>CM059792.1:44497666-44765166 GCA_030435695.1 Brachymystax lenok tsinlingensis | reverse complement strand
AGTCATCTAGTCAGCCTAGGAGAGTAATCAGTCATCTAGTCAGCCTAGGAGAGTAGTCAGTCATCTAGTCAACCTAGGAGAGTAGTCAGTCATCTAGTCAGCCTAGGAGAGTAATCAGTCATCTAGTCAACCTAGGAGAGTAGTCAGTCATCTAGTCAACTTAGGAGAGTAGTCAGTCATCTAGTCAGCATAGTAGAGTAATCAGTCATCTAGTCAGCCTAGGAGAGTAGTCAGCCATCTAGTCAACCTAGGAGTGTAATCAGTCATCTAGTCAGCCTAGGAAAGTAGTCAGTCATCTAGTCAGCCTAGGAGAGTAATCAGTCATCTAGTCAACCTAGGAGAGTAGTCAGTCATCTAGTCAGCCTAGGAGAGTAATCAGTCATCTAGTCAGCCTAGGAGAGTAGTCAGTCATCTAGTCAGCCTAGGAGAGTAGTCAGTCATCTAGTCAGCCTAGGAGAGTAATCAGTCATCTAGTCAGCCTAGGAGAGTAGTCAGTCATCTAGTCAACCTAGGAGAGTAGTCAGTCATCTAGTCAGCCTAGGAGAGTAATCAGTCATCTAGTCAACCTAGGAGAGTAGTCAGTCATCTAGTCAACTTAGGAGAGTAGTCAGTCATCTAGTCAGCATAGGAGAGTAATCAGTCATCTAGTCAACCTAGGAGAGTAATCAGTCATCTGGTCAGCCTAGGAGAGTAGTCAGTCATCTAGTCAACCTAGGAGAGGAATCAGTCATCTAGTCAGCCTAGGAGAGTAGTCAGTCATATAGTCAACCAAGGAGAGTAATCAGTCAACTAGTCAACCTAGGAGAGAAGTGAGTCATCTATTCAGCCTAGGAGAGTAATCAGTCATCTAGTCAACCTAGGAGAGTAATCAGTCATCTAGTCAGCCTAGGAGAGTAGTCCGTGTCTAGTCAACCTAGGTGAGTAATCAGTCATCTAGTCAGCCTAGGAGAGTAGTCAGTCATCTAGTCAACCTAGGAGAGTAATCAGTCATCTAGTCAGCCTAGGAGAGTAGTCAGTCATCTAGTCAACATAGGAGAGTAATCAGTCATCTAGTCAGCATAGGAGAGTAATCAGTCATCTAGTCAACCTAGGAGAGTAATCAGTCACCTAGTCAGCCTAAGAGAGTAGTCCGTCATCTAGTCAACCAAGGAGAGTAATCAGTCATCTAGTCAGCCTAGGAGAGTAGTCAGTCATCTAGTCAGCCTAAGAGAGTAATCAGTCATCTAGTCAGCCTAGGAGAGTAATCAGTCAGCTAGTCAGCCTAGGAGTGTAATCAGTCATCTAGTCAAATCTCCAGGAGTAGCCAGTCATCTAGTCAACCAGAGAGGTAAACGTCATCAGCCAGCTCAGAGTAGTCAGTCATCCAGTCAACTCCAGGAGGCAATCTGCCAGTCATCTAGTCAGCATAGAGAGTAAGGTCATTCATCAGCCTAGGAGAGCAATCAGCCGCCCAGCGCCTAGGAGAGAATAAATATCTAGTTGAGCCGAGATAGTAATCGCCGCCCAGTCAGCCCAGAGAAGTCAGTCGGCCCAGTCAATCCAAGGAGAGTAATTCAGTCATCTAGTCAACCAGGAGAGTAGTGAGTCATCTTCTGCCAGTTTAGGAGAGTAATTAGTCATGAGACAGTCTGAAAGAGAGTAGTCAGCCTAGTCAACCTAGAGAGTAATCATTGGCCCGGCCAGCACAGGGAGTAGTCAGCTGCCATCTAGTCAGCTTAGGAGAGAATGGGCCGGCCCAGTCAGCTCAGGAGAGTAATCAGTCATTTGAAGTCAGCCTTTAGAGAGTAGCACCAGTCATCTGATTCAGCCCAGAGAGAAGGCCCAGTCAGCTTAGAGTATCAGTCATCTGGGGGCCAGCCTAGGAGAGAAATTCAGTCAACTAGCTGGGCCTAGAGAGTAAATGGGGGTCATCTGGGCCGCCAGTAGAGTAAGTCAGTCATCTAGCCAGCCGAGAGGGAAGCCAGTCATTTAGTCAGTTTGTAGAGAATCAATACTCCAGGGGTCAGTTTAGAGAGTAGTCCAGTCATATCTAGGTCAACCATAGGAGAGCACCAGTCATCTAGTCAACCTAGAGAGCACCAGTCATCTAAGTCAGCCTTAGGGAGAGTGAGTCCGAATATCTAGCTAGCCAAGGGATAGGTAACTGGGTCAGTCATCTAGTCAACCTAGGGAGAGCAGTCATCAAAGAATCTAGTCAACCTAAGTGAAAGTGCAACTCAGTCATCTAGTCAAGCCCTAGGAGTAGTGAGTCACCTCGTCCTGGGGTCAGCCTAGGAGAGAAACTCAGTCATCTAGTCAGCCTAGGAGAGTATTCAGTCATCTAACAAATAGGAGAGTAACTGTCATCTAGCCAGCCTAGAGAGGTGTCACCAGTCACCTAGTCAACCTAGGAGAGTAATTCAGTCAATGGCCTAGTCAGCCTATAGGGAGAGTAGCGCAATATCAAATAGTCTAGCTCAGGGTGAGAGGGAATTCAGTCATTCAGTCAGCTTAGAGAGTAACCGTCAGTCTAGCTAGCTTCTAGGATGCACTGGTTTGCTTTAGTCAGTTTAGAGAGTAACTGGGGTTTAGTCAGCTTAGAGTACCAGTCATTTAGCTAGTTTGGTGAGCAGTAATTCAAATACCCAGCTGTGCCTAGGAGAGTAGCTCATTGGCCCAGCTGGACCAAGGAGAGTAATTATTCATCATGGGGGTCAACCTAGCAGAGTAGCTGAGCCACCTTGGCCAGTTTAGGAGAGAGTCACCTGGCTCATCTAGTCAGCCTTCAAGAGAGTAGTCAGTCATCTAGTCAACCTAGGGAGAGTAGTCCAGTCATTCAGTCAGCAAGGGAGAAAGTAATCAGTCAACATCTAGTCGCTTAGAGAAAGACCAGTCAGTCTAGTCAGCCTAGAGAGTAGTCCGTCATCTAGTCAAGAAGTTTAAATAGTAATCAGCCAGCCCAGTCAGCCTAGAGAGAAGCCGTCATTCTAGTCACAACCGCATGCAATTCAATGTCCCAGTCATCCTAGAGAGTAGTGAGTCAGCCCAGTCAGCCTAGGAGAAGAAATTAGTCATTCTAGTCAGCCTAGGAGAGACCAGTCATTTAAATGGGGTTTGGTAGAGAGAACCAGTCATCTAGTCAGCCTTCTAGAGACCAGTCATCTAGTCAACCTTTAGAAAGAGTAATCAGTCATTCTAGCTGCAAAGTATAGGAGAGAACAGTAACACCGGTCAATGGGGGCCTAGAGAGTAATCGGTCATCTAGTCAGTTTGTAGAGCAATTCAAATACTAGCCAGCTCAGATAGCACCAAATGCTTAGTCAGGGCCTAGGAGAGTGGACCATTTTGGGTCACCTAGCTAGGTTAGCCCAGGAGAGTGATCTCAGTCATCTAGGCTAGCTGAGATAGTAACCAGTCATCTAACACTCAGTCAGTCTAGGCAGAGTAGTCACCCAGCTAACCAAATCAGCGAGAGGCACTGATCTATCTAGCTTCAAATTTAGGAGAGTAGTGACGTCCTGTCACAGCCTAGAGAGTAATCAGTCATTTAGTCAGCCTGAAGAGAAAGTACAGCTGGGTCATCTAGTCAACCTAGAGAGTAATCAATTGTCATCTAGTCAGTCAAAGAGAGCAGAAATCAGTCATCTGGGTCAAATAGCGAGAGTAATCAGTCATCTAGTCAGCCTCTAGGAGAGTAATCAGTTTATCGGAAGCTAGTCAGAATAGTAATTCAGTCATTCTGAAGTCAGCCTAGGAGAGTAGTCAGTCATCTAGTCAGGCCTATGAGGAGAGACTAGTCATCTAGTCAGCTCCATAGGAGAAATCAGTGAGTCATCTAGTCGGGCCTAGGGAGAGAGTCAGTCATCTAATAAACAGCCTAGAGAGTAATCAGTCATCTAGTCAGCCCAGGAAAGGAGTCAGCCATTTGAGCCAACCAGAGAGTAATCAGTCATCTAAAGTCAGCTTCCAGGAGAAAGTAAGTCAAATCATCTAGTCAACCCAGTAGGGAGAGACCAAATATTCGTCAAACAGAGAGAACGAATCATCTAATCAACAAGGAGAGTAATCAAATATCGAATCAGCCCAGAGAGTAATCAGTCATCTAGTCAGCCCTAGGACAGTAAATCCGTCATTTTAGTCAACCCAGGAGAGTAATCAGTCATCTAGTCAGCCCAGGAGAGGAATCAGCTATCTAAATAAAGTTTAGAGAGAACTAATACTAGCCAGTCTAGATCAGTAAAGAGTAGTCGGTCATCTAGTCAGCCTAGGAGAGTAAACAATTCATCTAGCGCCAACCCAGGAGAGTAGTCAGTCATTAGTCAAATGTAGAGAGGAATCAGTCAGTCCAGTCAGCCCAAGAGTAGTCAGTCGGCCCAGCCAGCCTAGGAGAGTAGTCAGTCATGGCCAGCTCGGAGAGTAATTGGTCAAATACTAGTCAGCGAGAGTAGCTGGGTCATCTAGTCAACCTAGAGAACATGTCTTGTCTAGTTAGCTCTAGAGTAGTAGTCAATCATTCTAGGTCAACCTAGGAGGCAATCAGTCATTTGCCGCCTAGGAGGCAGTAATGGTCAGTCATCTAGCCAACCTTAGGGAGAGAGTCAGTCATTCAGGCTGGCCCAGAGAGACCAATACTCAGTCAACTCTAGGAGGGCAGTCAGTCATCTAGAATAACCTTAGGGAAAGGAGTGAAGCCAGTCAGTCTAGCTCAACCTAGTAGAGTAACCACGCCCTAGCCAGCCTTAGAGAGTAGCTGTGCCAAATTTTAGTCATGCCCCAGGGAGTGTAACTGGGTCGTCATCTAGTCAGCTCTAGAGAGTAGTCCAGTCATCTCAGTCAGCCCAAGGAGAGTAATCAGTCATCTAGTCAGCCTATGAGAGTAATCAGTCATTCTAGTCAGCCTAGAGTAACTAAATAGTCCGTTTCTAGTCAACCCAGGAGAGTAGTCAGTCATCTAGTCAATGCCTAGGGAGAGTAACTGTCACCAAACAATCAGTCGATGAATATCTAGTCGCCCAGGAGATGGTCAGTCATCTAATCGTAGCCTAGGAGAGGAGCCAAATATCTAGCCAACCTAGGAGAGTAGACTGTCATTTGAAGTCAAATAGCCTAGGAGAGGGAATGTCGGTCTAGAAGCCAACCTGTAGGAGTAGTCAGTCATCTAGCTGTGCCTAGGAGAGAACAGTCAGTCGCTTAGTCAAACCTCAGAGAGAGAACCAGTCATCTTAGTCAGCTCTCTCTGAGCAGTAGTCAGTGTCCAGTCTAGTCAAACCTAGGAGAGCAAATCAGTCATATCTAGTCAGCATAGGGAGAGAAGTCAGTCATCTAACAGCCTAGAGAGAGTGGTTCAGTCACCTTAGTCAGCCTAGGAGAAAGAGTCAGTCACCTAGCCAGCTTAGGATAGTAATTCAGTCATCTAGCCAAATGGTGAGAGAGTCAACTGTCATTCAGTCAAATTGTAAGGAGAGTAACTTGGTCATCTAGTCAACCTAGGAGGTCATGAGCCTTGCCAGCCTAGGAGAGTAATCAGTCATCTAGTCATGCCTGAAGTAGAGTAACTAGCTCATTCAGTCAGAACCAGGAGAGTAAATCAGTCATCTAGTCAGCATAGGAGAGTAATCAGTCATCTAGTCAGCCTAGGAGAGTAATCAGTCATCTAGCCAGCTCTAGGAGAGTAAATCAGTCAGCCCAGCTAGCCTAGTGAGTAAAGTAATCAGTCACCTAGGTCCAGCCCAGGAGTGTAAAGTCAGTCATTCCAGTCAAATTAGGAGAGTAATCATCATCTAGTCAGCCCAGGAGACGAAATCCAACAACTAGTCAGCTTCTAGGAGAGTAGTCATCAGCTACCTAGTCAGCTCCAGTAGAGAAGCCGTCATCTAGTCACCTAGTCGAGAGGAGTCAGTCATCTAGTCAGCTCTAGGAGAGTAATCAGTCATCTAGTCAGCCTAGGAGAGTAGTCAGTCATCTAGTCAACCTAGGATAGTAATCAGTCATCTAGTCAGCCTAGGAGAGTAGTCAGTCATCTAGTCAACCAAGGAGAGTAATCAGTCATCTAGTCAACCTAGGAGAGTAGTGAGTCATCTCGTCAGCCTAGGAGAGTAATCAGTCATCTAGTCAGCCTAAGAGAGTAGTCAGTCATCTAGTCAACCTAGGAGAGTAATCAGTCATCTAGTCAGCATAGGAGAGTAGTCAGTCATCTAGTCAGCCTAGGAGAGTAATCAGTCATCTAGTCAGCCTGGGAGAGTAATCAGTCATCTAGTCAGCCTAGGATAGTAATCAGTCATCTAGTCAGCCTAGGAGAGTAGTCAGTCATCCTAGTCAGCCTAGAGTAATCAGTCATCTAGTCAGCCTGGGATCAGTCAACTAGTCAGCCTGGGAGGTAGTCAGTCATCTAGTCAGCCTAGAGTAGTCAGTCATCTAGTCAGCCTATCTAGTCGCTAGAGTAATCAGTCATCTAGGCAAGTCAAGGAGGTCTAGTCAACCAGGGAGGTAATCAGTCATCTAGTCAGAGTCCATCATCTAGTCAACCAAGAGGTAATCAGTCATCTAGTCAACCTAGGGAGGTAGTCAGTCAGTCAGCCTATGAGAAGTAATCAGTCATCTAGTCAGCCTAGAGTAGTAGTCATCTAGTCAGCCTAGAGTCAGTCATCTAGTCAGCCTGGGAGGTAATCAGTCATCTAGTCAGCCTAGGAGATCAGTCATCTAGTCAGCCTAGGAGAGTAATCAGTCATCTAGTCAGCCTGGAGAGTAATCAGTCATCTAGTCAGCCTAGGAGAGTAATCAGTCATCTAGTCAGCCTAGGAGGTAATCAGTCATCTAGTCAGCCTGGGAGGTAATCAGTCATCTAGCTAGCCTGGGAGAGTAATCAGTCATCTAGTCAGCCTAGGAGAGTAATCAGTCATCTAGGTCAGCCTGGAGGTAATCAGTCATCTAGTCAGCCTAGGATAGTAATCAGTCATCTAGTCAGCCTAGGAGGTAGTCAGTCATCTAGTCAGCCTAGGGAGTAATCAGTCATCTAGTCAGCCTAAGAGAGTAGTGAGTCATCTAGTCAGCCTAGGAGAGTAATCAGTCATCTAGTCAGCCTAAGGAGAGTAGTCAGTCATCTAGTCAACCTAGGAGAGTAATCAGTCATCTAGTCAGCCTAGGAGAGTAGTCCAGTCATCTAGTCAACTGAGAGTAATCAGTCATCTAGTCAGCCTAGGAGAGTAATCAGTCATCTAGTCAGCCTAGGAATAGTAATCAGTCATCTAGTCAGCCTGGGAGAGTAGTCAGTCATCTAGTCAGCCTAGGAAAGTAATCAGTCATCTAGTCAGCCTAGGAGTAATCAGTCATCTAGTCAGCCTAGGGAGAAATCAGTCATCTAGTCAGCCTGGGAGGTAATCAGTCATAGTCAACCTAGGAGAGTAATCAGTCATCTAGTCAGCCTAGGAGAGTAATCAGTCATCTAGTCAGCCTAAGAGAGTAATCAGTCATCTAGTCAGTCAACCTGGAGGAGGTAATCAGTCATCTAGTCAGCATGGGAGAGTAGTCAGTCATCTAGTCAGCCTGGGAGAGTAATCAGTCATCTAGTCAGCCTAGGAGAGTAGTCAGTCATCTAGCTAGCCTAGGATAGTAATCAGTCATCTAGTCAGCCTAGGAGAGTAGTCAGTCATCTAGTCAACCAAGGAGAGTAATCAGTCATCTAGTCAACCTAGGAGAGTAGTGAGTCATCTCGTCAGCCTAGGAGAGTAATCAGTCATATAGTCAGCCTAAGAGAGTAGTCAGTCATCTAGTCAACCTAGGAGAGTAATCAGTCATCTAGTCAGCATAGGAGAGTAGTCAGTCATCTAGTCAGCCTAGAGAGTAATCAGTCATCTAGTCAGCCTAGAGAGTAATCAGTCATCTAGCTAGCCTAGGATAGTAATCAGTCATCTATTCAGCCTGGGAGAGTAGTCAGTCATCTAGTCAGCCTAGGGAGGTAATCAGTCATCTAGTCAGCCTGGGAGAGAAATCAGTCAACTAGTCAGCCTAGGAGAGTAGTCAGTCATCTAGTCAGCCTAGTAGAGTAGTCAGTCATCTAGTCAGCCTGGGAGAGAGTCAGTCATCTAGTCAGCCTAGGGAGAGTAATCAGTCATCTAGTCAGCCTAGGAGAGTAGTCCATCATCTAGTCAACCAAGGAGAGTAATCAGTCATCTAGTCAACCTAGGAGAGTAATCAGTCATCTAGTCAGCCTAGGAGAGTAGTCCATCATCTAGTCAACCAAGGAGAGTAATCAGTCATCTAGTCAACCTAGGAGAGTAGTCAGTCATCTAGTCAACCTATGAAAGTAATCAGTCATCTAGTCATCCTAGGAGAGTAGTGAGTCATCTAGTCAGCCTAGGAGAGAAATCAGTCATCTAGTCAGCCTAGGAGAGTAATCAGTCATCTAGTCAGCCTAGGAGAGAAATCAGTCATCTAGTCAGCCTAGGAGAGTAATCAGTCATCTAGTCAACCTAGGAGAGTAATCAGTCATCTAGTCAGCATAGGAGAGTAGTCAGTCATCTAGTCAGCCTAGGAGAGTAATCAGTCATCTAGTCAGCCTAGGAGAGTAATCAGTCATCTAGCTAGCCTAGGATAGTAATCAGTCATTTAGTCAGCCTAGGAGAGTAATCAGTCATCTAGTCAGCCTAGGAGAGTAATCAGTCATCTAGCTAGCCTAGGATAGTAATCAGTCATCTAGTCAGCCTAGGAGAGTAGTCAGTCATCTAGTCAACCAAGGAGAGTAATCATTCATCTAGTCAACCTAGGAGAGTAGTGAGTCATCTCGTCAGCCTAGGAGAGTAATCAGTCATCTAGTCAGCCTAAGAGAGTAGTCAGTCATCTAGTCAACCTAGGAGAGTAATCAGTCATCTAGTCAGCATAGGAGAGTAGTCAGTCATCTAGTCAGCTTAGGAGAGTAATCAGTCATCTAGTCAGCCTAGGAGAGTAATCAGTCATCTAGCTAGCCTAGAATAGTAATCAGTCATCTAGTCAGCCTAGGAGAGTAGTCAGTCATCTAGTCAACCTATGAAAGTAATCAGTCATCTAGTCATCCTAGGAGAGTAGTGAGTCATCTAGTCAGCCTAGGAGAGAAATCAGTCATCTAGTCAGCCTAGGAGAGTAATCAGTCATCTAGTCAGCCTAAGAGAGAAATCAGTCATCTAGTCAGCCTAGGAGAGTAATCAGTCATCTAGTCAACCTGGGAGAGTAATCAGTCATCTAGTCAGCATAGGAGAGTAGTCAGTCATCTAGTCAGCCTAGGAGAGTAATCAGTCATCTAGTCAGCCTGGGAGAGTAATCAGTCATCTAGCTAGCCTAGGATAGTAATCAGTCATTTAGTCAGCCTGGGAGAGTAATCAGTCATCTAGTCAGCCTGGGAGAGTAATCAGTCATCTAGCTAGCCTAGGATAGTAATCAGTCATCTAGTCAGCCTAGGGAGAGTAGTCAGTCATCTAGTCAACCAAGGAGAGTAATCATTCATCTAGTCAACCTGGAGAGTAGTGAGTCATCTCGTCAGCCTAGGAGAGTAATCAGTCATCTAGTCAGCCTAGAGAGTAGTCAGTCATCTAGTCAACCTGGGAGAGTAATCAGTCATCTAGTCAGCATAGGAGAGTAGTCAGTCATCTAGTCAGCTTGGGAGAGTAATCAGTCATCTAGTCAGCCTAGAGAGTAATCAGTCATCTAGCTGGCCTAGAATAGTAATCAGTCATCTAGTCAGCCTAGGAGAGTAGTCAGTCATCTAGTCAGCCTAGGAGAGTAATCAGTCATCTAGTCAGCCTAGGAGAGAAATCATTCATCTAGTCAGCCTAGGAGAGTAGTCAGTCATCTAGTCAGCCTAGGAGAGTAGTCAGTCATCTAGTCAGCCTAGGAAAGGAGTCAGTCATCTAGTCAACCTGAGAGGTAATCAGTCATCTAGTCAGCCTAGAGAGTAGTCAGTCATCTAGTCAGCCTAGGGAGAGTAATCAGTCATCTAGTCAGCCTAGGAGAGTAGTCCATCATCTAGTCAACCAAGGAGAGTAATCAGTCATCTAGTCAACCTAGGAGAGTAATCAGTCATCTAGTCAGCCTAGGACAGTAGTCCGTTTCTAGTCAACCTAGGAGAGTAATCAGTCATCTAGTCAACCTAGGAGAGTAATCAGTCATCTAGTCAGCCTAGGAGAGTAATCAGTCATCTAGCTAGCCTAGGATAGTAATCAGTCATCTAGTCAGCCTAGGAGAGTAGTCAGTCATCTAGTCAACCTAGGAGAGTAGTCAGTCATCTAGTCAGCCTAGGAGAGTAGTCAGCCATCTAGTCAGCCTAGGAGAGTAGTCAGTCATCTAGTCAGCCTAGGAGAGTAGTCAGTCGTTTAGTCAGCCTCGGAGAGTAATCAGTCATCTAGTCAGCTTAGGAGAGTAGTCAGTCATCTAGTCAACCTAGGAGAGTAGTCAGTCATCTTGTCAGCCTAGGAGAGTAGTCAGTCATCTAGTCAACCTAGGAGAGTAATCAGTCATCTAGTCAGCCTAGGAGAGTAGTCAGTCATCTAGTCAACCTAGGAGAGTAGTCAGTCATCTAGTCAGCCTAGGAGAGTAATCAGTCATCTAGTCAACCTAGGAGGGTAGTCAGTCATCTAGTCAACTTAGGAGAGTAGTCAGTCATCTAGTCAGCATAGTAGAGTAATCAGTCATCTAGTCAGCCTAGGAGAGTAGTCAGCCATCTAGTCAACCTAGGAGTGTAATCAGTCATCTAGTCAGCCTAGGAAAGTAGTCAGTCATCTAGTCAGCCTAGGAGAGTAATCAGTCATCTAGTCAGCCTAGGAGTGTAATCAGTCATCTAGTCAGCCTAGGAGTGTAATCAGTCATCTAGTCAACCTAGGAGAGTAGTCAGTCATCTAGTCAGCCTAGGAGAGTAATCAGTCATCTAGTCAGCCTAGGAGAGTAGTCAGTCATCTAGTCAGCCTAGGAGAGTAGTCAGTCATCTAGTCAGCCTAGGAGAGGAGTCAGTCATCTAGTCAACCTAGGAGAGTAATCAGTCATCTAGTCAGCCTAGGAGAGTAGTCAGTCATCTAGTCAACCTAGGAGAGTAGTCAGTCATCTAGTCAGCCTAGGAGAGTAGTCAGTCATCTAGTCAACCTAGGAGAGTAATCAGTCATCTAGTCAGCCTAAGAGAGTAGTCAGTCATCCAGTCAACCTAGGAGAGTAATCAGTCATCTAGTCAGCATAGGAGAGTAGTCAGTCATCTAGTCAGCCTAGGAGAGTAATCAGTCATCTAGTCAGCCTAGGAGAGTAGTCAGTCATCTAGCTAGCCTAGGATAGTAATCAGTCATCTAGTCAGCCTAGGAGAGTAGTCAGTCATCTAGTCAACCAAGGAGAGTAATCAGTCATCTAGTCAACCTAGGAGAGTAGTGAGTCTTCTCGTCAGCCTAGGAGAGTAATCAGTCATCTAGTCAGCCTAAGAGAGTAGTCAGTCATCTAGTCAACCTAGGAGAGTAATCAGTCATCTAGTCAGCATAGGAGAGTAGTCAGTCATCTAGTCAGCCTAGGAGAGTAATCAGTCATCTAGTCAGCCTAGGAGAGTAATCAGTCATCTAGCTAGCCTAGGATAGTAATCAGTCATCTATTCAGCCTAGGAGAGTAGTCAGTCATCTAGTCAGCCTAGGAGAGTAATCAGTCATCTAGTCAGCCTAGGAGAGAAATCAGTCAACTAGTCAGCCTAGGAGAGTAGTCAGTCATCTAGTCAGCCTAGTAGAGTAGTCAGTCATCTAGTCAGCCTAGGAGAGGAGTCAGTCATCTAGTCAGCCTAGGAGAGTAATCAGTTATCTAGTCAGCCTAGGAGAGTAGTCCATCATCTAGTCAACCAAGGAGAGTAATCAGTCATCTAGTCAACCTAGGAGAGTAATCAGTCATCTAGTCAGCCTAGGAGAGTAGTCCATCATCTAGTCAACCAAGGAGAGTAATCAGTAATCTAGTCAACCTAGGAGAGTAATCAGTCATCTAGTCAGCATAGGAGAGTAGTCAGTCATCTAGTCAGCCTAGGAGAGTAATCAGTCATCTAGTCAACCTAGGAGAGTAGTGAGTCTTCTCGTCAGCCTAGGAGAGTAATCAGTCATCTAGTCAGCCTAAGAGAGTAGTCAGTCATCTAGTCAACCTAGGAGAGTAATCAGTCATCTAGTCAGCATAGGAGAGTAGTCAGTCATCTAGTCAGCCTAGGAGAGTAATCAGTCATCTAGTCAGCCTAGGAGAGTAATCAGTCATCTAGCTAGCCTAGGATAGTAATCAGTCATCTATTCAGCCTAGGAGAGTAGTCAGTCATCTAGTCAGCCTAGGAGAGTAATCAGTCATCTAGTCAGCCTAGGAGAGAAATCAGTCAACTAGTCAGCCTAGGAGAGTAGTCAGTCATCTAGTCAGCCTAGTAGAGTAGTCAGTCATCTAGTCAGCCTAGGAGAGGAGTCAGTCATCTAGTCAGCCTGGAGAGTAATCAGTTATCTAGTCAGCCTAGGAGAGTAGTCCATCATCTAGTCAACCAAGGAGAGTAAT
Source organism: Brachymystax lenok tsinlingensis (assembly GCA_030435695.1). Classification (NCBI taxonomy): domain Eukaryota; kingdom Metazoa; phylum Chordata; class Actinopteri; order Salmoniformes; family Salmonidae; genus Brachymystax; species Brachymystax lenok. The sequence continues at coordinate 44,752,680 of CM059792.1, read as the reverse complement.
CAGTCATCTAGTCAACCTAGGAGAGTAATCAGTCATCTAGTCAGCCTAGGAGAGTAGTCCATCATCTAGTCAACCAAGGAGAGTAATCAGTAATCTAGTCAACCTAGGAGAGTAATCAGTCATCTAGTCAGCATAGGAGAGTAGTCAGTCATCTAGTCAGCCTAGGAGAGTAATCAGTCATCTAGCTAGCCTAGGATAGTAATCAGTCATCTAGTCAGCCTAGGAGAGTAGTCAGTCATCTAGTCAGCCTAGGAGAGTAGTCAGCCATCTAGTCAGCCTAGGAGAGTAGTCAGTCATCTAGTCAGCCTAGGAGAGTAGTCAGTCGTCTAGTCAGCCTAGGAGAGTAATCAGTCATCTAGTCAGCTTAGGAGAGTAGTCAGTCATCTAGTCAACCTAGGAGAGTAGTCAGTCATCTTGTCAGCCTAGGAGAGTAGTCAGTCATCTAGTCAACCTAGGAGAGTAATCAGTCATCTAGTCAGCCTAGGAGAGTAGTCAGTCATCTAGTCAACCTAGGAGAGTAATCAGTCATCTAGTCAGCCTAGGAGAGTAATCAGTCATCTAGTCAGCCTAGGAGAGTAGTCAGTCATCTAGTCAGCCTAGGAGAGTAGTCAGTCATCTAGTCAGCCTAGGAGAGTAGTCTGTCATCTAGTCAGCCTAGGAAAGTAGTCAGTCATCTTGTCAGCCTAGAGTGTCTACAGACTAGTGGTAGTGTTCTGTGTTCAGTGCATTTTACATGTACACCCTTTAGCAGATTCTCTCATCCCTTACAGTAGTGAGGGCATTCATGTTCACTCTTTATTTTAGTACTGGTCCCCCTTGGGAATCAAACACACAAAAGCGTTGCAAGCCACAGAATCCAGTACAGGTCTATAGGCACTATCTCTCCTCCACATTATTCCGCCCAGCCGTGACTGAAATGCCAGCCTGACCTTTCCCCATTTAAGCGTAACAAAAGCCATTGGGTGTGTGAGTGCCATGCTGCCTGGCATGGCTAATTTAGTTCCCCCTGCTTCCGCTCCTCCGCTGCCTGATGTCAGATAATCCCTTTGATCTGTGTTTGACTCAGGATGTTTTAGAAGTATGTGGGAAACCAAACCAGTCAGCACTGAGGGAGGGAGGGAGGGAAGGAAGGAAGGAAGGAAGGAAGGAAGGAAGGAAGGAAGGAAGGAGAGAGAGAGAGAGAGAGAGAGAGAGAGAGAGAGAGAGAGAGAGAGCCAGAGAGCCAGAGAGAGAGAGAGAGAGGGAGAGAGAGGGAGAGGGGGAGGGAGAGGGAGAGAGAGAGAGGGAAGAGGGAAGAGAAGGGGAGATGAGGAGAGAGAGAGGGAGAGAGAGGCAGACAGAGTGTTGGTACAGGAAGACCTTGTGAAGCACCACTTTGATCTACAGAAAATTCTATTGCCAATAAAAAATTCTAAAATGTTCAATATACCAGTAAAAGAGATGGTGGGTGGGTAATTAAAAACACATATTGAATGGTATATTTTCAAGGAGTCAGCATAAATCTAGTTTTACCTTTACAGCACAGCAATAGATGACTGGATAAATCAATCACATAAAGCTGTCTGGCCAATATCCACATACAGTTGAGTTGACCCTTCCTTTCTGTATAATCCTAAAAGCTCAGTTCCCAGAGTGTTTTTTTATTTAACCGTTCTTTTACCAGGTAAGTTGACTGAGAACACATTCTCATTTACAGCAACATCCTGGGGAATAGTTACAGGGGAGAGGAGGGGGGATGAATGAGCCAGTTGGAAGCTGGGGATGATTAGGGGGCCATTATGGTATGAGGGCCAGATTGGGAATTTAGCCAGGACATCGGGGTGAACACCCCTACTCTTACAATAAGTGCCATGGGATCTTTTAGTGACCACAGAGAGTTAGGACACCCGTTTAACATCCCATCTGAAAGACGATACTGCGGCATTGCGGCATCAGACTCAGGTGCTGAGCCTTCGAACATGAACTTCAGCAGCAGAACCAACCACATGCTACCTACCAGCTTCAGTATCAGAACCAACCACATGCTACCTACCAGCTTCAGTAGCAGAACCAACCACATGCTACCTACCAGCTTCAGTATCAGAACCAACCACATGCTACCTACCAGCTTCAGTATCAGAACCAACCACATGCTACCTACCAGCTTCAGTATCAGAACCAATCATATGCTACCTACCAGCTTCAGTATCAGAACCAACCATATGCTACCTACCAGCTTCAGCATCAGAACCAACCACATGCTACCTACCAGCTTCAGCATCAGAACCAACCACATGCTACCTACCAGCTTCAGCATCAGAACCAACCACATGCTACCTACCAGCTTCAGTATAAGAACCAACCACATGCTACCTACCAGCTTCAGTATCAGAACCAACCACATGCTACCTACCAGCTTCAGTATCAGAACCAACCACATGCTACCTACCAGCTTCAGTATCAGAACCAACCACATGCTACCTACCAGCTTCAGTATCAGAACCAACCACATGCTACCTACCAGCTTCAGTATCAGAACCAACCACATGCTACCTACCAGCTTCAGTATCAGAACCAACCACATGCTACCTACCAGCTTCAGTATCAGAACCAACCACATGCTACCTACCAGCTTCAGTATCAGAACCAACCACATGCTACCTGCCGTCACCTTACTAACAGCTGTTGACGGAGCACCAGCAGAGAAAGGTAAGTGCTGTTGATATACCGCTCATGTCTAAACTAGAGGCACTGTGGCTCTAGCACCTGGGCTCCTGTAAAGCCATGCGCCGGCCTGTAGTGTCTAGTGTAACAGACAAAATATTTACAAGCCCCTGGAGATGTACTGTATACTCCGCAGGATCTGAATTACAACTATCACCAGGATAAGAACAAAAGCTGAGTGTGTGTGTCACTTTGAGATGGGAAGATGGTGAAGGGACTGCCAGAGAGCTGAGAGTTGCCTTTATAATCCTGATCAGCTTTTGTCTATTTGTGAGGGAAATGCCTGATTGTCAGATGAGGCTGTGAATGATGTATGCACTGTTTAGCACCTGGATTCCTGATTTCATTCAACCTGAGGCAATCCTATTTCTCACTTCCTAGTGAATCAACAGTTTAGACTAGATAGTCATCACTTCTAGTTAGCATAAAGAGTCCATCTACTGGATCTAATTTCCAGGAACTCAGCGAGCCAATGGGCAGGTGGTCGGAAAAGGCTTCCTTCTCCTTGGAGTTCAGAGTTCACAGCCAGATCAGAATGCCATCTCTCTATCTAGCACACTGTCCAGTCCAGGCCTGTTATGTTAACCCTGCACTGGGTCAGCTGTGGACCCTGGACGGTATGGAGTAGGCAGTGAAATCTGGACACAGTCTGTGTGCTTGGTTTCCCATAGGTGTGTTGACCTATCCGCAGCTTAAACAAGCATCTACACTGACCAATCACCAGACACAAAAAGTGCATCCCAAATTGCACCTTAATCCTGATATGGTGCACTACTTTCTACCAGAGCCTTGGTCAAAAGTAGTGCACTACTTTCTACCAGAGCCTAAGTCAAAAGTAGTGCACTACTTTCTACCAGAGCCTTAGTCAAAAGTAGTGCACTACTTTCTACCAGAGCCTTAGTCAAAAGTAGTGCACTACTTTCTACCAGAGCCTTAGTCAAAAGTAGTGCACTACAATGGTCACAGGGTACCATTTGAGACTCAGACGAAACCAGCTAGCAGATCATTGCATCTAATGAGATGATGAGATGGCTGATAATGATGTCTGCCAGCCTTCTACTGCAGAGGATGAGGTTGAAATAGAACTTAGAACAAAAAAGGGTTCTACCTAGAACCAAAAAGGGTTCTACCTGGAACCAAAAAAGGTTCTACCTGGAACCAAAAAAGGTTCTACCTGGAACTAAAAAGCGTTCTCCTGAGGCCTCCCGAGTGGCGCAGTGGTCTAAGGCTGTGCCACTAGAGATTCTGGGTTCGAGTCCAGGCTCTGTCGCAGCCGTTCGCGACTGGGATACCCATGGGACCCTTTTTCTCTCTCTCTGTCGTTATGACAACTCTCCTTGCAGCCAGGAAAAGTCTCCACCAATCACTAACTCTGAATGTCGCACACGTTGCACGCCAATAAAAAGTGACCGTGGGAGTTAAAATGTAGCCGGAGACAGAGGTGCTGTGGCATATTGTGGGCAGTTGTTGGAGGTCAGAGCTACCCACCACCCAAGGGCTACGACTGACCAGGACTGACCCTGCAGGCCAGAGGGGACAGCCAGGGGGACTTGCAGGGGGCTGAGGGTGGGAGCGTGGAGTCAAGAGGTACAGTATCTTACCTCTGACCTACCAGTCCCTATCGGTCTAACATTCCTCCCTCAGACCAACCCCTGACATTCCAGCCGACACAGTCTCAGTGGGAGGACAGACAGACAGTAAAGAACTGTCCACATTATAATTGGAGAACTGTGTTAATAACCTCTTAAGGATCCTTCACATTTTCACCATTCACCATTCACCATCCATTTTTGCCTAAAATGACATACCCAAATATAACTGCCTGTAGCTCAGGACCTGAAGCAAGGATATGCATATTCTTGATACCATTTGAAACTTGGAAACTTGGATGTGAACTGTCTAACCCTAGCTAAGCCAATCTGGACTGGTATAACCTAACCTACTGTCTGCATTCAGTCTGGTCGTAATCACATGAACTGTGAGCTAATCAAAAGGCTCGATAAGCGATCTGGTGATTTCGATTGGCTTGGAGCTGATTCATGTGAGTGTAGGTTTAGTACCTGATATACCAGGGCTCGAAGCACCCAGTTTATAATACCCTGATAACCTGTGTGACCTTCTGTCTAATAATCTTCCCATGAATGTTCATGGCTGTAAACAAGCGCTGACTCAATCCCTCCTCCAATCATTCACTCCTATTCATAATGGGCTAACTATATCACCCAAACATTGTTTTATCTATGGATGTAATGTAGTAGGGATATTGTTTTATCTATGGATGTAATGTAGTAGGGATATTGTTTTATCTATGGAGGTAATGTAGTAGGGATATTGTTTTATCTATGGTTGTAATGTAGTAGGGATATTGTTTTATCTATGGAGGTAATGTAGTAGGGATATTGTTTTATCTATGGAGGTAATGTAGTAGGGATATTGTTTTATCTATGGAGGTAATGTAGTAGGGATATTGTTTTATCTATGGTTGTAATGTAGTAGGGATATTGTTTTATCTATGGAGGTAATGTAGTAGGGATATTGTTTTATCTATGGATGTAATGTAGTAGGGATATTGTTTTATCTATGGAGGTAATGTAGTAGGGATATTGTTTTATCTATGGAGGTAATGTAGTAGGGATATTGTTTTATCTATGGTTGTAATGTAGTAGGGATATTGTTTTATCTATGGAGGTAATGTAGTAGGGATATTGTTTTATCTATGGATGTAATGTAGTAGGGATATTGTTTTATCTATGGATGTAATGTAGTAGGGATATTGTTTTATCTATGGTTGTAATGTAGTAGGGATATTGTTTTATCTATGGAGGTAATGTAGTAGGGATATTGTTTTATCTATGGTTGTAATGTAGTAGGGATATTGTTTTATCTATGGAGGTAATGTAGTAGGGATATTGTTTTATCTATGGAGGTAATGTAGTAGGGATATTGTTTTATCTATGGATGTAATGTAGTAGGGATATTGTTTTATCTATGGAGGTAATGTAGTAGGGATATTGTTTTATCTATGGATGTAATGTAGTAGGGATATTGTTTTATCTATGGAGGTAATGTAGTAGGGATATTGTTTTATCTATGGAGGTAATGTAGTAGGGATATTGTTTTATCTATGGAGGTAATGTAGTAGGGATATTGTTTTATCTATGGTTGTAATGTAGTAGGGATATTGTTTTATCTATGGAGGTAATGTAGTAGGGATATTGTTTTATCTTTGGATGTAATGTAGTAGGGATATTGTTTTATCTATGGATGTAATGTAGTAGGGATATTGTTTTATCTATGGAGTAATGTAGTAGGGATATTGTTTTATCTATGGATGTAATGTAGTAGGGATATTGTTTTATCTATGGAGGTAATGTAGTAGGGATATTGTTTTATCTATGGATGTAATGTAGTAGGGATATTGTTTTATCTATGGTTGTAATGTAGTAGGGATATTGTTTTATCTATGGAGGTAATGTAGTAGGGATATTGTTTTATCTATGGTTGTAATGTAGTAGGGATATTGTTTTATCTATGGAGGTAATGTAGTAGGGATATTGTTTTATCTATGGAGGTAATGTAGTAGGGATATTGTTTTATCTATGGATGTAATGTAGTAGGGATATTGTTTTATCTATGGAGGTAATGTAGTAGGGATATTGTTTTATCTATGGATGTAATGTAGTAGGGATATTGTTTTATCTATGGAGGTAATGTAGTAGGGATATTGTTTTATCTATGGAGGTAATGTAGTAGGGATATTGTTTTATCTATGGAGGTAATGTAGTAGGGATATTGTTTTATCTATGGAGGTAATGTAGTAGGGATATTGTTTTATCTATGGTTGTAATGTAGTAGGGATATTGTTTTATCTATGGAGGTAATGTAGTAGGGATATTGTTTTATCTATGGAGGTAATGTAGTAGGGATATTGTTTTATCTATGGATGTAATGTAGTAGGGATATTGTTTTATCTATGGAGGTAATGTAGTAGGGATATTGTTTTATCTATGGATGTAATGTAGTAGGGATATTGTTTTATCTATGGAGGTAATGTAGTAGGGATATTGTTTTATCTATGGAGGTAATGTAGTAGGGATATTGTTTTATCTATGGAGGTAATGTAGTAGGGATATTGTTTTATCTATGGTTGTAATGTAGTAGGGATATTGTTTTATCTATGGAGGTAATGTAGTAGGGATATTGTTTTATCTTTGGATGTAATGTAGTAGGGATATTGTTTTATCTATGGATGTAATGTAGTAGGGATATTGTTTTATCTATGGTTGTAATGTAGTAGGGATATTGTTTTATCTATGGATGTAATGTAGTAGGGATATTGTTTTATCTATGGAGGTAATGTAGTAGGGATATTGTTTTATCTATGGATGTAATGTAGTAGGGATATTGTTTTATCTATGGTTGTAATGTAGTAGGGATATTGTTTTATCTATGGAGGTAATGTAGTAGGGATATTGTTTTATCTATGGTTGTAATGTAGTAGGGATATTGTTTTATCTATGGAGGTAATGTAGTAGGGATATTGTTTTATCTATGGAGGTAATGTAGTAGGGATATTGTTTTATCTATGGATGTAATGTAGTAGGGATATTGTTTTATCTATGGAGGTAATGTAGTAGGGATATTGTTTTATCTATGGATGTAATGTAGTAGGGATATTGTTTTATCTATGGAGGTAATGTAGTAGGGATATTGTTTTATCTATGGAGGTAATGTAGTAGGGATATTGTTTTATCTATGGAGGTAATGTAGTAGGGATATTGTTTTATCTATGGTTGTAATGTAGTAGGGATATTGTTTTATCTATGGAGGTAATGTAGTAGGGATATTGTTTTATCTATGGATGTAATGTAGTAGGGATATTGTTTTATCTATGGATGTAATGTAGTAGGGATATTGTTTTATCTATGGTTGTAATGTAGTAGGGATATTGTTTTATCTATGGAGGTAATGTAGTAGGGATATTGTTTTATCTATGGTTGTAATGTAGTAGGGATATTGTTTTATCTATGGAGGTAATGTAGTAGGGATATTGTTTTATCTATGGAGGTAATGTAGTAGGGATATTGTTTTATCTATGGATGTAATGTAGTAGGGATATTGTTTTATCTATGGAGGTAATGTAGTAGGGATATTGTTTTATCTATGGATGTAATGTAGTAGGGATATTGTTTTATCTATGGAGGTAATGTAGTAGGGATATTGTTTTATCTATGGAGGTAATGTAGTAGGGATATTGTTTTATCTATGGAGGTAATGTAGTAGGGATATTGTTTTATCTATGGTTTGTAATGTAGTAGGGATATTGTTTTATCTATGGAGGTAATGTAGTAGGGATATTGTTTTATCTTTGGATGTAATGTAGTAGGGATATTGTTTTATCTATGGATGTAATGTAGTAGGGATATTGTTTTATCTATGGTTGTAATGTAGTAGGGATATTGTTTTATCTATGGAGGTAATGTAGTAGGGATATTGTTTTATCTATGGATGTAATGTAGTAGGGATATTGTTTTATCTATGGTTGTAATGTAGTAGGGATATTGTTTTATCTATGGAGGTAATGTAGTAGGGATATTGTTTTATCTATGGTTGTAATGTAGTAGGGATATTGTTTTATCTATGGAGGTAATGTAGTAGGGATATTGTTTTATCTATGGAGGTAATGTAGTAGGGATATTGTTTTATCTATGGAGGTAATGTAGTAGGGATATTGTTTTATCTATGGAGGTAATGTAGTAGGGATATTGTTTTATCTATGGATGTAATGTAGTAGGGATATTGTTTTATCTATGGATGTAATGTAGTAGGGATATTGTTTTATCTATGGTTGTAATGTAGTAGGGATATTGTTTTATCTATGGAGGTAATGTAGTAGGGATATTGTTTTATCTATGGTTGTAATGTAGTAGGGATATTGTTTTATCTATGGAGGTAATGTAGTAGGGATATTGTTTTATCTATGGAGGTAATGTAGTAGGGATATTGTTTTATCTATGGATGTAATGTAGTAGGGATATTGTTTTATCTATGGAGGTAATGTAGTAGGGATATTGTTTTATCTATGGATGTAATGTAGTAGGGATATTGTTTTATCTATGGAGGTAATGTAGTAGGGATATTGTTTTATCTATGGAGGTAATGTAGTAGGGATATTGTTTTATCTATGGAGGTAATGTAGTAGGGATATTGTTTTATCTATGGTTGTAATGTAGTAGGGATATTGTTTTATCTATGGAGGTAATGTAGTAGGGATATTGTTTTATCTTTGGATGTAATGTAGTAGGGATATTGTTTTATCTATGGATGTAATGTAGTAGGGATATTGTTTTATCTATGGTTGTAATGTAGTAGGGATATTGTTTTATCTATGGATGTAATGTAGTAGGGATATTGTTTTATCTATGGTTGTAATGTAGTAGGGATATTGTTTTATCTATGGAGGTAATGTAGTAGGGATATTGTTTTATCTATGGTTGTAATGTAGTAGGGATATTGTTTTATCTATGGAGGTAATGTAGTAGGAATATTGTTTTATCTATGGAGGTAATGTAGTAGGGATATTGTTTTATCTATGGATGTAATGTAGTAGGGATATTGTTTTATCTATGGAGGTAATGTAGTAGGGATATTGTTTTATCTATGGATGTAATGTAGTAGGATATTGTTTTATCTATGGAGGTAATGTAGTAGGGATATTGTTTTATCTATGGAGGTAATGTAGTAGGGATATTGTTTTATCTATGGAGGTAATGTAGTAGGGATATTGTTTTATCTATGGTTGTAATGTAGTAGGGATATTGTTTTATCTATGGAGGTAATGTAGTAGGGATATTGTTTTATCTATGGATGTAATGTAGTAGGGATATTGTTTTATCTATGGATGTAATGTAGTAGGGATATTGTTTTATCTATGGTTGTAATGTAGTAGGGATATTGTTTTATCTATGGATGTAATGTAGTAGGGATATTGTTTTTATCTATGGAGGTAATGTAGTAGGGATATTGTTTTATCTATGGATGTAATGTAGTAGGGATATTGTTTTATCTATGGTTGTAATGTAGTAGGGATATTGTTTTATCTATGGAGGTAATGTAGTAGGGATATTGTTTTATCTATGGTTGTAATGTAGTAGGGATATTGTTTTATCTATGGATGTAATGTAGTAGGGATATTGTTTTATCTATGGATGTAATGTAGTAGGGATATTGTTTTATCTATGGAGGTAATGTAGTAGGGATATTGTTTTATCTATGGAGGTAATGTAGTAGGGATATTGTTTTATCTATGGAGGTAATGTAGTAGGGATATTGTTTTATCTATGGAGGTAATGTAGTAGATATTGTTTTATCTATGGAGTGTAATGTAGTAGGGATATTGTTTTATCTATGGATGTAATGTAGTAGGATATTGTTTTATCTATGGAGGTAATGTAGTAGGGATATTGTTTTATCTATGGATGTAATGTAGTAGGGATATTGTTTTATCTATGGAGGTAATGTAGTAGGGATATTGTTTTATCTATGGAGGTAATGTAGTAGGGATATTGTTTTATCTATGGATGTAATGTAGTAGGGATATTGTTTTATCTATGGATGTAATGTAGTAGGGATATTGTTTTATCTATGGAGGTAATGTAGTAGGGATATTGTTTTATCTATGGATATAATGTAGTAGGGATATTGTTTTATCTATGGAGGTAATGTAGTAGGGATATTGTTTTATCTATGGAGGTAATGTAGTAGGGATATTGTTTTATCTATGGATGTAATGTAGTAGGGATATTGTTTTATCTACGGATGTAATGTAGTAGGGATATTGTTTTATCTATGGTTGTAATGTAGTAGGGATATTGTTTTATCTATGGAGGTAATGTAGTAGGGATATTGTTTTATCTATGGAGGTAATGTAGTAGGGATATTGTTTTATCTATGGTTGTAATGTAGTAGGGATGTTGTTTTATCTATGGAGGTAATGTAGTAGGGATATTGTTTTATCTATGGAGGTAATGTAGTAGGGATATTGTTTTATCTATGGATGTAATGAAGTAGGGATATTGTTTTATCTATGGATGTAATGTAGTAGGGATATTGTTTTATCTATGGTTGTAATGTAGTAGGGATATTGTTTTATCTATGGAGGTAATGTAGTAGGGATATTGTTTTATCTATGGATGTAATGTAGTAGGGATATTGTTTTATCTATGGATGTAATGTAGTAGGGATATTGTTTTATCTATGGATGTAATGTAGTAGGGATATTGTTTTATCTATGGAGGTAATGTAGTAGGGATATTGTTTTATCTATGGTTGTAATGTAGTAGGGATATTGTTTTATCTATGGATGTAATGTAGTAGGGATATTGTTTTATCTGTGGAGGTAATGTAGTAGGGATATTGTTTTATCTATGGTTATAATGTAGTAGGGATATTGTTTTATCTATGGAGGTAATGTAGTAGGGATATTGTTTTATCTATGGTTGTAATGTAGTAGGGATATTGTTTTATCTATGGAGGTAATGTAGTAGGGATATTGTTTTATCTATGGAGGTAATGTAGTAGGGATATTGTTTTATCTATGGATGTAATGTAGTAGGGATATTGTTTTATCTATGGATGTAATGTAGTAGGGATATTGTTTTATCTATGGATATAATGTAGTAGGGATATTGTTTTATCTATGGAGGTAATGTAGTAGGGATATTGTTTTATCTATGGATGTAATGTAGTAGGGATATTGTTTTATCTATGGATGTAATGTAGTAGGGATATTGTTTTATCTATGGAGGTAATGTAGTAGGGATATTGTTTTATCTATGGAGGTAATGTAGTAGGGATATTGTTTTATCTATGGATGTAATGTAGTAGGGATATTGTTTTATCTATGGATGTAATGTAGTAGGGATATTGTTTTATCTATGGATGTAATGTAGTAGGGATATTGTTTTATCTATGGATGTAATGTAGTAGGGATATTGTTTTATCTATGGATGTAATGTAGTAGGGATATTGTTTTATCTATGGAGGTAATGTAGTAGGGATATTGTTTTATCTATGGAGGTAATGTAGTAGGGATATTGTTTTATCTATGGTTGTAATGTAGTAGGGATATTGTTTTATCTATGGATGTAATGTAGTAGGGATATTGTTTTATCTATGGATGTAATGTAGTAGGGATATTGTTTTATCTATGGAGGTAATGTAGTAGGGATATTGTTTTATCTATGGAGGTAATGTAGTAGGGATATTGTTTTATCTATGGATGTAATGTAGTAGGGATATTGTTTTATCTATGGATGTAATGTAGTAGGGATATTGTTTTATCTATGGAGGTAATGTAGTAGGGATATTGTTTTATCTATGGATGTAATGTAGTAGGGATATTATTGGGGTTAAAAATGAACAACTAAGGCTTATCCTCAATAGTAGCAAGTTGCATCATTTTTGGACCTACTGCAGGGTAGGTTCCCTCGATTTCTCGATTTCATTTCAAAGTAAAGGTTTACTCGCTCTCTTTTTAGAGTGAACAGATAACAAGCACATTAACAAACAGTCCACATCCTCCCAGCAGCTCCAGATAGAGCCCAGTCTGTTAATCCGGGCAGGCAGAGGGGAGAGAAACAGGAGAACAGAAACATGATGCTGCGATATCCAGGAAGGTTTCAACAGACTATGTACAACTGTGTCCTAGTCTACAGAAGCAAGACCAGTCATGCAGACAGGAAAGAGGGAAGAGGGTAATATATGAGAGGAGAGTGGAGGGGGGAGGAGAGGAAAGAGAGAGGAGAGGGAGGGGGAGAAGAGGAAAGAGAGAGGAGAGGGAGGGGGAGAAGAGGAAAGAGAGAGGAGAGGGGAGGGGAAGGAGAGGAAAGAGAGAGGAGAGGGAGGGGAGAAGAGGAAAGAGAGAGGAGAGGGGGAGAACAAAGAGAGAGGGAGGGGAGGGAGGATACAGAGAGGAGAGGGGAGGTGGGAGGAGAGGAAAGAGAGAGGAGAGGGAGGGGGAGAAGAGGAAAGAGAGAGGAGAGGGGGAGAACAAAGAGAGAGAGGGAGGGAGGATACAGAGAGGAGAGAGGGGAGAGGGAAAGAGAGAGGAGGAGAGGGGAGGGAGAAGAGCAAAGAGAGAAGAGAGGGGAGGGGAAGGAGAGGAAAGAGAGAGGAGAGGGGGAGAACAAAGAGAGAGAGGGAGGGAGGATACAGAGAGGAGAGGGGAGGTGGGAGGAGAGGAAAGAGAGAGGAGAGGGGAGGGGAGGAGAGGAAAGAGAGAAGAGAGGGGAGGGGGAGAAGAGGAAAGAGAGAGGAGAGGGGGGAGAACAAAGAGAGAGGGGAGGGAGGATACAGAGAGGAGAGGGAGTGGGAGGAGAGGAAAGAGAGAGGAGAGGGAGGGGAGAAGAGCAAAGAGAGAAGAGAGGGGAGGGGAAGGAGAGGAAACAGAGAAGAGAGGGAGAACAAAGAGAGAGGGAGGGAGGGAGGATACAGAGAGGAGAGGGGAGTGGGGAGGAGAGGAAAGAGAGAGGAGAGGGAGGGGAGAAGAGCAAAGAGAGAAGAGAGGGAGGGGAAGGAGAGGAAACAGAGAAGAGAGGGGAGAACAAAGAGAGAGGGAGGGGAGGGAGGATACAGAGAGGAGAGGGAGTGGGGAGGAGAGGAAAGAGAGAGAGGGGAGAGGGAGAAGAGCAAAGAGAGAAGAGAGGGGAGGGGAAGGAGAGGGAAAGAGAGAAGAGAGGGGAGGGGAGAAGAGGAAAGAGAGAGAGGAGAGGGAGGGGAGAAGAAGAAAGAGAGAGGAGAGGGAGGGGAGAAGAGGAAAGAGAGAGGAGAGGGGGAGAACAAAGAGAGAGGGAGGGAGGATACAGAGAGGAGAGGGAGGTGGGAGGAGAGGAAAGAGAGAAGAGAGGGAGGGGGAGAAGAGGAAAGAGAGAGGAGAGGGAGGGGAGAAGAAGAAAGAGAGAGGAGAGGGAGGGGGAGAAGAGGAAAGAGAGAGGAGAGGGAGGGGATAAGAGGAAAGAGAGAGGAGAGGGGGGAGAACAAAGAGAGAGGGGAGGGGAGGGGAGGATACAGAGAGGAGAGGGAGTGGGGAGGAGAGGAAAGAGAGAGGAGAGGGAGGGGAGAAGAGCAAAGAGAGAAGAGAGGGAGGGGAAGGAGAGGAAAGAGAGAGGAGAGAGGGGAGAACAAAGAGAGAGGGAGGGAGGGAGGATACAGAGAGGAGAGGGAGGGGGAAGGAGAGGAAAGAGAGAAGAGAGGGAGGGAGAAGAGCAAAGAGAGAAGAGAGGGGAGGGGAAGGAGAGGAAAGAGAGAGGAGAGGGGAGGGGAGAAGAGGAAAGAGAGAGGAGAGGGGAGGATAAAGAGAGAGGAGAGGGGAGGGGGGGAGAAGAGAAGAAGGGAAAGAGAGACAGGGTGATGGGCTATATAGGTCATAAGCCACGTATTCATTAGTGGAGGGGAGATTGCTACTCCCAGGGAAGTGGACACTGTAACCTTCAGCCCTCCCTCTCCTCTTCTGAGGTGGAGTGTATAACAAGACTACCGATCACAGTTACGCTGGAATTGCGACTACACCACAGAATGGTCTTTATTTTTCATCAAACTTGTATTCCTCACATGCTTCAACACAGGGTTGGTTCTATATAGAGACAGTGACAGATTCTGATTCTGTGCATGATAACTACAGCTTGTATTCCTCACATGCTTCAACACGGGGTTGGTTCTATATAGGTAATGTCTGATAACTACAGCTTCTAGACTGTGATTGCTCCCAAAACAGTGATTGGGGGAAAAGCATAGAATTAGTGAGGGAGAGAACGGTGGGTTGAAATAGAGAGAGAGAAATAGATAGAAGAAAGAGAGAAGAGATAGTAGACACCAAAGCAATTAAAAACTGGTTCAAATGTGCTCCCCAGGGGCCTGTAGTCATTACTGGAGAGGAGAGCAGCAGAAGTAGCATCAGTTCTGCCAGCCTGGCAGAGAGAGACAGAGAGACAGTGACAGAGAGACAGTGACAGAGAGACAGATAGACAGTGACAGAGAGAGACAGAGAGACAGTGACAGAGAGACAGTGACAGAGAGACAGTGACAGAGAGACAGTGACAGAGAGAGACAGAGAGACAGTGACAGAGAGAGACAGATAGACAGTGACAGAGAGAGACAGAGAGGGACAGAGAGACAGTGACAGAGAGACAGAGAGAGACAGAGAAACAGAGAGAAACAGAGAGTGACAGAGAGTGACAGAGAGTGACAGAGAGTGACAGAGAGTGACAGAGAGAGTCAGAGAGAGACAGAGAGAGACAAAGACGATAAGGACTTAACACAGCTCCAATCTTCCCAGGTTAGGGCTAGTAAAGTGAACAGATAGATGGAAAGAGATGGAGAGAGGGAGGGAGAGAGATGGAGAGAGGGAGGGAGAGAGATGGGGAGAGAGAGAGAGAGAGAGAGAGAGAGACGGAGAGAGATGGAGAGAGATGGAGAGAGAGAGGGAGGGAGAGGGAGGGAGAGAGATGGAGAGAAATAGAGAGAGAGAGATGAAGAAAGACAGAGAGAGATGGAGAGAGATGGAGGACTCCTCCAACATGTTGGCTCATTTCACCCATGCAGCTACAGTATAGCTGCTCCCTGAAGACACAGACAGACAGACAGACAGACAGACAGACAGACAGGAAAACAAACACACAAAGACAGATCTCTTTCCATTGCTTTCTATAAATGCAGAAAGCTGTCAGAGATCCAAGATTGGAGTAGCCCAGTTTCTAGAGTAGTTCCAGGAGGCATTTGGAGCTGTTGCTTCATTTCACAGTTTCATTCTGTTGCTGTTTCTCTGGTGGGTTGTGTATGTCTATGTCTGGGATGTGGACAGTACTTTACATCACTGTAAAGGCATGTAGTGTATTTACATAGCATGCATGGCCCACATGTTCTGGTGCTTCTCAGGAGGGATTAGCCAATAGCTGCAGTAAAGGGGACACATACAGTACCAGTCAAAAGTTTGGACACACCGACTCATTCAAAGGTTTTTCTTTATTTTTACTATTTTCTACATAGTAGAATAATAGTTAAAACATCAAAACTATGAAATAACACATATGGAATCATGTAGTAACCAAACAAAGTGTTAAACAAATCAAAATATATTTTAAGTAGCCAACCTTTCTCACTTTTGACTGGTACCGTATATCCTGCTGACTCCATAGTACATATTAATCTGTGGCCACCACACTGATCTACTAGTAGCCTGAGTAAGCACAGGGCTGATTTGAAACTAGAAAATATGAGTAGTGCATTAGATTACCGTAAAAAAAAACATCCTTATAAATAGCATCATAAACATCAATAAGTCAAACCATGTTTCCCTCCTCACATGACAATGTTAATTTAACCTTCTTTCATATTGATGGACTGAAAGACACTTATTGATCGGGCAACAGAAGCTGTTTGGGGAATTCCTGAGAGAGAAAAAGAGAGAAAGAGTAAGAATGAGAGAGAGGGAGAGAGAGAGAGAGAAAGAAAGAGAAATAGAGAGAAAGAGAGAGAAAGACAGAGAGACAGAGAAAGAGAGAGAGAGAGAGAGAGAGAGAGAGAGAGAGAGAGAGAGAGAGAGAGAGAGAGAGAGAGAGAGAGAGAGAGAGAGAAAGAGAGAGACAGAGAAAGAGAGAGAGAGAGAGAGGGAGAAATAAAGATATATATATATATAGAGAGAGAGAGAAAGAGGGAGAGAAAGAGAAAGAGAGAGAGAGAGAGAGAGAGAGGGGGGGTCAGAGAGAGAGAGAGAGAGAGAGAGAGAGAGAGAGAGAGAGAGAGAGAGAGAGAGAGAGAGAGAGAGAGAGAGAGGGGGGGTTGGAGAAAGGGAGAGAGAAAGGAGGAGAGAAGAGGGAGGGAGAGAGGAGCGATAAGGAGAGCTGATGTCTAGACACAGTAAAGACATAGAGGGTTGACAGAGTGAACTAAACCCATATGAAGCTATATAGTGCATTTTGAAAGTATTCAGACCCCTTGACTTTTTCCACATTTTGTTACGTTACGGCCTTATTCTAAAATTGATAAATACATGTTTTTTTCTCATCAATCTACACACAATACCCCATAATGACGAAGCGAAAACAGGTTTAGACATTTTTGAAAATGTATTAAAAAGAAAAAACTGAAATACCTTATTTAGTATTCTGACCCTTTGCTATGAGACTTGAAATTGAGCTCAGGTGCATCCTGTTTCCATTGATCATCCTTGAGATGTTTCTACAACTTGGGACATGATTTGGAAAGGCACACACCTGTCTATACAAGGTCCCACAGTTGACAGTGCATGTCAGCAAAAACCAAGCCATGAGGTCGAAAGAATTGTCTATAGAGCTCAGAGAAAATATTGTGTTGAGGCACACATCTGGGGAAGTGTACCAAAACATTTCTGCAGCATCGAAGGTCCCCAAGAGGACAGTGGCCTCCATCATTCTTAAATGGAAGAAGTTTGGAACCACCAAGACTGTTCCTAGAGCTGGCAGCCCGACCAAACTGTGCAATCGGGCGAGAAGAGCCTTGGTGGTGGAGGAGATTCTGCTTGCTGTCCGTGAACAGGTAGGAGCTGAATTTATACATTCTTCATTCAGAACGAACAAAGCTGTGATTGTGTTCATGAAAATAGTAAATTTATTGTGCAGGCTGATTGCTAGTGGAATATTTGTAAGGGATGTGTTGGTGCCGATTTCTCCTCATTCAACTCCTTTGATTAGGGAGGTAGTTGCAAATCTGCCTCTGTTTATTACGGATAATCAAATCCGGATAGAGCTAATTCGTTTTGGTAAGTTTGCTAGTGGTTTTTGTTTACTGTCGGTAGGTTTTCAGCATGTTGTTTCGTTCCGCAGGCAAGTGTTCATGTTCCTGAACAACAATGAGCAACAGTTAAATGTGCATTTTAAGGTGAGGCATGGAGAGGGACTCTATGTGGGGTTTGCCAGCACACATAGTATACGGTGTTTTGACTACAGGGATTTGGGGCACAAGAGCTTTGCGTGTCACATAAAGGCCGTAGACAAGGTGAGGGTACAAGTGCCAGTCGGGGAAATCGAGGTCAACGTGCAGGGGGCAATGAGACGCAGGCAGCAGAGGCTGGGCCTAGTCATGCTATAGATGGTGGTGTAGATGAGGCTGGGTCTAGTCATGTTATGGATGGTGGTGTAGATGAGGCTGGGTCTAGTAATGCTATAGATGGTGGTGTAGATGAGGCTGGGTCTAGTCATGCTATAGATGGTGGGGTAGATGAGGCTGGGTCTAGTCATGCTATAGATGGTAATGTAGATGAGGCTGGGTCTAGTCATGCTATAGATGGTGATGTAGATGAGGCTGGGTCTAGTCAGGCTATAGATGGTGGTGTAGATGAGGCTGGGTCTAGTCATGCTATAGATGGTGGGGTAGATGAGGCTGGGTCTAGTCAAGCTATAGATGGTGGGGTAGATGAGGATGGGTCTAGTCATGCTATAGATGGTAATGTAGATGAGGCTGGGTCTAGTCATGCTATCGATGGTAATGTAGATGAGGCTGGGTCTAGTCATGCTATAGATGGTGATGTAGATGAGGCTGGGTCTAGTCAGGCTATAGATGGTGGTGTAGATGAGGCTGGGTCTAGTCAGGCTATAGATGGTGGTATAGATGAGGCTGGGTCTAGACATGTTATAGATGGTGGTAAAGATGAGGCTGGGTCTAGTCATGCCAGGGATGGTGGTGTAGATGAGGCTGGGTCTAGTCATGCCAGGGATGGTGGTGTAGATGAGGCTGGGTCTAGTCATGTTATAGATGGTGGTGTAGATGAGGCTGGGTCTAGTCGTGCTATCGATGGTAATGTAGATGAGGATGGGTCTAGTAATGCTATCGATGGTAATGTAGATGAGGCTGGGTCTAGTAATGCTATAGATGGTGATGTAGATGAGGATGGGTCTAGTCATGCTATAGATGGTGGGGTAGATGAGGCTGGGTCTAGTCAGGCTATAGATGGTGGTGTAGATGAGGCGGGGTCTAGTCAGGCTATAGATGGTAAATGTAGATGAGGCTGGGTCTAGTCATGTTATAGATGGTGGTGTAGATGAGGCTGGGTCTAGTCATGCCAGGGATGGTGGTGTAGATGAGGCTGGGTCTAGTCATGCCAGGAATGGTGGTGTAGATGAGGCTGGGTCTAGCCATGTTATAGATGGTGGTGTAGATGAGGCTGGGTCTAGTCATGCAATAGATGGTGGTGTAGATGAGGCTGGGTCTAGTCATGCTATAGATGGTGGGGTAGATGAGGCTGGGCCTAGTCATGCAATAGATGGTGGTGTAGATGAGGCTGGGTCTAGTCATGCTATAGATGGTGGTGTAGATGAGGCTGGGTCTAGTCATGCTATAGAGGGTGGTGTAGATGAGGCTGGGTCTAGTAATGATATAGATGGTGGTGTAGATGAGGCTGGGTCTAGTCATGCTATCGATGGAAATGTAGATGAGGCTGGGTCTAGTCATGCTATAGATGGTGATGTAGATGAGGCTGGGTCTAGCCAGGCTATAGATGGTGGTGTAGATGAGGCTGGGTCTAGTCATGCTATAGATGGTAATGTAGATGAGGCTGGGTCTAGTAATGATATAGATGGTGATGTAGATGAGGCTGGGTCTAGTCATGCTATAGATGGTGGGGTAGATGAGGCTGGGTCTAGTCAGGCTATAGATGGTGGTGTAGATGAGGCTGGGTCTAGTCAGGCTATAGATGGTAATGTAGATGAGGCGGGGTCTAGTCAGGCTATCGATGGTAATGTAGATGAGGCTGGGTCTAGTCATGCTATAGATGGTGGTGGTGTAGATGAGGCTGGGTCAAGTCATGTTATAGATGGTGGTGTAGATAAGGCTGGGCCTAGTCATGTTATGGATGGTGGTGTAGATGAGGCTGGGTCTAGTCATGCTATCGATGGTGGTGTAGATGAGGCTGGGTCTAGTCATGCTATAGATGGTGATGTAGATGTGGCTGGGTCTAGTCATGCTATAGAAGGTGGTGTAGATGAGGCTGGGTATAGTCATGCTATAGAAGGTGGTGTAGATGAGGCTGGGTCTAGTCATGTTATGGATGGTGGTGTAGATGAGGCTGGGTCTAGTCATGTTATGGACGGTGGTGTAGATGAGGCTGGGTCTAGTCATGCTATAGATGGTGGTGTAGATGAGGCTGGGTCTAGTCATGCCAGGGATGGTGGGTGTAGATGAGGCTGGGTCTAGTCATGTTATAGATGGTGGTGTAGATGAGGCTGGGTCTAGTCTGCTATCGATGGTAATGTAGATGAGGATGGGTCTAGTAATGCTATCGATGGTAATGTAGATGAGGCTGGGTCTAGTAATGCTATAGATGGTGATGTAGATGAGGATGGGTCTAGTCATGCTATAGATGGTGGGGTAGATGAGGCTGGGTCTAGTCAGGCTATAGATGGTGGTGTAGATGAGGCGGGGTCTAGTCAGGCTATAGATGGTAATGTAGATGAGGCTGGGTCTAGTCATGTTATAGATGGTGGTGTAGATGAGGCTGGGTCTAGTCATGCCAGGGATGGTGGTGTAGATGAGGCTGGGTCTAGTCATGCCAGGAATGGTGGTGTAGATGAGGCTGGGTCTAGCCATGTTATAGATGGTGGTGTAGATGAGGCTGGGTCCTAGTCATGCAACAGATGGTGGTGTAGATGAGGCTGGGTCTAGTCATGCCATAGATGGTGGGGTAGATGAGGCTGGGCCTAGTCATGCAACAGATGGTGGTGTAGATGAGGCTGGGTCTAGTCATGCTATAGATGGTGGTGTAGATGAGGCTGGGTCTAGTCATGCTATAGAGGGTGGTGTAGATGAGGCTGGGTCTAGTAATGATATAGATGGTGGTGTAGATGAGGCTGGGTCTAGTCATGCTATCGATGGAAATGTAGATGAGGCTGGGTCTAGTCATGCATAGATGGTGATGTAGATGAGGCTGGGTCTAGCCAGGCTATAGATGGTGGTGTAGATGAGGCTGGGTCTAGTCATGCTATAGATGGTAATGTAGATGAGGCTGGGTCTAGTAATGATATAGATGGTGATGTAGATGAGGCTGGGTCTAGTCATGCTATAGATGGTGGGGTAGATGAGGCTGGGTCTAGTCAGGCTATAGATGGTGGTGTAGATGAGGCTGGGTCTAGTCAGGCTATAGATGGTAATGTAGATGAGGCGGGGTCTAGTCAGGCTATCGATGGTAATGTAGATGAGGCTGGGTCTAGTCATGCTATAGATGGTGGTGGTGTAGATGAGGCTGGGTCAAGTCATGTTATAGATGGTGGTGTAGATAAGGCTGGGCCTAGTCATGTTATGGATGGTGGTGTAGATGAGGCTGGGTCTAGTCATGCTATCGATGGTGGTGGTGTAGATGAGGCTGGGTCAAGTCATGTTATAGATGGTGGTGTAGATAAGGCTGGGCCTAGTCATGTTATGGATGGTGGTGTAGATGAGGCTGGGTCTAGTCATGCTATCGATGGTGGTGTAGATGAGGCTGGGTCTAGTCATGCTATAGAAGGTGGTGTAGATGAGGCTGGGTCTAGTCATGTTATGGATGGTGGTGTAGATGAGGCTGGGTCTAGTCATGTTATGGACGGTGGTGTAGATGAGGCTGGGTCTAGTCATGCTATAGATGGTGGTGTAGATGAGGCTGGGTCTAGTCAGGCTATAGTAGGTGGTGTAGATGAGGCTGGGTCTAGTCATGCTATAGATGGTGATGTAGATGAGGCTGGGTCTAGTCAGGCTATAGATGGTGGTGTAGATGAGGCTGGGTCTAGTCATGCTATAGATGGTGGGGTAGATGAGGCTGGGTCTAGTCATGCTATAGATGGTAATGTAAATGAGGCTGGGTCTAGTCATGCTATCGATGGTAATGTAGATGAGGCTGGGTCTAGTCATGCTATAGATGGTGATGTAGATGAGGCTGGGTCTAGTCAGGCTATAGATGGTGGTGTAGATGAGGCTGGGTCTAGTCATGCTATAGATGGTAATGTAGATGAGGCTGGGTCTAGTCATGCTATCGATGGTAATGTAGATGAGGCTGGGTCTAGTCATGCTATAGATGGTGATGTAGATGAGGCTGGGTCTAGTCAGGCTATAGATGGTGGTGTAGATGAGGCTGGGTCTAGTCAGGCTATAGATGGTAATGTAGATGAGGCTGGGTCTAGTCATGTTATAGATGGTGGTATAGATGAGGCTGGGTCTAGTCATGCCAGGATGGTGGTGTAGATGAGGCTGGGCCTAGTCATGCCAGGGATGGTGGTGTAGATGAGGCTGGGTCTAGTCATGTTATAGATGGTGGTGTAGATGAGGATGGGTCTAGTAATGCTATCGATGGTAATGTAGATGAGGCTGGGTCTAGTAATTCTATAGATGGTGGTGTAGATGAGGCTAGGTCTAGTCAGGCTATAGATGGTGGTGTAGATGAGGCTGGGTCTAGTCAGGCTATAGATGGTAATGTAGATGAGGCTGGGTCTAGTCATGTTATAGATGGTGGTATAGATGAGGCTGGGTCTAGTCATGCCAGGGATGGTGGTGTAGATGAGGCTGGGCCTAGTCATGCCAGGGATGGTGGTGTAGATGAGGCTGGGTCTAGTCATGTTATAGATGGTGGTGTAGATGAGGATGGGTCTAGTAATGCTATCGATGGTAATGTAGATGAGGCTGGGTCTAGTAATTCTATAGATGGTGGTGTAGATGAGGCTAGGTCTAGTCAGGCTATAGATGGTAATGTAGATGAGGCTGGGTCTAGTCAGGCTATCGATGGTAATGTAGATGAGGCTGGGTCTAGTCATGCTATAGATGGTGGTGTAGATGAGGCTGGGTCTAGCCATGCTATAGATGGTGGTGTAGATGAGGCTGGGTGTAGTCATGCTATAGATGGTGTTGTATATGAGGCTTGGTCTAGTCATGCTATAGATGGTGGTGTAGATGAGGCTGGGTCTAGTCATGCTATAGATGGTAATGTAGATGAGGCTGGGTCTAGTCATACTATAGATGGTGTTGTATATGAGGCTTGGTCTAGTCATGCTATAGATGGTGGTGTATATGAGGCTGGGTCTAGTCATGCTATAGATGGTGGTGTAGATGAGGCTGGGTCTAGCCATGCTATAGATGGTGGTGTAGATGAGGCTGGGTCTAGTCAGGCTATAGATGGTGGTGTAGATGAGGCTGGGTCTAGTCAGGCTATAGATGGTGGTGTAGATGAGGCTGGGTCTAGTCATGCTATAGATGGTGATGTAGATGAGGCTGGGTCTAGTCATGCTATCGATGGTAATGTAAATGAGGCTGGGTCTAGTCATGCTATCGATGGCAATGTAGATGAGGCTGGGTCTAGTCAGGCTATAGATGGTTGTGTAGATGAGGCTGGGTCTAGTCAGGCTATAGATGGTAATGTAGATGAGGCTGGGTCTAGTCATGTTATAGATGGTGGTATAGATGAGGCTGGTTCTAGTCATGTTATAGATGGTGGTGTAGATGAGGCTGGGTCTAGTCAGGCTATAGATGGTGGTCTAGATGAGGCTGGGTCTAGTCAGGCTATAGATGGTGGTGTAGATAAGGCTGGGTCTAGTCATGTTATGGATGGTGGTGTAGATGAGGCTGGGTCTAGTCATGCTATAGATGGTGATGTAGATGAGGCTGGGTCTAGTCAGGCTATAGATGGTGGTGTAGATGAGGCTGGGTCTAGTCAGGCTATAAATGTTGGTGTAGATGAGTCTGGTACTAGTCAGGTTATGGATGGTGGTGTAGATGAGGCTGGGTCTAGTCATGCTATAGATGGTGGTGTAGATGAGGCTGGGTCTAGTCATGCTATAGATGGTGGTGTAGATGAGGCTGGGTCTAGTCAGGCTATAGATGGTAATGTAGATGAGGCTGGGTCTAGTCATGCTATAAGTAGTGGTGTAGATGAGGCTGGGTCTAGTCATGCTATAGATGGTAATGTAGATGAGGCTGGGTCTAGTCATGTTATAAGTAGTGGTGTAGATGAGGCTGGGTCTAGTCATGCTATAGAAGGTAGTGTAGATGATTCTGGGACTAGTCAGGTTATAGATGGTGGTGTAGATGAGGCTGGGTCTAGTCAGGTTATGGATGGTGGTGTAGATGAGGCTGGGTCTAGTCATGTTATGGATGGTGGTGTAGATGAGGCTGGGCCTAGTCATGCTATAGATGGTGATGTAGATGAGGCTTGGTCTAGACATGCTATAGATGGTGGTGTAGATGAGGCTGGGTCTAGTCATGTTATGGATGGTGGTGTAGATGAGGCTGGGTCTAGTCAGGTTAGGCTAGTGGATTAGAAAAGTATAAGTGGGGAAGGGGAAGCGGCTATGGGGGTGGAGGAGGGTGTCATGTGAAAGAGGAAAAAGGCAGAGAAGAAAGGAGTTGGGAGGGGAGAGGCTGGTGTGGTCAACGGCACTAAGGAACCATTGCCTGGTGCTGGGGTGGAGGTTCTGACTAGAGAGAAAGGGCAGGTGGGCAGGATGGGAGATGGAGACGAGGAGGAAGGTGGGTCTGAGGAAGAGTACGATGAGGAGGTTTTCTGTTCAGACTCCTCCTTAATGGGTCCAGAGCTGACAGCCAGTCAAGCAGAGGGGTCAAAGTACACGGTGAGGGAACTGTCAACATTCCTGAATGAAGATAGAGGGGAAAAAGAAAGTTCATCTTGAGGCTTTTTTTTCTGATCCGAGAAAGTTTGTAAGATCAATACAACATGCTATGAAAAATGAGGGGCATGGTGTCCTCTCACCCAGGAAACGGTTTAGGTTGAGGAAGTGGGTCACAACTGTGTGTTAGGGTCTACCTTCAGACGCTGTTGAGATTAATCGTTTTTTTTAGCTTTGCTATTGGTCTCTTTCTTTGCTGGCTCCCACTTCTTATGGAGACTCTTCAGGTAGGCTCGCTTAATACAAATGGCTCCAGAGATGTGGGAAAGAGGAGTGTGTTGGGTGAATATGTAAAACCCCAAAAAGTACAGGTGTTGTTTCTGCAGGAGATACATAGTGATGTGGTGAATGAAGTCGATTGGGGGCTCTGGTGGAAAGGGTCAAGTGTGCTGAGCCATGGAATAAATGTTCTCTCATCCTCAGAGGCTAGGAGAGTATTAGGGGAACTTGAGTGTAGTATCAGTGAGGTGGAAGTAGAGCTGGTGGGGCAAGGCAATCTAGGTCTCCAGGCTAATTTAGCTGAACTACGTTAGAGACCTGGGCAGTTTTTTCAAGGTTAAAGCAAAGGGAGCCCTTGTAAGAGCTAGGTTATCCACTCAAGGAGATGGATGCTACGAGCTCCTTCTTCTTTGGTTTGGATATGGCTGTCGGATGGGCAGATGACCTCTGTGGTGGGGGAGATGCGGGGAGCGGACTGTGGAGTTTTATACTGAGTTGTATAGGGCAGAACTGTGTGATCCTATGTGTGCTCAGGTCTTGTTTGCAGAACTCCTTAAGCTCTCTCTGGCACAGAGGGATGAAATGGACATTCCTCTGTTATCCCATGAACTGGCAGAGGTCCATAACCCAGATGTCACCCAGTGGACTCTATGGACTCCCAGTGGAGTTTTATAAAAAATTCTGGGGAATAATTGGACTGGACTTCCTTTGCGTGTTCCGTGAGTGCGTCGGGTAGGAGAGTTGCCGATGAGCTGACGTCGGGCGGTTCTGACTTTAGATGGTGGGGTAGATGAGGATGGGTCTAGTCATGCTATAGATGGTAATGTAGATGAGGCTGGGTCTAGTCATGCTATCGATGGTAATGTAGATGAGGCTGGGTCTAGTCATGCTATAGATGGTGATGTAGATGAGGCTGGGTCTAGTCAGGCTATAGATGGTGGTGTAGATGAGGCTGGGTCTAGTCAGGCTATAGATGGTGGTATAGATGAGGCTGGGTCTAGACATGTTATAGATGGTGGTAAAGATGAGGCTGGGTCTAGTCATGCCAGGGATGGTGGTGTAGATGAGGCTGGGTCTAGTCATGCCAGGGATGGTGGTGTAGATGAGGCTGGGTCTAGTCATGTTATAGATGGTGGTGTAGATGAGGCTGGGTCTAGTCGTGCTATCGATGGTAATGTAGATGAGGATGGGTCTAGTAATGCTATCGATGGTAATGAAGATGAGGCTGGGTCTAGTAATGCTATAGATGGTGATGTAGATGAGGCTGGGTCTAGTCATGCTATAGATGGTGGGGTAGATGAGGCTGGGTCTAGTCAGGCTATAGATGGTGGTGTAGATGAGGCGGGGTCTAGTCAGGCTATAGATGGTAATGTAGATGAGGCTGGGTCTAGTCATGTTATAGATGGTGGTGTAGATGAGGCTGGGTCTAGTCATGCCAGGGATGGCGGTGTAGATGAGGCTGGGTCTAGTCATGCCAGGAATGGTGGTGTAGATGAGGCTGGGTCTAGCCATGTTATAGATGGTGGTGTAGATGAGGCTGGGTCTAGTCATGCAACAGATGGTGGTGTAGATGAGGCTGGGTCTAGTCATGCTATAGATGGTGGGGTAGATGAGGCTGGGCCTAGTCATGCAACAGATGGTGGTGTAGATGAGGCTGGGTCTAGTCATGCTATAGATGGTGGTGTAGATGAGGCTGGGTCTAGTCATGCTATAGAGGGTGGTGTAGATGAGGCTGGGTCTAGTAATGATATAGATGGTGGTGTAGATGAGGCTGGGTCTAGTCATGCTATCGATGGAAATGTAGATGAGGCTGGGTCTAGTCATGCTATAGATGGTGATGTAGATGAGGCTGGGTCTAGCCAGGCTATAGATGGTGGTGTAGATGAGGCTGGGTCTAGTCATGCTATAGATGGTAATGTAGATGAGGCTGGGTCTAGTAATGATATAGATGGTGATGTAGATGAGGCTGGGTCTAGTCATGCTATAGATGGTGGGGTAGATGAGGCTGGGTCTAGTCAGGCTATAGATGGTGGTGTAGATGAGGCTGGGTCTAGTCAGGCTATAGATGGTAATGTAGATGAGGCGGGGTCTAGTCAGGCTATCGATGGTAATGTAGATGAGGCTGGGTCTAGTCATGCTATAGATGGTGGTGGTGTAGATGAGGCTGGGTCAAGTCATGTTATAGATGGTGGTGTAGATAAGGCTGGGCCTAGTCATGTTATGGATGGTGGTGTAGATGAGGCTGGGTCTAGTCATGCTATCGATGGTAATGTAGATGAGGCTGGGTCTAGTCATGCTATAGATGGTGATGTAGATGTGGCTGGGTCTAGTCATGCTATAGAAGGTGGTGTAGATGAGGCTGGGTATAGTCATGCTATAGAAGGTGGTGTAGATGAGGCTGGGTCTAGTCATGTTATGGATGGTGGTGTAGATGAGGCTGGGTCTAGTCATGTTATGGACGGTGGTGTAGATGAGGCTGGGTCTAGTCATGCTATAGATGGTGGTGTAGATGAGGCTGGGTCTAGTCAGGCTATAGTAGGTGGTGTAGATGAGGCTGGGTCTAGTCATGCTATAGATGGTGATGTAGATGAGGCTGGGTCTAGTCAGGCTATAGATGGTGGTGTAGATGAGGCTGGGTCTAGTCATGCTATAGATGGTGGGGTAGATGAGGCTGGGTCTAGTCATGCTATAGATGGTAATGTAAATGAGGCTGGGTCTAGTCATGCTATCGATGGTAATGTAGATGAGGCTGGGTCTAGTCATGCTATAGATGGTGATGTAGATGAGGCTGGGTCTAGTCAGGCTATAGATGGTGGTGTAGATGAGGCTGGGTCTAGTCATGCTATAGATGGTAATGTAGATGAGGCTGGGTCTAGTCATGCTATCGATGGTAATGTAGATGAGGCTGGGTCTAGTCATGCTATAGATGGTGATGTAGATGAGGCTGGGTCTAGTCAGGCTATAGATGGTGGTGTAGATGAGGCTGGGTCTAGTCAGGCTATAGATGGTAATGTAGATGAGGCTGGGTCTAGTCATGTTATAGATGGTGGTATAGATGAGGCTGGGTCTAGTCATGCCAGGGATGGTGGTGTAGATGAGGCTGGGCCTAGTCATGCCAGGGATGGTGGTGTAGATGAGGCTGGGTCTAGTCATGTTATAGATGGTGGTGTAGATGAGGATGGGTCTAGTAATGCTATCGATGGTAATGTAGATGAGGCTGGGTCTAGTAATTCTATAGATGGTGGTGTAGATGAGGCTGGGTCTAGTCAGGCTATAGATGGTGGTGTAGATGAGGCTGGGTCTAGTCAGGCTATAGATGGTAATGTAGATGAGGCTGGGTCTAGTCATGTTATAGATGGTGGTATAGATGAGGCTGGGTCTAGTCATGCCAGGGATGGTGGTGTAGATGAGGCTGGGCCTAGTCATGCCAGGGATGGTGGTGTAGATGAGGCTGGGTCTAGTCATGTTATAGATGGTGGTGTAGATGAGGATGGGTCTAGTAATGCTATCGATGGTAATGTAGATGAGGCTGGGTCTAGTAATTCTATAGATGGTGGTGTAGATGAGGCTAGGTCTAGTCAGGCTATAGATGGTAATGTAGATGAGGCTGGGTCTAGTCAGGCTATCGATGGTAATGTAGATGAGGCTGGGTCTAGTCATGCTATAGATGGTGGTGTAGATGAGGCTGGGTCTAGCCATGCTATAGATGGTGGTGTAGATGAGGCTGGGTCTAGTCATGCTATAGATGGTGTTGTATATGAGGCTTGGTCTAGTCATGCTATAGATGGTGGTGTAGATGAGGCTGGGTCTAGTCATGCTATAGATGGTAATGTAGATGAGGCTGGGTCTAGTCATACTATAGATGGTGTTGTATATGAGGCTTGGTCTAGTCATGCTATAGATGGTGGTGTATATGAGGCTGGGTCTAGTCATGCTATAGATGGTGGTGTAGATGAGGCTGGGTCTAGTCAGGCTATAGATGGTGGTGTAGATGAGGCTGGGTCTAGTCAGGCTATAGATGGTGGTGTAGATGAGGCTGGGTCTAGTCAGGCTATAGATGGTGGTGTAGATGAGGCTGGGTCTAGTCATGCTATAGATGGTGATGTAGATGAGGCTGGGTCTAGTCATGCTATCGATGGTAATGTAAATGAGGCTGGGTCTAGTCATGCTATCGATGGCAATGTAGATGAGGCTGGGTCTAGTCAGGCTATAGATGGTTGTGTAGATGAGGCTGGGTCTAGTCAGGCTATAGATGGTAATGTAGATGAGGCTGGGTCTAGTCATGTTATAGATGGTGGTATAGATGAGGCTGGTTCTAGTCATGTTATAGATGGTGGTGTAGATGAGGCTGGGTCTAGTCAGGCTATAGATGGTGGTCTCAGATGAGGCTGGGTCTAGTCAGGCTATAGATGGTGGTGTAGATAAGGCTGGGTCTAGTCATGTTATGGATGGTGGTGTAGATGAGGCTGGGTCTAGTCATGCTATAGATGGTGATGTAGATGAGGCTGGGTCTAGTCAGGCTATAGATGGTGAGGCTGGGTCTAGATGCAGGCTATAGATGGTGGTGTAGATGAGG
The DNA here is from genome assembly GCA_030435695.1 of Brachymystax lenok tsinlingensis. Lineage (NCBI taxonomy): Eukaryota > Metazoa > Chordata > Actinopteri > Salmoniformes > Salmonidae > Brachymystax > Brachymystax lenok. The sequence goes on along the minus strand of CM059792.1, from coordinate 44,723,511 downwards.
CTGGGTCTAGTCAGGCTATAGATGTTGGTGTAGATGAGTCTGGTACTAGTCAGGTTATGGATGGTGGTGTAGATGAGGCTGGGTCTAGTCATGCTATAGATGGTGGTGTAGATGAGGCTGGGTCTAGTCATGCTATAGATGGTGGTGTAGATGAGGCTGGGTCTAGTCAGGCTATAGATGGTAATGTAGATGAGGCTGGGTCTAGTCATGCTACTAGTAGTGGTGTAGATGAGGCTGGGTCTAGTCATGCTATAGATGGTAATGTAGATGAGGCTGGGTCTAGTCATGTTATAAGTAGTGGTGTAGATGAGGCTGGGTCTAGTCATGCTATAGAAGATAGTGTAGATGATTCTGGGACTAGTCAGGTTATAGATGGTGGTGTAGATGAGGCTGGGTCTAGTCAGGTTATGGATGGTGGTGTAGATGAGGCTGGGTCTAGTCATGTTATGGATGGTGGTGTAGATGAGGCTGGGCCTAGTCATGCTATAGATGGTGATGTAGATGAGGCTGGGTCTAGACATGCTATAGATGGTGGTGTAGATGAGGCTGGGTCTAGTCATGTTATGGATGGTGGTGTAGATGAGGCTGGGTCTAGTCAGGTTAGGCTAGTGGATTAGGAGAGTATAAGTGGGGAAGGGGAAGCGGCTATGGGGGTGGAGGAGGGTGTCATGTGAAAGAGGAAAAAGGCAGAGAAGAAAGGAGTTGGGAGGGGAGAGGCTGGTGTGGTCAACGGCACTAAGGAACCATTGCCTGGTGCTGGGGTGGAGGTTCTGACTAGAGAGAAAGGGCAGGTGGGCAGGATGGGAGATGGAGACGAGGAGGAAGGTGGGTCTGAGGAAGAGTACGATGAGGAGGTTTTCTGTTCAGACTCCTCCTTAATGGGTCCAGAGCTGACAGCCAGTCAAGCAGAGGGGTCAAAGTACACGGTGAGGGAACTGTCAACATTCCTGAATGAAGATAGAGGGAAAAGAAAGTTCATCTTGAGGCTTTTTTCTGATCCGAGAAAGTTTGTAAGATCAATACAACATGCTATGAAAATGAGGGCATGGTGTCCTCTCACCCAGGAAACGGTTTAGGTTGAGGAAGTGGGTCACAACTGTGTGTTAGGGTCTACCTTCAGACGCTGTTGAGATTAATCGTTTTTTTTAGCTTTGCTATTGGTCTCTTTCTTTGCTGGCTCCCACTTCTTATGGAGACTCTTCAGGTAGGCTCGCTTAATACAAATGGCTCCAGAGATGTGGGAAAGAGGAGTGTGTTGGGTGAATATGTAAAACCCCAAAAAGTACAGGTGTTGTTTCTGCAGGAGATACATAGTGATGTGGTGAATGAAGTCGATTGGGGGCTCTGGTGGAAAGGGTCAAGTGTGCTGAGCCATGGAATAAATGTTCTCTCATCCTCAGAGGCTAGGAGAGTATTAGGGGGAACTTGAGTGTAGTATCAGTGAGGTGGAAGTAGAGCTGGTGGGGCAAGGCAATCTAGGTCTCCAGGCTAATTTAGCTGAACTACGTAGAGACCTGGGCAGTTTTTTCAAGGTTAAAGCAAAGGGAGCCCTTGTAAGAGCTAGGTTATCCACTCAAGGAGATGGATGCTACGAGCTCCTTCTTCTTTGGTTTGGATATGGCTGTCGGATGGGCAGATGACCTCTGTGGTGGGGGGAGATGCGGGAGCGGACTGTGGAGTTTTATACTGAGTTGTATAGGGCAGAACTGTGTGATCCTATGTGTGCTCAGGTCTTGTTTGCAGAACTCCTTAAGCTCTCTCTGGCACAGAGGGATGAAATGGACATTCCTCTGTTATCCCATGAACTGGCAGAGGTCCATAACCCAGATGTCACCCAGTGGACTCTATGGACTCCCAGTGGAGTTTTATAAAAAATTCTGGGGAATAATTGACTGGACTTCCTTTGCGTGTTCCGTGAGTGTCGGGTAGGAGAGTTGCCGATGAGCTGACGTCGTGTTCTGACTTTAGATGGTGGGGTAGATGAGGATGGGTCTAGTCATGCTATAGATGGTAATGTAGATGAGGCTGGGTCTAGTCATGCTATCGATGGTAATGTAGATGAGGCTGGGTCTAGTCATGCTATAGATGGTGATGTAGATGAGGCTGGGTCTAGTCAGGCTATAGATGGTGGTATAGATGAGGCTGGGTCTAGACATGTTATAGATGGTGGTAAAGATGAGGCTGGGTCTAGTCATGCCAGGGATGGTGGTGTAGATGAGGCTGGGTCTAGTCATGCCAGGGATGGTGGTGTAGATGAGGCTGGGTCTAGTCATGTTATAGATGGTGGTGTAGATGAGGCTGGGTCTAGTCGTGCTATCGATGGTAATGTAGATGAGGATGGGTCTAGTAATGCTATCGATGGTAATGTAGATGAGGCTGGGTCTAGTAATGCTATAGATGGTGATGTAGATGAGGCTGGGTCTAGTCATGCTATAGATGGTGGGGTAGATGAGGCTGGGTCTAGTCAGGCTATAGATGGTGGTGTAGATGAGGCGGGGTCTAGTCAGGCTATAGATGGTAATGTAGATGAGGCTGGGTCTAGTCATGTTATAGATGGTGGTGTAGATGAGGCTGGGTCTAGTCATGCCAGGGATGGTGGTGTAGATGAGGCTGGGTCTAGTCATGCCAGGAATGGTGGTGTAGATGAGGCTGGGTCTAGCCATGTTATAGATGGTGGTGTAGATGAGGCTGGGTCTAGTCATGCAATAGATGGTGGTGTAGATGAGGCTGGGTCTAGTCATGCTATAGATGGTGGGGTAGATGAGGCTGGGCCTAGTCATGCAATAGATGGTGGTGTAGATGAGGCTGGGTCTAGTCATGCTATAGATGGTGGTGTAGATGAGGCTGGGTCTAGTCATGCTATAGAGGGTGGTGTAGATGAGGCTGGGTCTAGTAATGATATAGATGGTGGTGTAGATGAGGCTGGGTCTAGTCATGCTATCGATGGAAATGTAGATGAGGCTGGGTCTAGTCATGCTATAGATGGTGATGTAGATGAGGCTGGGTCTAGCCAGGCTATAGATGGTGGTGTAGATGAGGCTGGGTCTAGTCATGCTATAGATGGTAATGTAGATGAGGCTGGGTCTAGTAATGATATAGATGGTGATGTAGATGAGGCTGGGTCTAGTCATGCTATAGATGGTGGGAGTAGATGAGGCTGGGTCTAGTCAGGCTATAGATGGTGGTGTAGATGAGGCTGGGTCTAGTCAGGCTATAGATGGTAATGTAGATGAGGCGGGGTCTAGTCAGGCTATCGATGGTAATGTAGATGAGGCTGGGTCTAGTCATGCTATAGATGGTGGTGGTGTAGATGAGGCTGGGTCAAGTCATGTTATAGATGGTGGTGTAGATAAGGCTGGGCCTAGTCATGTTATGGATGGTGGTGTAGATGAGGCTGGGTCTAGTCATGCTATCGATGGTAATGTAGATGAGGCTGGGTCTAGTCATGCTATAGATGGTGATGTAGATGTGGCTGGGTCTAGTCATGCTATAGAAGGTGGTGTAGATGAGGCTGGGTATAGTCATGCTATAGAAGGTGGTGTAGATGAGGCTGGGTCTAGTCATGTTATGGATGGTGGTGTAGATGAGGCTGGGTCTAGTCATGTTATGGACGGTGGTGTAGATGAGGCTGGGTCTAGTCATGCTATAGATGGTGGTGTAGATGAGGCTGGGTCTAGTCAGGCTATAGTAGGTGGTGTAGATGAGGCTGGGTCTAGTCATGCTATAGATGGTGATGTAGATGAGGCTGGGTCTAGTCAGGCTATAGATGGTGGTGTAGATGAGGCTGGGTCTAGTCATGCTATAGATGGTGGGAGTAGATGAGGCTGGGTCTAGTCATGCTATAGATGGTAATGTAGATGAGGCTGGGTCTAGTCATGCTATCGATGGTAATGTAGATGAGGCTGGGTCTAGTCATGCTATAGATGGTGATGTAGATGAGGCTGGGTCTAGTCAGGCTATAGATGGTGGTGTAGATGAGGCTGGGTCTAGTCATGCTATAGATGGTAATGTAGATGAGGCTGGGTCTAGTCATGCTATCGATGGTAATGTAGATGAGGCTGGGTCTAGTCATGCTATAGATGGTGATGTAGATGAGGCTGGGTCTAGTCAGGCTATAGATGGTGGTGTAGATGAGGCTGGGTCTAGTCAGGCTATCGATGGTAATGTAGATGAGGCTGGGTCTAGTCATGCTATAGATGGTGGTGTAGATGAGGCTGGGTCTAGCCATGCTATAGATGGTGGTGTAGATGAGGCTGGGTCTAGTCATGCTATAGATGGTGTTGTATATGAGGCTTGGTCTAGTCATGCTATAGATGGTGGTGTAGATGAGGCTGGGTCTAGTCATGCTATAGATGGTAATGTAGATGAGGCTGGGTCTAGTCATACTATAGATGGTGTTGTATATGAGGCTTGGTCTAGTCATGCTATAGATGGTGGTGTATATGAGGCTGGGTCTAGTCATGCTATAGATGGTGGTGTAGATGAGGCTGGGTCTAGCCATGCTATAGATGGTGGTGTAGATGAGGCTGGGTCTAGTCAGGCTATAGATGGTGGTGTAGATGAGGCTGGGTCTAGTCAGGCTATAGATGGTGGTGTAGATGAGGCTGGGTCTAGTCAGGTTATGGATGGTGGTGTAGATGAGGCTGGGTCTAGTCATGTTATGGATGGTGGTGTAGATGAGGCTGGGCCTAGTCATGCTATAGATGGTGATGTAGATGAGGCTGGGTCTAGACATGCTATAGATGGTGGTGTAGATGAGGCTGGGTCTAGTCATGTTATGGATGGTGGTGTAGATGAGGCTGGGTCTAGTCAGGTTAGGCTAGTGGATTAGGAGAGTATAAGTGGGGAAGGGGAAGCGGCTATGGGGGTGGAGGAGGGTGTCATGTGAAAGAGGAAAAAGGCAGAGAAGAAAGGAGTTGGGAGGGGAGAGGCTGGTGTGGTCAACGGCACTAAGGAACCATTGCCTGGTGCTGGGGTGGAGGTTCTGACTAGAGAGAAAGGGCAGGTGGGCAGGATGGGAGATGGAGACGAGGAGGAAGGTGGGTCTGAGGAAGAGTACGATGAGGAGGTTTTCTGTTCAGACTCCTCCTTAATGGGTCCAGAGCTGACAGCCAGTCAAGCAGAGGGGTCAAAGTACACGGTGAGGGAACTGTCAACATTCCTGAATGAAGATAGAGGGGAAAAAGAAAGTTCATCTTGAGGCTTTTTTTTCTGATCCGAGAAAGTTTGTAAGATCAATACAACATGCTATGAAAAATGAGGGGCATGGTGTCCTCTCACCCAGGAAACGGTTTAGGTTGAGGAAGTGGGTCACAACTGTGTGTTAGGGTCTACCTTCAGACGCTGTTGAGATTAATCGTTTTTTTTAGCTTTGCTATTGGTCTCTTTCTTTGCTGGCTCCCACTTCTTATGGAGACTCTTCAGGTAGGCTCGCTTAATACAAATGGCTCCAGAGATGTGGGAAAGAGGAGTGTGTTGGGTGAATATGTAAAACCCCAAAAAGTACAGGTGTTGTTTCTGCAGGAGATACATAGTGATGTGGTGAATGAAGTCGATTGGGGGCTCTGGTGGAAAGGGTCAAGTGTGCTGAGCCATGGAATAAATGTTCTCTCATCCTCAGAGGCTAGGAGAGTATTAGGGAACTTGAGTGTAGTATCAGTGAGGTGGAAGTAGAGCTGGTGGGGCAAGGCAATCTAGGTCTCCAGGCTAATTTAGCTGAACTACGAGAGACCTGGGCAGTTTTTAAGGTTAAAGCAAAGGGAGCCCTTGTAAGAGCTAGGTTATCCACTCAAGGAGATGGATGCTACGAGCTCCTTCTTCTTTGGTTTGGATATGGCTGTCGGATGGGCAGATGACCTCTGTGGTGGGGGAGATGCGGGAGCGGACTGTGGAGTTTTATACTGAGTTGTATAGGGCAGAACTGTGTGATCCTATGTGTGCTCAGGTCTTGTTTGCAGAACTCCTTAAGCTCTCTCTGGCACAGAGGGATGAAATGGACATTCCTCTGTTATCCCATGAACTGGCAGAGGTCCATAACCCAGATGTCACCCAGTGGACTCTATGGACTCCCAGTGGAGTTTTATAAAAAATTCTGGGGAATAATTGGACTGGACTTCCTTTGCGTGTTCCGTGAGTGCGTCGGGTAGGAGAGTTGCCGATGAGCTGACGTCGGGCGGTTCTGACTTTCCTGCCCAAGAAAGGGGACTTGTGTGAACCTAAGAACTGGAAGCATGTGGCATTGCTCTGTGCGGACTAGAAGGTATTTGCCAAGGTCCTCTCTAACAGACTGAAGTCCCATCTGGACTTGATAGTACACAAGAACCAGATGTATTGTGTACCGGGACGCTCAATCACGGACAACTTGTTCTTAATCAGGGACATGTTGGACTTGTCGAGGGTTTGTAATGTGCACTTTGGACTGGTCTCTTTAGACAAAGAGAAGGCTTTTGATAGAGTGGAAGAATCTGTTTAATGTGATGTCTGTGTTTGGGTTTGGGAAAGGTTTTGGCCTGTGTGAAGATATTGTATGCTGGCGAATCATGTATGGTCAAGGTGGGAGGGGGGCTCAGTAGGCCAGTCTGGGTAAGATGAGGCATTAGACAAGGATGCCCTCTATCGGGGCAGTTATATACACTAGCCATTGAGCCTTTTTTGGGCCTGCTGCGCAGGAGACTGCAGGGAGTGTGCTGGACAGGCATGGGTGTGGTAACAGGCATAGCAGTGTCAGCATATGCAGACAATGTTTCTGTGATGGGCAGGGATGTCTAATCCCCCCAGCCAGCCCTCCCTTACAGGCTGCCTGCTTGGCTGTGTATGTCAGGGCTCTGCTTACAGTGAAGAGGAAGAGGCTCTATGGAGGGAGGCAGCAGATCAGCCATCGATTGATCAATCAGTCCCAGTCCTCCTCCCACATCTACTGCTCCACAGTGATCAGTCAGGACAGAGCCGTGACCTGTCCCCATGTCACTGTCAGCCCCCATCTATGCACAGCAGCACCGGGGCAGTATGGGCCTTACACACAAACACTTCCTGCATAGATATGAGAGACTGTAGAAAGGAGATGTTGGGAGTACTGTAAAGTATGATTTGTCCTCCATTTTGTATTGGTCCATTATGCAGAGTGAAATGGTTTGGAGCTGAAAGTACCCGGCTCTTATAGACATCGCCACTGAGTCATCACCACATACAGTAGCTATATACCAAGAAGGCTGGACCAGTGTGTGTGTGTGTGTGTGTCTATTTCTACATAATATCTGGCTGCAGACTGGCACAGCTCCCTCCTGTTTATTTATTGTCTCTCCTCCTACCCATGGGCCAACAGATTACTTCCTGGGACGCCCCATATCCCCAGGACAGATAGAGATAGCCATATCCCCAGGACAGAGAGAGACAGTCATATCCCCAGGACAGAGAGAGACAGTCATATCCCCAGGACAGACAAAGACAGTCATATCCACCGGACAAACAGAGACAGGCATATCCCCAGGACAGACAGAGACAGCCATATCCCCAGGACAGACCTAGACAGCCATATCCCCAGGACAGACCTAGACAGCCATTGCCCCAGGACAGATAGACAGCCAATTCCCCATGACAGACAGAGACAGTCATATCCCCAGGAGAGACAGAGACAGTCATATCCCCAGGACAAACAGACAGTCATATCCCCAGGACAAACAGACAGTCATATCCCCAGGACAAACAGACAGTCATATCCCCAGGACAGCCCTAGACAGCCATATCCCCAGGACAGACCTAGACAGCCATTGCCCCAGGACAGATAGACAGCCAATTCCCCATGACAGACAGAGACAGTCATATCCCCAGGAGAGACAGAGACAGTCATATCCCCAGGACAAACAGACAGTCATATCCCCAGGACAAACAGACAGTCATATCCCCAGGACAAACAGACAGTCATATCCCCAGGAGAGACAGAGACAGTCATATCCCCAGGACAAACAGACAGTCATATCCCCAGGACAAACAGACAGTCATATCCCCAGGACAGCCCTAGACAGCCATATCCCCAGGACAAACAGAGACAACAAATTCCCCACGACAGACAGACAGTCATATCCCCAGGACAGACAGAGACAGTCATATCCCCAGGACAGACAGAGACAGTCATATCCCCAGGACAGACCTAGACAGCCATATCCCCAGGACAAACAGAGAGTCATATCCCCAGGACAGACAGAGACAGTCATATCCCCAGGACAGACAGAGACAGTAATATCCCCAGGACAGACCTAGACAGCCATATCCCCAGGACAAACAGAGAGTCATATCCCCAGGACAGACAGAGACAGTCATATCCCCAGGACAGACAGAGACAGTCATATCCCCAGGACAGACAGAGACAGTCATATCCCCAGGACAGACCTAGACAGCCATATCCCCAGGACAAACAGAGAGTCATATCCCCAGGACAGACAGAGACAGTCATATCCCCAGGACAGACAGAGACAGTCATATCCCCAGGACAAACAGAGACAGTCATATCCCCAGGACAGACAGAGACAGTCATATCCCCAGGACAGACGTAGACAGCCATATCCCCAGGACAGACAGAGACAGCCATATCCCCAGGACAGACAGAGACAGTCATATCCCCAGGACAGACAGAGACAGCCATATCCCCAGGACAGAGAGAGACACTGTGGGCACGTCCAGCTCTTTTCCCTTCCCACAGCCACAGCCTCCATTCTAGAGGCACCACTCATACCGTCCTCACAAGTGGAGCCTAATGGGAACGTATTTCTTGGCAGACACTGTTTGTATAGAAATTCATTTTCTCCCTCTCATCCCACTTCACTCCCAGGTCCCAGCAGACTCTTCTCCTACTGCCTGTAGTTTGTTCCAGGATGCTCACTCACATCTCTGACCATGCTACTAACTAACAAGTGATTGCATTGTCTACAACAGAGATCTGTGGTTCTGCGTGGTTCAAACTGGAAACACAAAGGCAAAGAGAGAAGTCTCTACAGACCCATTTGGAAGAGACAGGCTGATTCATCAGTAAGCTTAAGAGATGATCACTTTATACTGTAGAGGATTTCATCTAAACAGAATGTCGATGGCCAACGGAGAATCATTAGCCCTTGTTGAGTGCAAACTTCTGAATCAATATTATAAAGTAATTACTTTTATCCCAAGAAGAAATGGTCCTACATAAAAACCTAGGAAAACCTCAGCAAAGTAGTCTTTTCCATTTATCTGCAGGAACCAATGATTTATGTTTAATACTGTACATATCTTGTGATTCAGCAAGCTGAGAGTTTCTCATTCTCTGCTTTTCTGTTTGTCTAAGTTCTATGCCTGAGGACGACAATGACCCTGAAATCTAAGGCCTTCTCCTGAGACAGATGACCTCCACACCGCTGCTCATACACCTGACGTTTGCCTTCTCTGTTCTCTTTCCGCTCTATATCTTTACAGACTAGCTACACTGACAATGTTAACTGGTACTCCTCCCTCTTTGTATCCAATCTCTGTGGGGGGTACTGGACTAACAAAGACAATCTAGAATCCACCCTACTATGACAACTGTAACTATTGTCTTGGAGAGATGAGACCCCCCAGAGAGCCAGAGAGCCATTATGGGCCAGAGAGCCGTGAGACCCAGTGAGAGGGCCAGTGAGAGGGCCAGAGAGAGTCAGAGAGAGCCAGAGAGAGCCAGTGAGAGGGCCAGAGAGAGTCAGAGAGAGCCAGAGAGAGCCAGTGAGGGCCAGTGAGACCCAGTGAGAGCCAGTGAGAGGGCCAGTGAGAGGGCCAGTGAGAGGGCCAGTGAGAGTCAGAGAGAGCCAGTGAGAGCCAGTGAGAGCCAGATGGCCAGTGAGGGCCAGATGGCCAGTGAGAGCCAGTGAGCCAGAGAGAGCCAGTGGGAGCCAGTGAGGGCCAGTGAGGGCCAGTGAGGGCCAGTGAGAGCCAGTGAGAGCCAGTGAGAGCCAGATGGCCAGTGAGGGCCAGATGGCCAGTGAGAGCCAGTGAGCCAGAGAGAGTCAGAGAGAGCCAGTGTGGGCCAGTGAGGGTCAGTGAGGGCCAGATGGCCAGTTAGAGGCAGAGAGAGCCAGAGAGTCAGAGAGAGCCAGAGAGGGCCAGATGGCCAGTGAGAGCCAGTTAGAATTTTACAGACTAAGAGGCTGATTTGGTTTTGAACCGGCTGACTGTGGTTATTGACTGCTGACTCCAGGATTCTATATTAGGGATTCTGTTTCCACGTGCTCAGTTCTTTCCAGGTGCTCATGTCATGGTATTACCTTACACTTCCTCACACTGATAGGATGTGCACTGATAGGGTATAAAATGGCCGGTTTTCATCCGGCCACTGGCTCCCAGTGTGTTTGCTTGTTTGTTCACCACAAGACTCATCAATGGCCTCTTGTTTGGTGAGGGAACATCTATTTCATGCATGGGCTGTTGGAACACTACTTGGCATGGCATGTTCCCAGCGCATCACTGTGTCCTACGTCCCATCCTCCCTCACTGTCTCCCTCCCAGCTAGGACACAACAGACTGAAGAAGGACATCATCACAACCCAAGCAAACAACAATGAGTCTTTTTACAAATTCCATCTCACTCCAACACTGGGGGTTTAGGCTTGTTGTTTGGCTCGGTTAAAAGGCTCACTTTCACCAACAGTACTCCTGCTGCCACACTGCTTTCTAAACCGCTGCTGTGTGTAGGAGGAGTACACAGGAGGAGATTAGTCATGAGGGCTAATAGTGGCCAGTGTAAAAGGAAATGCATAGTGTAGCAGACTATGCATGGTGCGCCCTGCCTAAAGCCATGAGAATACAGCGGGAGGAGAGGACATCTGTTCTGAAAGGCAGTCAAACACTATCAGCTCATTGTGAGCTCTCAGGTGGACTGTGTTTCGGAGCTAAATGCCTGAGACCTGCGACAGGTTAGGAAAAACACCTGCTGTCCACCAGCACTACTTGACCCTACACACCACCCACATGACCCACAACCAACCACCAGCCCAGCCCTACACACCACCCACATCCCCCACAACCAACCACCAGCCCAGCCCTACACACCACCCACATGACCCACAACCAACCACCAGCCCAGCCCTACACACCACCCACATCCCGCACAACCAACCACCAGCCCAGGCCTACACACCACCCACATCCCGCACAACCAACCACCAGCTCATGGTCCACTACACCCCTCCCACACACACCCTGGCCTGATCCTCACAGCATCTACACCACCATGCCCCTTCTCTGCTGTAGGAGGAGGGGCTCTGAGGAGTTGGAGACTAGCCTCAGCAGGACACAAAGAAGGAAAGCGTGTGGGTGGAGGGAGTGCTGCTGCTGCTGGTACTAATAGAGAAAACAGACAACATGAGGAAAATACTGTCGGTAGAGAATGAGAGATACAGTGGGCAGGAAATGAGAGAGGGAGAGAGGGAGAGAGGGAGATACAGTGGGCAGGAAATGAGAGATACAGTGGGCAGGGAATGAGAGATACAGTGGGCAGGGAATGAGAGATACAGTGGGCAGGGAATGAGAGATACAGTGGGCAGGGAATGAGAGATACAGTGGGCAGGGAATGAGAGATACAGTGGGCAGGGAATGAGAGATACAGAGAGAGTTAGAGAGACAGAGACAGAGAGAGAAACTGAACAGATAATGAAAGAAAGAGGAGTGATAGGGATGAGAGATCTATAGAGACAGACAGCAGGAGAATGAGCATGAAAGAGAAGGGAGATGAAGGGAGATTTATATATGTTGTAGCGAGAAATTGGCAACCCCCTTGCTGTGCTCCAGAGCACAAAGGAAGGGCTCCTATTGGCTGATACTGGCGGAGAGAGTAACCAGCATCCAAGGCAAGTTGCCCCCTAACACCGTTACCACAGCAACAGCTTGCATAATAAACAAGACCACGTGAGCACTGGCAGTTTGGAAATGGTTTCTGACAATGGAAGGGAATGGCCCACCTCCACCTGCCTATTCTTCTTTTGGCTGCATAAAGGCACTACAAGCGGCTTCCTTAGGTGAAACACGAGTAGAAAATAACATTCTGAAAATATGAAACGCTCATTTATAGGTTTAACAATAAGATAAACATTACAAGATGGCAGTTGGTCTTGTCTTCATTGTCTTGTCTACCATGGAGAGCTCTCAGCAGGCTTCTCTTGCTATTCCTTTGTTTAGGCTGTGTGCTTTTCTCCTGATCACAGCCCTTGAGCAGCCCAGGGGGTGTCAGGGAGACAGATTCCCACTCTATCTGATAGCTAATGGTTTCTAATGGGACTGGCAGAGTGCTGCTATACTGTGGAGGCTAGGGATGTCTAGAGAACAGACACACGGACAGACAGACAGACAGGTGGACCGACAGATGGATAGACGGCTGGATGGAAGGCAGACGGACAGACAGAAGGCTGAGGGTCTTACCTTGGCAGGTGAAGCACTTGACATGGAAGTGGACATTCTGCACACGAACCACCTCTCCCTTACAGACCTCCCGGCAGCGGAGACAGTGGATGGTCATGGCGCCACGCCCGCTGTTGCCGCTTGGGCTGCCTCCGTAGGCGCTGTGCTGGTACGGCCCTGCTGGAGACCACAGGAGAGAAGAGGTAAGGTCAGCCATCACACCCGCTGGACAGCTACCAAGGCCGGCCCGCTCATCAGGCAGGATTATGCGGTCGCCTGTGGCGGCAGATTGACGAGGGCAAAATGTTTTGACCTTAACTGACCAAGACTCAGCTCCAACAACAACACATACAACCTCACATAATTCTTCCCCAAAACAATTTCTCTCAACCAGTGGCATAGGGGCTTTTTTGGTGAGCGTTGATGGCGCCCTGTGATAAGCAGTGCCCACTTTGTCAAAGGCAGGGGCGGGAAATATTTTTCTTCTCCAGGGTGCTGTTGGAGAGACTCATCGCTGCAGCTCCACCAACATTTCGTATTTATTTTTTACCGAACATAAATCCTGTAGCACATATAGGATTTGGCAGAAATAGTATGTTGCCTTTTCTGTAGCCTACAGGCTGGAGATAAAATGAATGAATGTAATGAGACGGACACTTTTTACATCATGCAGGTTTCTTGGATCGAATAAATGGCACCCAATCAAATACAAATGCGCAGTCATGTAACAAACAACATATCCTAAAAACTGGACTGGTCAAAGTAAAATGGACAATATGAAATGGACAATCACAACTGTTGTCCAGGAGTTTAACCCCATTGTCATGATCAGTGGTTTCAAGTTTGTATCCATACATTTTTGACAAGCTGATCATAGGGAAAAATAGAATACTGCATTTCCCGCTGTGTAAACACATTGCAGATAGGACCATAATAACTCCTGATACAGCTGGGGACCTGATATTGACAGTTTAAATTGATTCATTTCAGGAATCAGGACTAATAAACCACTGCAACGGCCTGTTTTACACACGGTGGGCCTCCCCACATGGATGGGCATATTCATTCAATTCAATTTCAGGCAACACTGTAGTCCGGACCGGCATTGATTTCCACATCCGCAGACATTGGTTTGAGCCTGATTTCAACATCCGGAAAATATATATTTTCAACGTCTTTAAAATACGTATTTTCAACATCTGGAAAATATATATTTTCACCTTTCATTCAGAAGCTGAATTGAACCTAACTTCAATGTTTGGAAAATAAGTATTTTAGACGCCTTTTCAATGTAATTTTGCTTACTGGGGCCCTGACAGCTACTACACATCCAATTGTTAAAGAAGCAGACAAAACAGCAGTGGACACAACAGGGCGAAAAATAAGAGGCAACATCTGCGGTGGTGTATTGGATTAAAAGATACATTGTGGAAACAGAGCCGACTACCCCCCCACCTCATTCACACACACACAAGTACTGTACACAGACACACAACCTCTTCAAGATGAAGCCACCAACCAAAGCTGCCATTAAGAACCTGCACCTTTTGAGAGAGCCAGATAAAGAGTTGCAGTATGGTTGTCAGCGGGGCCCTAAATCACAGACAGGGCCATCTTCTAGACCTGCCAATGCAATTAACATGCAGCTGTCAGTGTTGCAGCTGCAAACCACATATTCCTGCAACATCTGCTCTCTGCCGCAGATAACCAGGAGGGCTATTAGGAAGAGAACTGGGGTGAGGGGCTGAGGAGGAGAACAGGGGTGAGGGGCTGAGGAGGAGAACAGGGGTGAGGGGCTGAGGAGGAGAACAAGGGTGAGGGGCTGAAGAGGAGAACAGGGGTGAGGGGCTGAGGAGGAGAAGAGAGGTGAGGGGCTGAGGAGGAGAACAGGGGTGGGGGGCTGAGAAGGAGAACAGGGGTGGAGGGCTGAGGAGGAGAACAGGGGTGGGGGGCTGAGGAGGAGAACAGGGGTGGGGGGCTGAGGAGGAGAACAGGGGTGGGGGGCTGAGGAGGAGAACAGGGGTGGGGGGCTGAGGAGAAGAACAGGGGTGAGGGGCTGAGGAGGAGAACAGGGGTGGGGGCTGAGGAGGACATCAGGGTTGGGGGGCTGAGGAGGAGAACATGGGTGGAGGTAATGACTGGAGTCTAACATGATACTTCCTTGCCCTTGACAACACCTATTACGCATTGCTTTGAGACATCTGTTCATTCATATCTTAGGGCACTATTCAACCCATATCGCGTAGATTCAGAGTTACAGCGCAGTTGTAAAGGCAACGTTCCTGCGTTAGTGGGGACTGCATTCACGGTGAAACGCTGCATACTGTATGTCGGCTCAATTGGAAATTACATTTGAATTTCTATTCTAACTCTTCAGCTATCCAGATTGAGTCCTTTGAGTTTGACGGTTAAGCAGGAAAAGCTGTACACAATGTATCATATTAAATATTGGAGGAACCCAAGATTGCAGCTGTTTCTGTCCACATCCTAAACCACAGAACAATGCCACTTAGCTGCAAGTAACAAAACCACATACAGTAAGATAGACATACAATAATATAGACATACAGTAAGATAGACATACAGTAAGATAGACATACACTAAGATAGACATACAATAATATAGACATACAATAAGATAGACATACACTAAGATAGACATACAATAATATAGACATACAATAAGATAGACATACAGTAAGATATACATACAGTAAGATAGACATACAAGAATATAGACATACACTAAGATAGACATACAATAATATAGACATACAATAAGATAGACATACAGTAAGATATACATACAGTAAGATAGACATACAAGAATATAGACATACACTAAGATAGACATACAATAATATAGACATACAGTAAGATAGACATACAATAATATAGACATACACTAAGATAGACATACAATAAGATAGACATACAGTAAGATAGACATACAATAATATAGGCATACACTAAGATAGACATACAATAATATAGACATACAATAAGATAGACATACAATAATATAGACATACAATAAGATAGACATACAGTAAGATATACATACAGTAAGATAGACATACAAGAATATAGATATACACTAAGATAGACATACAATAATATAGACATACAGTAAGATAGACATACAATAATATAGACATACACTAAGATAGACATACAATAAGATAGACATACAGTAAGATAGACATACAATAATATAGGCATACACTAAGATAGACATACAATAATATAGACATACAATAATATAGACATACAATAAGATAGACATACAATAATATAGACATACAATAAGATAGACATACAGTAAGATATACATACAGTAAGATAGACATACAAGAATATAGACATACACTAAGATAGACATACAATAATATAGACATACAGTAAGATAGACATACAATAATATAGACATACACTAAGATAGACATACAATAAGATAGATGTGGATGTTCGCATTTGACCTTTGACATCAACAGCTATCTTATTGTATGTCTATCTTATTGTATGTCTATCTTACTGTATGTCTATATTATTGTATGTCTATATTCTTGTATGTCTATCTTAGTGTATGTCTATATTATTGTATGTCTATCTTATTGTATGTCTATCTTACTGTATGTCTATCTTATTGCATGTCTATCTTATTGTATGTCTATCTTAGTGAATGTCTATCTTAGTGTATGTCTATCTTACTGTATGTCTATATTATTGTATGTCTATATTCTTGTATGTCTATCTTAGACATACAAGAATATAGACATACACTAAGATAGACATACAAGAATATAGACATACAATAATATATACTACAATACAATCTATCTTACACAATGACCGCGTTTGACTGAGCAGGATTGGTCTCAGAGCCATGATGACATAATACCCAGTGATGACGGAAGAAGAATGCAACCCAGAGCATAGGCCTATGACTGTGATATTAACACAGCCTGGGGAGACATTAACACAGCCTGGAGAGACATTAACACAGCCTGAGGAGATATTAACACAGCCTGGGGAGACATTAACACAGCCTGGGGAGACATTAACACATCCTGGGGAAACATTAACACAGCCTGGGGAGACATTAACACAGCCTGGGGAGACATTAACACAGCCTGGGGAGATATTAACACAGCCTGGGGAGACATTAACACAGCCTGGGGAGACGTTAACACAGCCTGGGAGACATTTACACAGACTGGGGAGAAATTAACACAGCCTGGAGAGACACTAACACAGCCTGGGGGGACATTAACACAGCCTGGGGAGAAATTAACACAGCCTGGAGAGACATTAACACAGCCTGGGGAGACATTAACACAGCCATGATATACTACAGCATGTTAGGATTACATCTCCCTTGTCCTACAACATGTTAGGATTACCTCCCTAGTCCTACAGCATGTTAGGATTACCTCCCTAGTCCTACAGCATGTTAGGATTACATCTCCCTAGTCCTACAGCATGTTAGGATTACATCTCCCTAGTCCTACAGCATGTTAGGATTACATCTCCCTAGTCCTACAGCATGTTAGGGTTACATCTCCCTAGTCCTACAGCATGTTAGGATTACATCTCCCTAGTCCTACAGCATGTTAGGGTTACATATCCCTAGTCCTACAGCATGTTAGGATTACATCTCCCTAGTCCTACAGCATGTTAGGATTATATCTCCCTAGTCCTACAGCATGTTAGGATTACATCTCCCTAGTCCTACAGCATGTTAGGATTACATCTCCCTAGTCCTACAGCATGTTAGGGTTACATCTCCCTAGTCCTACAGCATGTTAGGATTACATCTCCCTAGTCCTACAGCATGTTAGGATTACATCTCCCTAGTCCTACAACATGTTAGGATTACATCTCCCTAGTCCTACAGCATGTTAAGATTACATCTCCCTAGTCCTACAGCATGTTAGGATTACATCTCCCTAGTCCTACAGCATGTTAGGATTACATCTCCCTAGTCCTACAGCATGTTAGGGTTACATCTCCCTAGTCCTACAGCATGTTAGGATTACATCTCCCTAGTCCTACAGCATGTTAGGGTTACATCTCCCTAGTCCTACAGCATGTTAGGATTACATCTCCCTAGTCCTACAGTATGTTAGGATTACATCTCCCTAGTCCTACAGCATGTTAGGATTACATCTCCCTAGTCCTACAGCATGTTAGGATTACATCTCCCTAGTCCTACAGCATGTTAGGATTACATCTCCCTAGTCCTACAACATGTTAGGATTACATCTCCCTAGTCCTACAGCATGTTAAGATTACATCTCCCTAGTCCTACAGCATGTTAGGATTACATCTCCCTAGTCCTACAGCATGTTAGGATTACATCTCCCTAGTCCTACAGCATGTTAGGGTTACATCTCCCTAGTCCTACAGCATGTTAGGATTACATCTCCCTAGTCCTACAGCATGTTAGGGTTACATCTCCCTAGTCCTACAGCATGTTAGGATTACATCTCCCTAGTCCTACAGTATGTTAGGATTACATCTCCCTAGTCCTACAGCATGTTAGGATTACATCTCCCTAGTCCTACAGCATGTTAGGATTACATCTCCCTAGTCCTACAGCATGTTAGGATTACATCTCCCTAGTCCTACAACATGTTAGGATTACATCTCCCTAGTCCTACAGCATGTTAGGATTACATCTCCCTAGTCCTACAGCATGTTAGGATTACATCTCCCTAGTCCTACAGCATGTTAGGATTACATCTCCCTAGTCCTACAGCATGTTAGGATTACATCTCCCTAGTCCTACAGCATGTTAGGATTACATCTCCCTAGTCCTACAACATGTTAGGATTACATCTCCCTAGTCCTACAACATGTTAGGATTACATCTCCCTAGTCCTACAGCATGTTAGGATTACATCTCCCTAGTCCTACAGCATGTTAGGATTACATCTCCCTAGTCCTACAACATGTTAGGATTACATCTCCCTAGTCCTACAGCATGTTAGGTTTACCTCCCTAGTCCTACAGCATGTTAGGATTACATCTCCTTAGTCCTACAACATGTTAGGATTACATCTCCCTAGTCCTACAGCATGTTAGGATTACATCTCCCTAGTCCTACAGCATGTTAGGATTACATCTCCCTAGTCCTACAACATGTTAAGATTACATCTCCCTAGTCCTACAGCATGTTAGGATTACATCTCCCTAGTCCTACAGCATGTTAAGATTACATCTCCCTAGTCCTACAGCATGTTAGGATTACATCTCCCTAGTTCTACAGCATGTTAAGATTACATCTCCCTAGTCCTACAGCATGTTAGGATTACATCTCCCTAGTCCTACAGCATGTTAGGATTACATCTCCCTAGGCAGACAGAGACAGACAGACAGACAGGTAGACGGACAACCAGACAG
This sequence comes from Brachymystax lenok tsinlingensis, assembly GCA_030435695.1. Taxonomy (NCBI): domain Eukaryota; kingdom Metazoa; phylum Chordata; class Actinopteri; order Salmoniformes; family Salmonidae; genus Brachymystax; species Brachymystax lenok. The sequence goes on along the minus strand of CM059792.1, from coordinate 44,704,716 downwards.
ACAGACAGACAGATGGACAGACTGCCAGACAGACAGACAGGCAGACAGACAGGCAAACAGACGGACAGCCAGATACTTACTGGAGATATTATATTGGCTTATTCTGGGCTTTATAGTCACACATTACCCAGGGTTCTTGGAAAGCCACCCACTCTCAAGAGATCAAGTGGGATTAATGATCAAATTCATTACAAAGTGCCTTTTCCAGTGTCAGCGCTTTGGAGGAGAAGGCAACGCTAAGAGGGTGTCCTAGGACGATCTTAAGCCCAGGGTCTGAAGTTGTCCAGCTGAATTTTTTCCCAGCAGGAAGTGATATAGAAAAGAACAGCTACGGCAGTCCCAGGAGTATTTGTGACATTCTGTACCAAGAAGCAAAGCAAACAATAGACCAACGGGGTCTGAAGAGTGGGAATATTAACTCATCACCAGACAACGGCCTGCTAAATAACGCACTCAAAGGCTGCATTCATTCACCACAGAAAAGAACAAACAGTCATTGAGCTGGCTAGCCATCATTCAGCAGTAGCCTGATCACTCAAGTGAACACAGCACTATGTTCTGATCTCTTGTCGGATGGGTTATTTATTTGGTAATACTGCACTTGACATAGGCAACAGGCATTCATAACACCTTACATGAGTCATGAGAATAACCATTTGTCTGAGCTGGTGTGTTTGTGAGGGTTGTTTAGGTTTGAACAGTGAGGCGGTGTGGTGGAGCCCATGAGAGCCTGACTACCAGACTGCATGATGAGAGGAGAAGATAGGAGAGGACAGAAGAGAAGAGTGGAGGAAGGAGAGGGGAGGGGAGAAGATGGGAGGGGAGGAGAGGAGAATGTGGATGGGGAGGACGTGTGTAATCTCCTCCCATGCTGCTTGGTGACGAGGCGAGCGACACATGCACACAGAGGGGTAGGGAGGGGGCATAGCAGGATTACAGTCTCTCATCCCCTGTGTGGAGCTGTCTAAATCCTTATTAGAGGAGAGGAGACTTTAGATTTATAGTCTCAAAGCCCCTCCCTCAATGGACATTACTGGAACAATGTCACTCTTACTATACGAGTAGATAAAAAGGTTCATCTGTCAAAAGGATGATGTGTTGTGTACAGCAGGCCTAAATGTTACAATAAAAACAAACAGAAATATGTCCTGATGCCATAAACTTTAATCCAATACACGGTATTTTCTGTGAGTTATTGATAGCTCTAATCCATTTTCTGTGAGTTATAGCTCTAATCCACTACAACAGGATCTACAGTAACCCTACAGCATTACACTTACCATCTGATACTACTGGGCCCTGCTACAGCGTCACACTTACCATCCTATACTACTGGGCCCTGCTACAGCGTCACACTTACCATCCTATACTACTGGGCCCTGCTACAGCGTCACACTTACCATCTGATACTACTGGGCCCTGCTACAGCGTCACACTTACCATCTGATACTACTGGGCCCTGCTACAGCGTCACACTTACCATCCTATACTACTGGGCCCTGCTACAGTGTCACACTTACCATCTGATACTACTGGGCCCTGCTACAGCATCACACTTACCATCTGATACTACTGGGCCCTGCTACAGCATCACACTTACCATCTGATACTGCTGGGCCTGCTACAGTAGAACCACACTAGTGAGCGCCACTGGCCTCACAGGGAAATCAGCTCTGATAGCTCTAAAATGTGCTGCTAATTGTCCTGGCATGTGTTCTGCCTGAGAGACTAGTGTCTGAGAGGATGACCCTATATTGAAGCTGACAGCCAAGGGATTTTGTCTGTAACTACTACAGTAATACCCCTCCCTCACTTAGACAAGAGCAGAGACTAACATTAACATGTTTGGGGCGGCAGGTAGCCTAGTGGTTAGAGTGTAGGGGCGGCAGGTAGGCTAGTGGTTAGAGTGTAGGGGCGGCGGGTAGCCTAGTGGTTAGAGTGTAGGGCGTGGTAGCCTAGTGGTTAGAGTGTAGGGCGGCAGGTAGGCTAGTGGTTAGAGTGTAGGCGGCAGGTAGCCTAGTGGTTAGAGTGTAGGGCGGCAGGTATTCTAGTGGTTAAAGTGTAGGGGCGGCAGGTAGGCTAGTGGTTAGAGTGTAGGGGCGGCAGGTAGCCTAGTGGTTAGAGTGTAGGGGCGGCAGGTAGCCTAGTGGTTAGAGTGTAGGGGCGTTAGGTAGCCTAGTGGTTAGAGTGTAGGGGCGGCAGGTAGCCTAGTGGTTAGAGTGTAGGGGCGGCAGTTAGCCTAGTGGTTATAGTGTAGGGGCGTTAGGTAGCCTAGTGGTTAGAGTGTAGGGGCGGCAGGTAGCCTAGTTGTTAGAGTGTAGGGGTGGCAGGTAGCCTAGTGGTTAGAGTGTAGGGGCTGCAGGTAGCCTAGTGGTTAGAGTGTAGGGGCTGCAGGTAGCCTAGTGGTTAGAGTGTAGGGGCGGCAGTTAGCCTAGTGGTTATAGTGTAGGCGCGGCGGGTAGCCTAGTTGTTAGAGTGTAGGGGCGGCAGGTAGCCAAATTGTTAGAGTGTAGGGGCTGCAGGTAGCCTAGTGGTTAGAGTGTAGGGCGGGTAGCCTAGTGGTTAGAGTGTAGGGGCGGCGGGTAGCCTAGTGGTTAGAGTGTAGGGGCGGCAGGTAGCCTAGTGGTTAGAGTGTAGGGGCGTTAGGTAGCCTAGTGGTTAGAGTGTAGGGGTGGCAGGTAGCCTAGTGGTTAGAGTGTAGGGGCTGCAGGTAGCCTAGTGGTTAGAGTGTAGGGGCGGCAGGTAGCCTAGTGGTTAGAGTGTAGGGGCGGCAGTTAGCCTAGTGGTTATAGTGTAGGCGCGGCGGGTAGCCTAGTTGTTAGAGTGTAGGGGCTGCAGGTAGCCTAGTGGTTAGAGTGTAGGGGCGGCGGGTCATTGTAAATAAGAATTTGTTCTTAACTGACTTGTCTAGTTAAATAAAGGTTACATAAATAAAACCCCAGCTTGATGGATCAGTGGATGACACGTTATGAAAGAGGAAATGATGCGCTATGATCACCTAGACAGTTGTCATCACTGCCCTCGTCATCAACAACACGCATGGCACTTCTACTATAACACCTGATCAAATCTGTAGTCGCAGCCTTCTGCCTCCCAGTGATGTCAGTCCACGTCACCCTGTAACCAGCGGAGAGGAGAGGGAGTCAACCCAGCTGTTTATCCATCACAGAGAACAAAGCCCTGACTGGCGTCACTGACACACGCCATCTCACCACGGCATCTGGGAAGAAGGAGATGCATGAGACAGACATCCAGTTAACTTCCTCAGCCACAGCTCCACTCACTGAGAGTGACAGCTCCCACTTCCCCTCCGTGTGTGTGTGTGGAAAATGAGAGCTGTAAATTATTCTGTGACAGGAGCCACGCACCTGCTTATAATGCGCTGCTGGAAAACACATTATACAGCTTCACTCCAATAACTTTCCACTAGGAAAACAATCCATTGTGTTATGTTGGTGAATATTTGCATTGGGTTGGAAATGCTTTGGACGCGATGACAATGACTAATACTCTCACAAACTGTGTTGTGTGATGTTCTTCCCCTCTATCAGCTGAAGACAACAGCTTCTCCTCTGTTCTCTCTGACTGTTAACGCAACATAACAGCTTCTTCTCTGTTCTCTCTGACTGTTAACTCAACAAAACAGCTTCTTCTCTGTTCTCTGACTGTTAACTCAACAAAACAGCTGAGGACTCCTCTGTTCTCTCTGACTCCTCTGTTCTCCTCTGTTCTCTCTTGATCCCCTGCTGATTTTGTACGTTTGCCCACTGACAAAGAAATGATCAGTCTATAATTTTAATGGTAGGTTTATTTGAACAGTGAGAGACAGAATAACAACAAAAAAATCCAGAAAAACTTGTGAACATTTTATAAATTGATTTGCATTTTAATGAGGGAAATAAGTATTTGACCCCCTCTCAATCAGAAATATTTCTGGCTCCCAGGTGTCTTTTATACAGGTAACGAGCTGAGATTAGGAGCACACTCTTAAAGGGAGTGCTCCTAATCTCAGCTTGTTACCTGTATAAAAGACACCTGTCCACAGAAGCAATCAATCAATCAGATTCCAAATTCTCCACCATGGCCAAGACCAAAGAGCTCTCCAAGGATGTCAGGGACAAGATTGTAGACCTACACAAGGCTGGAATGGGCTACAAGACCATCGCCAAGCAGCTTGGTGAGAAGGTGACAACAGTTGGTGCGATTATTTGCAAATGTAAGAAACACATTAGAACTGTCAATCTCCCTCGGCCTGGGGCTCCATGCAAGATCTCACCTCGTGGAGTTGCAATGATCATGAGAACGGTGAGGAATCAGCCCAGAACTACACGGGAGGATCTTGTCAATGATCTCAAGGCAGCTGGGACCATAGTCACCAAGAAAACAATTGGTAACACACTAAAGCACATATACATGCCCGTCTGAAGTTTGCCAATGAACATCTGAATGATTCAGAGGACAACTGGGTGAAAGTGTTGTGGTCAGATGAGACCAAAATGGAGCTCTTTGGCATCAACTCAACTCGCCGTGTTTGGAGGAGGAGGAATGCTGCCTATGACCCCAAGAACACCATCACCACTGTCAAACATGGAGGTGGAAACATATGCTTTGGGGGTGTGTTTTTCTGCTAAGGGGACAGGACAACTTCACCGCATCGTAGGGACGATGGACGGGGCCATGTACCGTCAAATCTTGGGTGAGAACCTCCTTCCCTCAGCCAGGGCATTGAAAATGGGTCGTGGATGGATGGGTATTCCAGCATGACAATGACCCAAAACACACAGCCAAGGCAACAAAGGAGTGGCTCAAGAAGAAGCACATTAAGGTCCTGGAGTGGCCTAGCCAGTCTCCAGACCTTAATCCCATAGAAAATCTGTTAAACCCAACACTTTTCACATGCGTTTTTCTGGATTTTTTGTTGTTATTCTGTCTCTCACTGTTCAAATAAACCTACCATTAAAATTATAGACTGATCATTTCTTTGTCAGTGGGCAAACGTACAAAATCAGCAGGGGATCAAATATTTTTTTCCATCACTGTAAAAACGCTAATCAGCAATTGCCTACATTGTCAAATAAAAGTGATTTGATCCTGGGTAAACAACCAGTGTGATCTGCTGAGTACAGTAGATGTCAGGATTAGACAGAGCTGTGAGGTCTGACTATGTTGACAATCCCTGAGCTGAGAGGAGAGGAGGAGGGAGACGATGACAGAGGAGAGCAGAGCAGCGCCTGACGTCCTTGTCACCTCACCATGATGGTGTAATCAGCAGGGACTCAGACATGTCAAGGGTGGCACACCGCCAGGATTTATGGGTATTTTTTCGTCAGTGACAGGTGAGGCGTCAGACGACAGGGGTCAGACTGGATCTGGCAGTTCAGTGATTGACTCCATCATGCCATCTCAAGGTCAGACAGGAGAGAATAGTGAACACTGCTACATGTCAGAGCTAAGCCTGGGCTGCTGCTGCAAACACACTGGGACATACTATAAACCAGTGGTTCCCAACCAGGAGTACTAGGACCCCTGGGGGTACTTGGTCTATCCACACGAGGTACTTAAGAAGACTCATGAGACCATAGGATACTGGTAAAATGCACAAGAGGGGAATACTTCAGGGGTACTCTGGACAGAGCAGCATTCAGTTGGTGGTACAGTAACCGAAAAATGTTGGAAACCTGCTGTAAAGAATAGTTGGTGGTAGCTCAGTTGCTACTACTTTTAGTGTTACAAAGCACTTCATGTTAAGACAGAAGAGAGACTGACTGAGGGATCAGGCAATGACTAGAACAGTAGGAAGCTAAATCATATCAGCTAATACATGAATCAACTACGACTGGTTCTGGACTGGTTCCTATGCATTCTAAATGGGCTTATCTCGTATTTCATTCTTGTCCCTGACAACAGTATCGCTGTAGTAAACCATTTGACAGGTCACAGCTCTCTACTTCAGTGTTTTAGAATAAATAACTACATTATAAGGCGCACACGTGTTCTGTTTCAGCCCACTTCCTCTGTTGGGTTCTGTTCCAGTCCACTTACTCTGTTTGGTTCTGTTTCAGCCCACTTCCTCTGTTGGGTTCTGTTCCAGCCCACTTCCTCTGTTGGGTTCTGTTCCAGTCCACTTCCTCTGTTGGGTTCTGTTCCAGCCCACTTCCTCTGTTTGGTTCTGTTCCAGCCGACTTCCTGTGTTAGGTTCTGTTCTAGCCCACTTCCTCTGTTGGGTTCTGTTCCAGCCCACTTCCTCTGTTGGGTTCTGTTCCAGCCGACTTCCTCTGTTGGGTTCTGTTCCAGCCCACTTCCTGTGTTAGGTTCTGTTCTAGCCCACTTCCTCTGGGATATACGGCCATGCGTCTACAGTACTGGGACATAGCTATTAGCCCAGTGTATCTATCCAGACAGTACTGGGACATAGCTATTAGCCCAGTGTATCTATCCAGACAGTACTGGGACATAGCTATTAGCCCAGTGTATCTATCCAGACAGTACTGGGACATAGCTATTAGCCCAGTGTATCTATCCAGACAGTACTGGGACATAGCTATTAGCCCAGTGTATCTATCCAGACAGTACTGGGACATAGCTATTAGCCCAGTGTATCTATCCAGACAGTACTGGGACATAGCTATAAGCCCAATGTATCTATCCAGACAGTACTGGGACATAGCTATAAGCCTGGTGTATCTATCCAGACAGTACTGGGACATAGCTATTAGCCCAGTGTACCTATCCAGACAGTACTGGGACATAGCTATTAGCCCAGTGTACCTATCCAGACAGTACTGGGACATAGCTATAAGCCCAGTGTATCTATCCAGACAGTACTGGGAGATAGCTATAAGCCTGGTGTATCTATCCAGACAGTACTGGGACATAGCTATAAGCCTTGTGTACCTACCCAGACAGTACTGGGACATAGCTATTAGCCCAGTGTACCTATCCAGACAGTACTGGGACATAGCTATAAGCCCAGTGTATCTATCCAGACAGTACTGGGACATAGCTATAAGCCTGGTGTATCTATCCAGACAGTACTGGGACATAGCTATTAGCCCAGTGTACCTATCCAGACAGTACTGGGACATAGCTATTAGCTTCCTGTAGTTATCCAGAGCCATGCTACCAGGTTGGGTTTAGAACCTAGAATGATGAGTGATAATGACTGTTCTTCCTCAACAGCATACATATGAATAATACACTGCTGCTGTTGGTCAAGCAGAAGTTGAACAATGAGGATACAGTACGTGATGCAATGGCAAGCCTTTGACTATCTATCCCATCAAAACATGCATTCTAAATGGGCTGCTGCTGGAACTGTTCATTCCATTCAGCATGCCATTTTGTCCATGACACTCAGTAAAGACAAAAGACAGCGATTCCATTCATCCATCCGTAGCACTGAGATCATGCACTATCTGGGATCCCCTCCAAAAGAGCCTGAAGAGGGGAGAGAGGGGGCAGCCACTCGAACACACCACACACACACCCAAACACACACATACACACCAACACACCCCAACACACACATACACACACCAACACATCCCAACACACACACACACATACATACACCAACACACCCCAACACACCCCAACACACACACATACACACACACACATACACAGGCAGGCCAACGGGCCGACAGACCTTCAGCCAGTGGGTCCTCTATGGCTCAGTTAGTAGAGCATGGTACTTGCAATGCCAGGGTTGTGGGTTCGATTCCCATGGGGGACCAAATGAAAATGTATACACTCACTACTGTAAGTTGCTCTGGATTTGGATTTAGTGTCTGCTAAATGACCAAAAAAGTACAGGGGGATGGGTATTGTTATAGTCAACCTATCCTGACCTTGTGGTCCATATGGACAAAAGCCAGGCCTGAGGGACAACAGGATAAACAGCAGTGACCATAGATTAGAGCTGACCACATGCTGTGTTCACTACCTGCTGCTCACACAGAGAGAGTGTCAACTGAGTGATGGTTTGGGATAATGGAATTAATATAACAGCATTTTTCATGATTAATTATAGCAGCAGGTGATTATAAAGCCATAATATAGTAGCCTATTTATATACAAACACAGAATGCAGCTATAACATGCCATTATTTTACTGCCCGTACCTCACAGAGACAATTCTGCAATCTACATCATGCCAATTACTGATCGCTGAAGCTCAACATTTCATGGCATTTAGACTAGAAAACCCCCTAACCCAGTGCACCAGGGCCAGGTACATACGGACTAGACGACCCCTAACTCAGTGCACCAGGGCCAGGGACATACGGACTAGACGACCCCTAACTCTGTGCACCAGGGCCAGGGACATAGGGTATTAGAGGGTGATCAGTTTAGCTATTCCAGATAGCTGCTGCACTGCTCAGGCCTGACCAACAGTGACATCCCTGGCGGTTAATGCTGACACTGCGCTTTCTAAAGGCAGGGGGAACGTCATGCCTCCGTGAGTGTGTCCGTGTTTCTGTGTGTGTCTTTGTGTGTGCGTGTGTGTGAGTGTGTGTGAGTGTGTGTGCGTGTGTAAGGCGTGTGTGGCAGGTGTGTGTGCAGGTGTCTTGGCAAAAGGTGTGTGTGTGTGTGTGTGTGAGTGTGTGTGCGTGAGTGTGTGTGCGTGTGTGTGAGTGTGTGTGCGTGTGTGTGAGTGTGTGGCGTGTGTGCAGTGAGTGTGTGTGTGTGTGTGTGTGAGTGTGTGTGTGTGTGTATGTGAGTGTGTGTGTGTGTATGTGAGTGTGTGTGCGTGTATGTGAGTGTGTGTGCGTGTGTGTGAGTGTGTGCGTGTGTGAGTGTGTGTGTGTGTGTGTGAGTGTGTGTGTGTGTATGTGGGTGTGTGTGTGTGTATGTGAGTGTGTGTGTGAGTGTGTGTGTGAGTGTGTGTGTGTGTATGTGAGTGTGTGTGTATGTGAGTGAGTGTGTGTGTATGTGAGTGTGTGTATGTGAGTGTGAGTGTGTGTGTGTGTGTGAGTGTGTGTGTGTGAGTGTGTGTGTGTGTGTGTGTGCGGAGAGAGGGTTATGAGGGATAAGGTGTAGGGAGAGAGAAGTGCAGTGGAAGAAGAGGCTGAGGGGAGGGTAAGCAAGCTGGGTTTCACAATGACCCTAGTAGGGCTTCTGTCGTAGTAGACTGCAAAGGAAGAGTATATTTCTCTCTATTTCCAGACCCTATCACGAATTACATGCCTGTCACTTAACACCAGCTGGGGACCAAATCCTCTCACATAAGTCCGCTAAGTTGCTGTTGGCTGGAGAGACGTGACAATTTCTCTATCATACTCCCTGCCCACTTGGTCTGCCATTTACTATGACAACATGCCATATACCTTTTGCAGAGAGAGAGAGAAAAATCGAATCAAATCGTATTTGTCACACGCACCGAATAATACTGGTGTAGACTTTACTGTCAAATGCTTGCTTACGAGCCCTTCCCAACGATGCATAGTAAAAACAAGAGGAATAAAATAAAATACACAAGAATGGAGCTATACAGGGAGTACCAGTACCAGATCAATGTGGAGCTATATACAGGGAGTACCAGTACCAGTACCAGATCAATGTGGAGCTATATACAGGGAGTACCAGTACCAGATCAATGTGGAGCTATATACAGGGAGTACCAGTACCAGATCAATGTGGAGCTATATACAGGGAGTACCAGTGCCAGATCAATGTGGAGCTATATACAGGGAGTACCAAATCAATGTGCAGAGGTACGAGGTATTTGAGGTAGATATGAGCATAAAGGCAGGGTAAAGTGACTAGGCATCAGGATAGATAATAATAAGGTATTTGAGGTAGATATGTATATGAAGGCAGGGTAAAGTGACTAGGCATCAGGATAGATAATAATAAGGTATTTGTGGTAGATATCTACATGAAGGCAGGGTAAAGTGACTAGACATCAGGATAGATGCTGATAAGGTATTTGAGGTAGATATGTACATGAAGGCAGGGTAAAGTGACTAGGCATCAGGATAGATAATAATAAGGTATTAGAGGTAGATATGTACATGAAGGCAGGGTAAAGTGACTAGGCATCAGGATAGATAATAATAAGGTATTAGTGGTAGATATGTACATGAAGGCAGGGTAAAGTGACTAGGCATCAGGATAGATAATAATAAGGTATTAGAGGTAGATATGTACATGAAGGCAGGGTAAAGTGACTAGGCATCAGGATAGATAATAATAAGGTATTAGAGGTAGATATGTACATGAAGGCAGGGTAAAGTGACTAGGCATCAGGATAGATAATAATAAGGTATTAGAGGTAGATATGTAGATGAAGGCAGGGTAAAGTGTCTAGACATCAGGATAGATAATAATAAGGTATTTGAGGTAGATATGTACATGAAGGCAGGGTAAAGTGTCTAGACATCAGGATAGATAATAATAAGGTATTAGAGGTAGATATGTACATGAAGGCAGGGTAAAGTGTCTAGATATCAGGATAGATAATAATAAGGTATTAGTGGTAGATATGTACATGAAGGCAGGGTAAAGTGTCTAGATATCAGGATAGATAATAATAAGGTATTAGTGGTAGATATGTACATGAAGGCAGGGTAAAGTGACTAGACATCAGGATAGATAATAATAAGGTATTTGAGGTAGATATGTACATGAAGGCAGGGTAAAGTGACTAGGCATCAGGATAGATAATAATAAGGTATTTGAGGTAGATATGTACATGAAGGCAGGGTAATGTGACTAGGCATCAGGATAGATAATAATAAGGTATTAGAGGTAGATATGTACATGAAGGCAGGGTAAAGTGACTAGGCATCAGGATAGATAATAATAAGGTATTAGAGGTAGATATGTAGATGAAGGCAGGGTAAAGTGTCTAGACATCAGGATAGATAATAATAAGGTATTTGAGGTAGATATGTACATGAAGGCAGGGTAAAGTGTCTAGACATCAGGATAGATAATAATAAGGTATTAGAGGTAGATATGTACATGAAGGCAGGGTAAAGTGTCTAGATATCAGGATAGATAATAATAAGGTATTAGAGGTAGATATGTACATGAAGGCAGGGTGAAGTGATTAGGCATCAGGATAGATAATAATAAGGTATTAGAGGTAGATATGTACATGAAGGCAGGGTAAAGTGTCTAGATATCAGGATAGATAATAATAAGGTATTAGTGGTAGATATGTACATGAAGGCAGGGTGAAGTGATTAGGCATCAGGATAGATAATAATAAGGTATTTGAGGTAGATATGTACATGAAGGCAGGGTAAAGTGTCTAGATATCAGGATAGATAATAATAAGGTATTAGAGGTAGATATGTACATGAAGGCAGGGTGAAGTGATTAGGCATCAGGATAGATAATAATAAGAGTAAAATAAAGAACAGAGCTTCAGCAGCAAATCATGAGTGTAAAAGTGTGTGTGTGTATGTGCGCGTGTGTGTATGTGTGCGCGTGTGTGTGCGTGCGTGTGTGTGTGTGTGTGTTTGCATATTTAGTATATTTAAATGTGTGTGGGTTTTGTGTGGGAGTGTCAATGTAGTGTGTGAGTGAGTGTGTATATACAGTTGAAGTTGGAGGATTACATACACTTAGGTTGGAGTCATTAAAACTCGTTTTTCAAACACTCCACAAATTTCTTGTTAACAAACTATAGTAACTATAGTTACTTGTGCATGACACAAGTCATTTTTCCAACAATTGTTTACAGACAGATTATTTCACTTAGAATTCACACTATCACAATTCCAGTGGGTCAGAAGTTTACATACACCTAGTTGACTGTGCCTTTAAACAGCTTGGAAAATTCCAAAAAATTATGTCATGGCTTTAGAAGCTTCTGATAGGCTAATTGACATAATTTGAGTCAATTGGAGGTGTACCTGTGGATGTATTTCAAGGCCTACCTTCAAACTCAGTGCCTCTTTGTTTGAAATCATGGGAAAATCTAAAGAAATCAGCCAAGACCTCAGAAAACAATGTTAGACCTCCACAAGTCTGGTTCATCCTTGGGAGCAATTTCCAAATGCCTTATGGTACCACGTTCATCTGTACAAACAATAGTACGCAAGTATAAACACCATGGGACCACGCAGCCGTCATACAGGAAGGAGACGAATTCTGTCTCTTAGAGATTAACGTACTTTGGTGTGAAAAGTGCAAATCAATCCCAGAACAACAACAAAGGACCGTATGAAGATGCTGGAGGAAACAGGTACAAAATTATATTTATCCACAGTAAAACGAGTCCTATATCGACATAACCTGAAAGGCCGCACAGCAAGGAAGAAGCCACTATTCCAAAACCGCCATAAAAAAGCCAGACTACGGTTTGCAACTGCACATGGGGACAAAGATCATACTTTTTGGAGAAATGTCCTCTGGTCTGATGAAACTATAAAAATATAACTGTTCGGCCATAATGACCATCATTATGTAAGGAGGAAAAAGGGGGAGGCTTGCAAGCCGAAGAACACCATCCCAACCGTGAAGCACGGGGTGGCAGCATCATGTTGTGGGGGTGCTTTGCTGCAGGAGGGACTGGTGCACTTCACAAAATAGATGGCATCATGAGGAAGGAAAATTATGTGGATATATTGAAGCAACATCTCAAGACATCAGTCAGGAAGTTAAAGCTTGGTCGCAATTGTGTCTTCCAAATGGACAATGACCCCAAGCATACTTCCAAAGTTGTGGCAAAATGGCTTAAGGACAACAAAGTCAAGGTTTGTGATTATCACAAAGCCCTGACCTCAATCCTATAGAAAATTTGTGGGCAGAACTGAAAAGCATGTGCGAGCAAGGAGACCTACAAACCTGATTCAGTTACACCAGCTCTGTCAGGAGGAATGGGCAAAAATTCACCCAACTTATTGTGGGAAGCTTGTGGAAAGCTACCTGAAATGTTTGACCCAAGTTAAACAATATAAAGGCAATGCTACCAAATACTAATTGAGTGTATGTAAACTTCTGACTGGGAATGTGATGAAAGAAATAAAAGCTGAAATAAATAATTCTCTCTACTATTATTCTGACATTTCACATTCTTAAAATAAAGTGGTGATCCTAACTGACTTAAGACAGGGAATTTTTACTAGGATTAAATGTCAGAAATTGTGAAAAACTGAGTTTAAATTATTTGGCTAAGGTGTATGTAAACTTCCGACTTCAACTGTATAGTCTAGTGAGTGTGTATATAGTGTGTATATATAGTCTAGTGAGTGTGTATATAGTGTGTGTATATATAGTCCAGTGAGTGTGTATATGGTGTGTATATATAGTCTAGTGAGTGTGTATATGGTGTATATATAGTCTAGTGAGTGTGTATATAGTGTGTATATATAGACTAGTGAGTGTGTATATGGTGTGTATATATAGTCTAGTGAGTGTGTATATAGTGTGTATATATAGACTAGTGAGTGTGTATATAGTGTGTATATATAGACTAATGAGTGTGTATATAGTGTGTATATATAGTCTAGTGAGTGTGTATATGGTGTGTATATATAGTCTAGTGAGTGTGTATATGGTGTGTATATATAGTCTAGTGAGTGTGTATATGGTGTGTATATATAGTCTAGTGAGTGTTCGTAGAGTCAGTGTAGATAGTTAGGGTACCATTAATTGGCTATTTAGCAGTCTGGCTATTTAGCAGTCTGGCTATTTAGCAGTCTGGCTATTTAGCAGTCTGGCTATTTACCAGTCATATTGCTTGGGGGTAGGAGCTGTCTCAGAGCCTGTATGTCGGAAAGCCAATGCTCTGGTACTGTTCGCCGGACGGTAGCAGAGTGAACAGTCTATGGCTTGGGTGGCTGGATTCTTTGGCAATTTTTCGGGCCTTCCTCTAACACCGCTTGATATAGAGGTCTTGGATCGCAGGAAGCTCGGCTCCAGTGACCATCGCTACGTCAGCAAACTTGATGATGTTGTTGAAATCGTGTGTGGCCACGCAGTCGTGAGTGAACAGGCAGTACAGGAGGGGAGTAAGCACACACCCCTGAGGGGACCCCGTGTTGAGGGTCAGCGTGGTGGAAGTGTTGTTGCCTACCCTCACCACCTGGGGACGGCCCATAAGGCAGTCCAGGACCCAGTTGCAGAGGGAGGGGTTCAGTCCCAGGATTCCTAGCTTGGTGATGAGCTTGGAGGGGACTATGCTGTTGAACGCTGAGGTGTAGTCTATGAACAGCATTCTCACATAGTTATTTCCCCTCTTGTCCAGGTGGGAGAGGGCAGTGTGAAGTGCAATTGAGATGGTGTCATCTGTGGATCTGTTGGGGCAGAATGCGAATTGGAGTGGGTCTAGTTTGTCTGGGATGATGGTGTTGATATGTGTTGAGAGAGAGAGTAAGAGAAAGAAGGGAGAGAGATATAGGGTAGAGAGAGAGATGGAGAGAGAGAGAGAAAGAGAGATGGGGAGGGAGAGAGACGGAGAGAGGGAGGGCAGCATAGTTACTGTACACATTGAGCAGTTTGTGGCTCCCTCTGAAGTGTGTCATAATGACTTGTGCGATCTGGGATGACATTACATGCCCATTCAGAGAGATCAAGGCTAGCTATCGGTGTCAAACATGATGCACCACTTGATTCTTTGCCTTACTAATGCTAAACAGAACTATAATAAAATCCCAGTCAGTGTGGTTAAAGAGTGGTGTGTCGTTATTACCCCCCTGGTCTGGACAAGCATGACTGATATGATGAATAGCAGGCTATTAGCAGCTACTTATGTGCTTTTAACATGTTTGTTATTACCACACCAAAGGGACTGACCACCAATGGAGACAGCTTTCTCTGACAAAGCGTGACACACTTGATGTCACGCCTATTCCTGCTCCCTTCCTCCGGCGCTCAACGTCGACCGGGCTACTAACCACCGGCCCCGGCAACTATCATTACACACACCTGCTCCCCATCATTACGCACACTTCCTCCCCATCATTACGCATACCTGCTCCCCATCATTACGCATACCTGCTCCCCATCATTACGCATACCTGCTCCCCATCATTACGCATACCTGCTCCCATCATTACGCATACCTGCTCCCCATCATTACGCATACCTGCTCCCCATCATTACGCATACCTGCTCCCCATCATTACGCATACCTGCTCCCCATCATTACGCATACCTGCTCCCCATCATTACGCATACCTGCTCCCCATCATTACACACACCTGCTCCCCATCATTACACACACCTGCTCCCCATCATTACACACACCTCCTCCCCATCATTACACACACCTCCTCCCCATGATTACACACACCTGCTCCCCATCATTACACACACCTCCTCCCCATCATTACACACACCTCCTCCCCATCATTACACACACCTGCTCCCCATCATTACACACACCTCCTCCCCATCATTACACACACCTCCTCCCCATCATTACACACACCTGCTCCCCATCATTACACACACCTCCTCCCCATCATTACACACACCTCCTCCCCATCATTACACACACCTGCTCCCCATCATTACACACACCTCCTCCCCATCATTACGCATACCTGCTCCCCATCTTTACACACACCTCCTCCCCATCATTACACACACCTGCTCCCCATCATTACACACACCTCCTCCCCATCATTACACACACCTGCTCCCCATCATTACACACACCTCCTCCCCATCATTACACACACCTCCTCCCCATCATTACACACACCTGCTCCCCATCATTACACACACCTGCTCCCCATCATTACACACACCTGCTCCCCATCATTACACACACCTCCTCCCCATCATTACACACACCTGCTCCCCATCATTACACACACCTGCTCCCCATCATTACACACACCTGCTCCACATCATTACACACACCTCCTCCCCATCATTACACACACCTGCTCCCCATCATTACACACACCTCCTCCCCATCATTACACACACCTCCTCCCCATCATTACACACACCTGCTCCCCATCATTACACACACCTGCTCCCCATCATTACACACACCTGCTCCCCATCATTACACACACCTCCTCCCCATCATTACACACACCTGCTCCCCATCATTACACACACCTGCTCCCCATCATTACACACACCTGCTCCCCATCATTACACACACCTCCTCCCCATCATTACGCATACCTGCTCCCCATCATTACACACACCTCCTCCCCATCATTACGCATACCTCCTCCCCATCTTTACACACACCTCCTCCCCATCATTACACACACCTGCTCCCCATCATTACACACACCTCCTCCCCATCATTACACACACCTGCTCCCCATCATTACACACACTTCCTCCCCATCATTACGCATACCTCCTCCCCATCTTTACACACACCTCCTCCCCATCATTACACACACCTGCTCCCCATCATTACACACACCTCCTCCCCATCATTACACACACCTGCTCCCCATCATTACACACACCTCCTCCCCATCATTACACACACCTCCTCCCCATCATTACACACACCTGCTCCCTATCATTACGCATACCTGCTCCCCATCATTACACACACCTGCTCCCCATCATTACACACACCTCCTCCCCATCATTACGCATACCTGCTCCCCATCATTACACACACCTCCTCCCCATCATTACGGACACCTGCTCCCCATCATTACACACACCTGCTCCCTATCATTACACACACCTCCTCCCCATCATTACACACACCTGCTCCCCATCATTACGGACACCTGGTTATAATTTTCTCTGTGATTACTTTATTTAGCCCTCAGTTGACATCAGTCATTAGGTAGTATTGTTTTCTCTCACGTTCTGTACGCTTCTCATGTTCTGTTTATCTCTATCATTTCTTTATTAAACTCACCTTCTGCACCTACTTCCTGACTCCCGGCGTATTACGTTACACTGGTGCTAATAGTCATGTCTAAGAAATGCTGTTAATGTGGAACTTTTCTGTGTTTTCTCAATATTCTTAAGGACCCTTGAAATCATGGAAAAATATTATCAACAGAGAGACTAGCCTAAAACAGCTGGCTACAGCTGATGTGGAACATATATCCATATATGCACTTTGATATTGAGGTCATAAACTTTGCTAGAGTACAGCCCTGGCAATGGCTTACTCTAACCACCTGCTGAGCTGAACGATAACATTACCAGGTGTAGGTGTATATGTGGTAGAGGTGGCACAGACACAAAGACACTCTTCTTGCTTGTCAGCTGCTCACCAAAATAATTCCAGAGATGACATTGGGCCAAAATAGAGCAGCAATTGTAACGTGAGGCGCAGGGGCACGTGCTAGCGGCAACAGCAGCCTGTTGGATTACCAGTCAGTCAGCTAGTCAGTCAGACCAGGCCAGTACTAGACTGCAGCAACCAGTCAGTCAGCAAGTCAGTCAGACCAGGCCAGCACTAGGCTGCAACAACCAGTCAGCCAGTCAGTCAGTCAGACCAGGCCAACATTAGGCTGCAGCAACCAGTCAGTCAGCCAGTCAGTCAGACCAGGCCAGCACTAGGCTGCAGGAGCACTGCTAAATCCTCCTCTGTGTCACCACAGCACCAGAGAACAATATTTTGGCGTGATGAGATACCTCCAGCAGGGGAACACAGGAGACTGAATCTGTAATCTGTTCTACGCTGTTAGAGAACACAACACACAATCATTCATAGATCTGAGTAAATGCTAGAAAGATGCTACTAGAAATATCTGTAAATGCTAGAGTTATATTGTGAATTTACAGGCAACTGAGACAGTTATGTAGAGGCAGAAGATAGTTCCTAACAATGAGAAATGATTTCATTCAAAAGGTGTCTTTGTAGTATTCCATCAATCATCCTCAAGGCATTCTGCATAATATTTGCACTGACAAATCCCAGACCAGAAAGCACACTCATCAACACTGAGATCAATTAATTAACACTCACAAATATCATACCACACCCATCAATGATTGACTGATTAAATGAAGGAATATTAATTCACCCCAAAGCCTGCTAGAGGTTAAACCATCCCAAGCCATCTGACAGACCATCCCAAGCCGTCTGACAGAGGTTAAACCATCCCAAGCCGTCTGCTAGAGGTTAAATCATCCCAAGCCGTCTGCTAGAGGTTAAACCATCCTAAGCCGTCTGCTAGAGGTTAAACCATCCCAAGCTGTTTGACAGAGGTTAAACCATCCCAAGCCGTCTGCTAGAGGTTAAACCATCCCAAGCCGTCTGCTAGAGGTTAAACCATCCCAAGCCGTCTGCTAGAGGTTAAATCATCCCAAGCCGTCTGCTAGAGGTTAAATCATCCCAAGCCGTCTGCTAGAGGTTAAACCATCCCAAGCCGTCTGCTAGAGTTTAAACCATCCTAAGCCGTCTGCTAGAGGTTAAACCATCCCAAGCCGTCTGCTAGAGGTTAAATCATCCCAAGCCGTCTGCTAGAGGTTAAACCATCCCAAGCCGTCTGCTAGAGGTTAAATCATCCCAAGCCGTCTGCTAGAGGTTAAACCATCCCAAGCCGTCTGCTAGAGGTTAAATCATCCCAAGCCGTCTGCTAGAGGTTAAACCATCCTAAGCCGTCTGCTAGAGGTTAAACCATCCCAAGCCGTCTGACAGAGGTTAAATCATCCCAAGCCGTCTGCTAGAGGTTAAACCATCCCAAGCCGTCTGCTAGAGGTTAAATCATCCCAAGCCGTCTGCTAGAGGTCAAACCATCCTAAGCCGTCTGCTAGAGGTTAAACCATCCCAAGCCGTCTGCTAGAGGTTAAATCATCCCAAGCCGTCTGCTAGAGGTTAAACCATCCCAAGCCGTCTGACAGAGGTTAAACCATCCCAAGCCGTCTGCTAGAGGTTAAACCATCCTAAGCCGTCTGCTAGAGGTTAAACAATCCTAAGCCGTCTGACAGAGGTTAAACCATCCCAAGCCGTCTGACAGAGGTTAAACAATCCCAAGCCGTCTGACAGAGGTTAAACCATCCCAAGCCGTCTGACAGAGGTTAAAGAATCCCAAGCCGTCTGACAGAGGTTAAACCATCCCAAGCCGGTTCCCTGCTGTTCATTTGGATGTAGGAGGGTCTTACTAAACCTGCATGGCTTGTTGATGATAAGTCCACCACTAAAACCACCACCCTCCATTTGGAATTGCGAGAAATCTCTCCCAAGATGAATCTCAGTGTGAGTGTCAAGTAGTTCAATTATAGGATATGGCTACGCCTTGTCCCACCCCACAGTCTAGCACACAGAAGCACTTTGAGACAAATCAACCTGAGTAATATGATGTGAAATATAGAAATAAACTATTGAACTGATTGAGTGGGGGTTTGTCTGTGTACATGTGAGAGAGAGAGAAGGAGAGAGAGAGAAAGAGAATTAGAAAGAGAAAGAGAGAGAGAGAGAGAGAGAGAGAGAGAGAGAGAGAGAGAGAGAGAGAGAGAGAGAGAGAGAGAGATTGAACTGATTGAGTGGGTGAGGGTCATTTAGAATGTGCAGGTGTTACAGTACTGAGTGTAACCCCTACCAAAACAATTCCATACTTCCACTTCCCCTCACTAGGAAACCTAAAGCACCACTGAGCCTTATTCTCTAGTAGGTTACATCCACATTCATTGCCACAGTAAATACAGCAAAATCAGGTTTAGTAACTTAAGTTTCCTTTTGACCTGTATGAAGGTTCCATGCCTTTCTCTGAATTCACTTTGTTTACAAAGGTATAACAACGTAATGAAAAACAGCATTACAAAGTATAACAGGAAGTATAGGCTACTTACCATTAGTGTTCATTGTTGAGTTGGCATTCGAAAAGTGATACCCTCAAACTATTAGGTTAATGGATAAACACAGTTGTCATATGCACCATGTCCTGCTGTGTAATAGGTAGAAGATAAAACAAAAAATTATGAAAGATACTAGAGCAAGGCTGGCATATTTCATTTGTAGGATTTCAGCTCAAAGCAGCTCCAAACTCCTCATCCTTCTCTCTGCTCCGAATACGGTCCAGAGTGCCTGTCCTCTCTAAGCAAGGTGAAGAATCAATCTGAAACCTGATTGGAAAGACGGGGTGTTCCCTCTGTTCAGAAGCCGATTACAACAATGCTCTGGTAGAGACTGTTGAGGATTTCACTAAATCCGGATTGGAATTGTTGTACAGTAGGCTACTACATAGCTGCTCTGTCTTGTTCCATCGTCACCGCATCCATTCTTCTGAGGAATACAGTAAAGTGGCTGCGCTTTCGATGGTAGGCTACTACATCGCTGCTGTCAATGCGCTCTGGTGAGTAGAAGCTTTTCGGATGACCTGAGCTCGAATCGGATCTGAGCGCGGTGCAGGATGGAGCGGCAGGTGGACCGAAATGGCACGCGAGCGCCGAGCAGTGGTCAAACATGCTTTTACACAACTCCATTTAAGAGGAACATGAGGTAGTTACTGCGTTTCATTGGCAGGAAGGATAGGCCTACATGTGGGTGTCTGTGTGTCAGCACATGAAATGGAAACATTGGAATTCGTCGGTACTCGGTAGGTAGTATGCAATTTGACCTTTTTGTAATTATCAGAACCCCAAAAATAGTTCATGTACATTTAAGCTTAGGATATTTACTAGGCTTCCTAACGCCTAGCCATATGTATGACTAAAAAGAGAAGACGTTAATGGTAAAATAAATATGTCTACCGAACCGCAAGATTTAGGCAACCTACAGTAGCCTAGAATTATTTTTCCACGTCATTATTTCAATAATTATTACATACCTTTTAATATGGACTTTGGTGAGGACAGGAAATATAATATCTAACACAGCCTAATCATTTAGGAGACATCACTGTACTTTCAGAGGTGAGAGAGCAGATGAAAGCTATAATGGTTATGCATTTAGTAAGGACATCTAGTGGTCATTTAAATACAGTCATTGCTATCGGAGATCCTTGGGACATCCCTGCCCCATTGAAGTTGACATTTTCAAACGGTTAAGATGAGGGTTAAGGTTAGGGTTAGGGTCGCATTTGGAGACCTTCTCTTCAGATGCCCACAAACCCAGGTCAGTTCTGTTACTTGCCCTTGCCTCATTTCAACACTAGAGTAACAGTAAAATAAGTGAGTGTTACATTTCTTATCACTCCACATGCATTAGTGGATCTCCCTGTAATGTTAGAGATCAATCACTCTCAGCTTGCACTGATTATGAATCACTGTGCACCTTTCAATGTAGAGAACACACTGATGCATGATGGTCTCGCAGGTAGGCCTCCCCTAGATCCAGAGGGGGTCAGTGTTGATCAGGATGAAACACTAGACTGGAGTGAACAAGGTTGCATCCTGATTCGACCACCCTTTGAAGGGGCAATCCCCCACTTGCTTTGGTAGAATTCTGAGGGATGGGGCTTAAGAAATATAGAAAGAGAAATTGGCGTGCTCAGCTCATTTCATGTTTGTAGTGACAAAAGGTCTCGGGTGCCGGGTTCATAAATTATTTACATTCATTATTTACATACAATTCTATGAAATGTTTTTCTGTTTTTCTGACCTCTGCTGCAAAAATATACATTAAAACGTATAGAATAGTCCAGTGAGTGCAGGTTTTTACTTTTTTCAAGCTTAAGAACTATCTATATTTTTTATTTAACCTTTATTTAACTAGGAAAGTCAGTTAAGAACAAACTCTTATTTACAATGACAGCCTACCGCGGCCAAACCCTAACAATGCTGGGGCCAATTGTGCACCGCCCTATGGGACTCCCAATCACAGCCGGTTGTGATACAGCCTGGAATTGAACCAGGGTCTGTAGTGACGCCTAGCACTGAGATGCAGTGCCTTAGACCGCTGCGCCACTCGGGAGCAAAAACCACTCTCAAATTTATAGCTAGAGCTATGAATGCAAGGATTGACTGTCTGTGTTTCAAAGCTATATTGTGTTTGTTTACAAAACTTGACATTGACTTTGTTTACAAACATTGGACTGAAACTATATTTGAGGTTCTGATAGGCTACGGCAGTTGAACTAAGCTCATGAGTCATTTATAAGTTATATTCTTCAACAATCAATGATTACATATTATTAATATACAATTCCAAAACTGGATGTAGCTACTGCAGATTGTGCACACTTCCCATCATGCATTTAACATTGGTGAAAACTCCCTACCCCCAAAAAACTCCCTCCAATCCAATGTCTGGCAGTGTGCAAGTGCACAATTTAGCGGTTAATAATTAGGACGCGTTCTATCACTGTCTGATATACGGTATGGACCCAACACTGTTTAATGTACGGTATGGACCCAACACTGTTTAATGTACGGTATGGACCCAACACTGTTTAATGTACGGTATGGACCCAACACTGTTTAATGTACGGTATGGACCCAACACTGTTTAATGTACGGTATGGACCCAACACTGTTTAATGTACGGTATGGACCCAACACTGTTTAATGTACGGTATGGACCCCACACTGTCTGATATACGGTATGGACCCAACACTGTCTAATGTACGGTATGGACCCAACACTGTTTAATGTACGGTATGGACCCAACACTGTCTAATGTACGGTATGGACCCAACACTGTCTGATATACGGTATGGACCCAACACTGTGTAATGTACGGTATGGACCCAACACTGTCTAATGTACGGTATGGACCCAACACTGTTTAATGTACGGTATGGACCCAACACTGTTTAATGTACGGTATGGACCCAACACTGTTTAATGTACGGTATGGACCCAACACTGTTTAA
The DNA here is from genome assembly GCA_030435695.1 of Brachymystax lenok tsinlingensis. Classification (NCBI taxonomy): domain Eukaryota; kingdom Metazoa; phylum Chordata; class Actinopteri; order Salmoniformes; family Salmonidae; genus Brachymystax; species Brachymystax lenok. Next base: position 44,682,054 of record CM059792.1, on the reverse strand, counting down.
TGTACGGTATGGACCCAACACTGTTTAATGTACGGTATGGACCCCACACTGTCTGATATACGGTATGGACCCAACACTATCTAATGTACGGTATGGACCCAACACTGTTTAATGTACGGTATGGACCCAACACTGTCTAATGTACGGTATGGACCCAACACTGTCTGATATACGGTATGGACCCAACACTGTGTAATGTACGGTATGGACCCAACACTGTTTAATGTACGGTATGGACCCAACACTGTTTAATGTACGGTATGGACCCAACACTGTTTAATGTACGGTATGGACCCAACACTGTTTAATGTACGGTATGGACCCAACACTGTTTAATGTACGGTATGGACCCAACACTGTTTAATGTACGGTATGGACCCAACACTGTTTAATGTACGGTATGGACCCAACACTGTTTAATGTACGGTATGGACCCAACACTGTCTGATATACGGTATGAACCCAACACTGTGTAATGTACGGTATGGACCTAACACTGTGTAATGTACGGTATGGACCTAACACTGTGTAATGTACGGTATGGATCCAACACTCTGTGAACAGTATTGATGAGTCTCAGATCAGGCTAATAAAAGGTCTGGATTACCAAACTGGCATGCAGGGCATGTGCCCAGGGGCCCCCTGGAGATAGGTGCCCTAAATGTGTTTGATTATCTGATTATGACATAAACAATGGCAGGTCACATCATCAGCTTCACACCTTCTACATCTTTTCACCAAAACAATATTTCCAATTACTAGGGCTGTCAAATGAAAAAAATAAAAAGTAATAGGTAATCACAGGATGTGCTGTCTGAATTTGCTCAAAGTGAACTGTAATTTAAGATTTTTCATACAACAAAAACATTGCAAGAATATTAACTTCTTCATTTTGTCTAAAGTAACAGTTAGAACAATTTGGTAAATTGAGAAAGCACACTTTTTTCAACCTCAATGTCAACTTGTTTTCACATCGCATTGTAGAGTTTAGCTGTATATATCATGTGTCTTGGATGTTTTCAGTGTATTTTCAATGCTTTCAGAAGATGCAATTAATCACAATAACAAAAATGATGCACTAAAATTACAAAAAGTTCACTCAAGTTAACGGATTAACTCTGGTAGACCTACTATTTACATTTAACTCCTCGGTGAATCAAGTCACATTGACTTTAGTACATAGTCATTTCAATACATAAAGTGTGTGGAACCGGTTGTAATGTAATTTATTTGGCAAATCTTAACAGATAATCTATCATCCCTTTTTTTCATTTATCAGATGACCTAACTCCTCATATCTTTAGTTGAGTTACTCCAGTGAGCAGCAGCTTCCTGTTTTGGAGAAATAAGACCCTCGCCCTCATAGGAACAAGCAGAATTCTGCTGCAGCTAGTGATTTGCATAACAGTGAATCAGAAGGTGGGTAGACAGCGTTTCAACCAGTACAAGTCAACGTTCAGCCAAGAACCACACAGGTACATGTCAGAAGATGATGCATATATGTTTTGCATTCTGGTGAACTCCATTAGGACTGAAGCATAAATGTGTTGTTTTTTTTACCAAAGGGAGTGAATGAAAGAGCCCCTCTATATGTTTTTATTTATTTTACTAGGCAAGTAAGTCAAGAACAAATAGCCTAGGAACAGTGGGTTAACTGCCTGTTCAGGGGCAGAATGACAGAAGGGCAGGTAGTTGCGGGTGCTGCAGTTGCCGTACCAAGCGGTGATACAGCCCGAGAGGATGCTCTCAATTGTGCACCTGTAAAAGTTTGTGAGGGTTTTAGGTGCCAAACCAAATGTGTTCTGCCTCCTGAGGTTGAAGAGGCGCTGTTGCGCCTTCTTCACCACACTGTCTGTGTGGGTGGACCATTTCAGTTTGTCAGCGATGTGTACGCCGAGGAACTTGAAGCTTTCCACCTTCTCCACTGTGGTCCCGTGATGTGGTTAGGGGGGCGCTCCCTTTGCTGCTTCCTGAAGTCCATGATCAGCTCCTTTGTTTTGTCTCGTCATTGTTGGTAATAAGGCCTACTACTGTTGTGTCGTCTGCAAACTTGATGATTGAGTTGGAGGCGTACGTGTCCATACAGTCATGGGTGAACAGGGAGTACAGGATGGGGCATACACCCTTGTGGGGCCCCAGTGTTGTTTCCTACCTTCACCACCTGGGGGCAGCCCGTCAGAAAGTCCAGAACCCAGTTGCACAGGTCGGGGTTCAGACCCAGGGCCTCGTGCTTAATGATGAGCTTGGAGGGTACTATGGTGTTGAAAGCTGAGCTATAGTCAATGAACAGCATTCTTACATAGGTATTCCTCTTGTCCAGATGGGATCGAGCAGTGTGCAGTGCGATGGCGATTGCATCGTCTTTGGATCTATTGAGGCAGTAAGCAAATTGAATTGGGTCTAGGGTGTCAGGTAAGGTAGAGGTGATATGATCCTTGACTAGTCTCTCAAAGCACTTCATGATGACAGAAGTGAGTGCAACGGGGCGATAGTAATTTAGTTCAGTTACCTTAGCTTTCTTGGGTACAGGAACAATGGTGGTCATCTTGAATCATGTGGGGACAGCAGACTGGGATAGGGAGAGATTGAATATGTCCATAAACACTCCAGCCAGCTAGAGTTTTTAAATGACTTACGTTGGCCACGGAGAAGGAGAGGCCACAGTCCTTGGTAGAGGGCCGCGTCGGTGGCACTGTGTTATCCTCAAAGCGGGCGAAGAACGTGTTTAGCTTGTCCGGAAGCAAGACATTGGTGTCCTGGTTTTCCCTTTGCAGTCCGTGATTGTCTGGAGACCCTGCCACATACGTCTTGTGTCTGAGCCGTTGATTTGCAACTCCACTTTGTCTCTATACTGACGTTTTGCCTGTTTGATTGCCTTACGGAGGGAATAACTACACTGTTTGTATTCGGCCATATTCCCAGTCACCTTGCCATTGTTAAATGCGGTGGTTCCCACATTCAGTTTTGCACGAATGCTGCCATCTATCCACGGTTTCTGGTTAGGGTAGGTTTTAATAGTCACAGTGGGTACAACATCTCCTATTCACTTCCTGATAAACTCAGTCACCGTATCAGTGTTTTTTCGTCAATGTTATTCTAGGAGGCTACCCGGAAAATATCCCAGTCCGCGTGATCAAAACAATTTCAATTGGTCAGACCAGCATTGAATAGTCATTAGCACGGGTACTTCCTGTTTGAGTTTCTCCCGGTAGGAAGGGAGGAGCAATATGGAGTCGTGATTAGATTTGCCGATGGGAGGTCGGGGGAGGGCCTTGTAGGCATCCAGGAAGTTGGAGTAACAGTGGTTGAGTGTTTTAGCAGCGTGAGTACTACAGTCAATGTGTTGATATAACTTCTGTAGCGTGTTCCTCAAATTTGCTTTGTTAAAATCTCGAGCTACAATAAATGCAGCCTCAGGATATGTTGTTTCCAGTTTGCATAAAGTCCAGTGAAGTTCTTTGAGGGCCGTTGTGGTATTGTAACCTAACAAAATGTGGAAAAAGTCAAGGGGTCTGAATACTTTCCGAAGGCACTGTCAATATTTGATTTAGAATATTAGGACCCCTATATATGCACACTATATACACACTCACTAGACTATACAGTTGAAGTCGGAGGTTTACATACACCTTAGCCAAATACATTTAAACTCAGTTTTTCACAATTCCTGACATTTAATCCTAGTAAAAATTCCCTGTCTTAGGTCAGTTAGGATCACCACTTTATTTTAAGAATGTGAAATGTCTGAATAATAGTAGAGAGAATTATTTATTTCAGCTTTTATTTCTTTCATCACATTCCCAGTGGGTCAGAAGTTTGCATACACTCAATTAGTATTTGGTAGCATTGCCTTTAAATTGTTTAACTTGGGTTAGACGTTTTGGGTAGCCTTCCACAAGCTTCCCACAATAAATTGGTTGAATTTTGGCCCATTCCTCCTGACAGAGTTGGTGTAACTGAATCAGGTTTGTAGGCCTCCTTGCTCGCACATGCTTATTCAGTTCTGCTCACATATTTTCTATAGGATTGAGGTCAGGGCTTTGTGATGGCCACTCCAATCCCTTGACTTTGTTGTCCTTATGCCATTTTGCCACAACTTTGAAAGTATGATTGGGGTCATTGTCCATTTGGAAGACCCATTTGCAACCAACTTTAACTTCCTGACTGATGTCTTGAGATTTTGCTACAATATATACACATAATTTTCCTTCCTCATGATGCCATCTATTTTGTGAAGTGCACCAGTCCCTCCTGCAGCAAAGCACCCCCACAACATGATGCTGCCACCCCCGTGCTTCAAGGTTGGGATGGTGTCCTTCGGCTTGCAAGCCTCCCCCTTTTTCCTCCAAACATAACAATTGTCATTATGGCCAAACAGTTCTGTTTTTGTTTCATCAGACCAGAGGACATTTCTCCAAAACAATCTTTGTCCCCATGTGCAGTTGCAAACCGTAGTCTGGCTTTTTTATGGCGGTTTTTGAGCGGTGCTTCTTCCTTGCTGAGCGGCCTTTCAAGTTATGTCAATATAGGACTCGTTTTACTGTGGATATAGATACTTTTGTACCTGTTTCCTCCAGCATCTTCAAAAGGTAATTTGCTGTTGATCTGGGATTGATTTGCACTTTTCACACCACAGTACGTTAATCTCTAAGAGACAGAACGCCTCCTTCCTGAGCGGTATGACGGCTGCGTGGTCCCATGGTGTTTATACTTGCAAACTATTGCTTGTACAGATGAACGTGGTACCTTCAGACGTTTGTAAATTGCTCCCAAGGATGAACCAGACTTGTGGAGGTCTACAATGTTTTTTCTGAGGTCTTGGCTGATTTCTTTTGATTTTCCAATGATGTCAAGCAAAGAGGCACTGAGTTTGAAGGTAGGCCTTGAAATACATCCACAGGTTACCTCCAACTGACTCAAATGGTGTCAATTATCAGAAGCTTCTAAAGCCATGACATCATTTTCTTACATTTTCCCAGCTGTTGAAAGGCACAGTCAACTTAGTGTATGTAAACTTCTGACTCACTGGAATTGTGATAGGGTGAATTCTAAGTGAAATAATCTGTCTGTAAACAATTGTTGGAAAATGTACTTGTGTCATGCACAAAGTAGATGTCCTAACCGACTTGCCAAAACTATAGTTTGTTAACAAGAAATTTGTGGAGTGGTTGAAAAAAGAGTTTTAATGACTCCAACCTAAGTGTATGTAAACTTCCGATTTATATATATTTAAAGATATACAGTACCAGTCAAAAGATTGGACACACCTACTCATTCAAGGGTTTTGCTTTATTTTTACTATTTTCTACATTGTAGAATAATAGTGAAGACGTTAAAACTATGAAATAACACCATGTAGTAACCAAAAAAATGTTAAACAAATCAGCAAACCTGCCTTGATGACAGATTTGCACACTCTTGGCATTCTCTCAACCAGCTTCATGAGGTAGTCACCTGGAATACATTTAAATTAATAGGTGTGCTTTCTTAAAAGTACATTTGTGTAATTTCATTCCTTCTTAATGCTTTTGAGACAATCAGTTGTGTTGTGACATGGTAGAGGTGGTATATAGAAGATAGCCCTATTTGGTAAAATACCAAGTCCAAATTATGGCAAGAACAGCTCAAATAAGCATAGAAACGACAGTTCATCATTACTTTAAGACATGAAGGTCAGTCAATACGGAACATTTCAATAACTTTGAAAGTTTCTTCAAGTGCAGTCGCAAAAACCATCAAGTGCTATAATGAAACTGGCTCTCATGAGGACCGCCACAGGAAAGGAAGACCCAGAGTTACCTCTGTTGCAGAGGATACGTTCATTAGAGTTAACTGCACCTCAGATTGCAGCCCAAATAAATGCTTCACAGAGTTCAAGTAACAGACACATCTCAACATCAACTGTTCAGAGGGGACTGTGTGAATCAAGCCTTAATGGTCAAATTGCTGCAAAGAAACTACTATTAAAGGACACCAAGAAGAAGAAGAGACTTGCTTGGGCCAAGAGACACGAGCAATGAACATTAGACGGGTGTAAATCTGTCCTTTGGTCTAATGAGTCCAAATGTGAGATTTTTGGTTCCAACCGCCGTGTCTTTGTGAGACGCAGAGTAGGTGAGCGGATGATCTCCCCATGTGTGGTTCCCACCGTGAAGCATGGAGGAGGAGGTGTGATGGTGTGGTGGTGCTTTGCTGGTGACACTGTCTGTGATTTATTCAGAATTCAAGGCGCACTCATTCAAGGCTCATTCATGGATTACCTTCAGATGAGTCCTGTGACACTTGTGGGAGTGTTGGAGCAAAACAGAGAACACCATGGTGTTTGTGAGAGTCTAGGCCAAACCATTCGGACACTACATGTACAGAGGGGAAAATCTCACGGTCTGACAAAACGGCAGACATAGGTGAATGCGGTGGATTGAGACGCAGCCAATGAACTGATATCTCTAGCTTTGATGGGGATTTTTTTTGTTATTCTCTTACACCGGGTGCGTCAATAGACTCTACTCTCATGGAACACATCATCATGTTTTACCTGCTGTATGACAAAGGAGATTTGTGTTGTCTGAGTGAGTCAGTGTGGGACTGAGTGAGGAGACTAGAACAAATTTCTGCAATGTTCCCTTCCCTTTATTGGAGGCACATTGGGTGAAATAACATTGTGTTCTTCTCTGAAATCAGCACCACTCTAAAGCCATCTTTTAGGTCCTATTACCATCACAACACCATTTTTGCCGTCACATAATGAAAGCCTATGATTCATGTAGGTCCATAAAACCTACTTCCCAGACACAGGCATGTGCGTACGCACACACTGTCTGTTCCTCAATGATAAATAGACACAGAGCAACAGTAGGCAAATGTAAGCAGTTTCTCTAACACTAAGTTCTATGTGGAACAGTGTTGACACACACTAAAGTCAGGTGTTTTACTATTCAACTTCTGAACAGCAACACTAAACAGCACCACTGAGTAAAAACGTAAGCAAAACATAAATGAGTGTCATTGGTGCTTTCCTCTTTTCTTGTAGACGTGCTGCTTTATTTATCCATAGTGGACCCTCTTTTTTTATTGGTTGTATTGACAGTTTCACAGAGACCACTCTCGCTTTGGGAGTCTTTCACAGGGACCACTCTGGGAGTCTTTCACAGAGACCGCTCTGGGAGTCTTTCACAGGGACCACTCTGGGAGTCTTTCACAGAGACCACTCTGGGAGTCTTTCACAGAGACCGCTCTGGGAGTCTTTCACAGGGACCACTCTGGGAGTCTTTCACAGAGACCACTCTGGGAGTCTTTCACAGGGACTACTGTGGGAATCTTTCACTTAAGTGGTCTTTCACAGAGACCACTGTGAGAGTCTGATAGATGGATGACAGAGAGCTGATAGATGGATGACAGAGAGCTGATACATGGATGACAGTGGTGATAGATGGATGACAGTGGTGATAGATGGATGGCAGAGAGTTGATAGATGGATGACAGAGTAGTTGATAGATGGATGACAGAGAGCTGATAGATGGATGACAAAGAGCTGATAGATGGATGACAGAGAGCTAATAGATAGATGACAGTGATGATAGATGGATGGCAGAGAGCTGATAGATGGATGACAGAGTAGTTGATAGATGGATGACAGAGAGCTGATAGATGAATGACAAAGAGCTGATAGATGGATGACAGAGAGCTAATATATAGATGACAGTGATGATAGATGGATGGCAGAGAGCTGATAGATAGATAACGGAGAGCTGATAGGTGGATGACAGAGAGCTAATAGATAGATGACAGTGATGATAGATGGATGACGGAGAGCTGATAGGTGGATGACAGAGAGCTGATAGATAGATGACAGAGAGCTGATAGATGGATGACAGAGAGCTGATCCAGGCTGGATTTACACATATGGATTTAGTGTCCAACTCATGAGGCAGGAACATCAGTCACTGGACCATTCATCTTACTTTTTCTGTGTGAATATTTTGCCATTAATAAGGACAAACAAAAACAAATCTGAACAGAGCCTTAGGGATGGAACACAGCAGGAAGCATGGTCTGCAAATATAATCTCTGCAGATTCCCATGTGTGGATGACTCAGGTCTCCACCAGTGCTGTTAGCAAGGTTAACTAATGTATCATTAATGCAGATGAGCAGTGTAAAAGACATTAATCAAAGTAGGGAGAACTGGACAGTGTTACTGCATAGAAACAGATTAAACAAGATACTGCACTAAGAAGTGCATCTGAGAATTAAATTGCCTAAGACGACGGACAAACCCTTATTTAGAGGCAAAAATCACAGAAGAATGAGATGTTGGAAAGACACAGAAAAATTCTCACTGGATAATGGATCTGGCCTATCATATTCCTTTACATTCCTGAATCCTCGTCACTCCCCTACATAAGACCGGGAAGAGGGAACATAAGTGAACATAAGTGCCAACAGCAAAGACCAGCAGAGACAGTGTTGTTTATTCCTTGGTTTACACAAAACCTCTGAATCTCAGGAACACATTCTCTACGGGAGTGGACCTTATCTGTAGTACTACCAGAAAGGGGTGAGGTCACACAGCTGGGGCCCAATCACGGTAAGCCCCTAAAACAGATTGCTTTCATTAAATATCTATGAGATATCTTGTCGAACAGCCTCTGTACCGCCGTGTTGCTGAGACTTGCCAGAATAGGTACCAAAATCTGATTTCAGGGGCCTGTCTCCACATACTCAGTATAATGGCATCCATGAACAGCTTTATGATGGGACGTAGTCCAGATCTGCAGTCTATCACAGTGCTGTCGGTTTCGTCACCAAAACCCCATATACCACCCACCACTGCGACCTGCATGCTCTCGTTGGCTGGCCCTCGCTTCATATTCGTCGCTAAACCCACTGGCTCCAGGTCATCTATAAGTCTCAGCTCACTGGTCACCATAGCAGCACCCACCCGTAGCACGCGCTCCAGCAGGTATATTTCACTGGTCACCCCCAAAGCCAATTCCTCCTTTGGCTGCCTTTCCTTCCAGTTCTCTGCTGCCAATGACTGGAATAAATTGCAAAAATCCCTGAAACTGGAGACTCATATCTCCCTCACTAACTTTAAGCATCAGCTGTCAGATCAGCTCACAGATCATTGCACCTGTACATAGCCCATCTGTAAATAGCCCATCCAACTACCTCATCCACATATAGTTTTTTTGCTCCTATGCACCCCAGTATCTCTACTTGCACATTCATCTTCTGCACATCTATCACTCCAGTGTTTAATTGCTATATTGTAATTACTTCGCCACTACGGCCTATTTATTGCCTTACCTCCCTAATCTTACCTCATTTGCACACACTGTATATAGATTTTTTTCTATTGTGTTATTGACTACGTTTTGTTTTTTTCATGTGTAACTCTGTGTTGTTGTTTGTGTCGCATTGCTTTGCTTTATCTTGGCCAGGTCGCAGTCGTAAATGAGAACTTGTTCTCACCTGGCCTACCTGGTTAAATAAAGGTGAACTGGCCTACCTGGTTAAATAAAGGTGAACTGGCCTTCCCTGTTAAATAAAGGTGAAATAAAAATATATAGGAGAAAGAGCACCGTGATCACCTCTGATGTAGGCTTCAGTATTTGATTGGCCTATCAGCCTATAAATGGAAGCATTATTAGCTCTCAGACAATGATTGCAGCTCTTGCTTCATTGAAAACAAGCACAACATCAGTATCACTAAATAATAGTATCATTGGGATTCAACAGGAGATCTCACACCTCTCATTAATTATTACCTGCTGGAACACTGTCTCTAAAATGGAATGAAATTGGGCGTTCAGCGGCAAAGCTTTCGTCTGATTCCGTCTGCATAATATCCACTTAGCCCATGTGGTGTGAACCTGTTCTCCTGGGGAGACCGTCTATTTACACACCTCAGTCTAAACCTAGCCTGAGCCCAGGGTAACGTGATGCTGGAGACACCAGGTATTACCACCTTGTATCAACACCAGCCAACTCCCTCTCTAGGGAACCGCTCAGCTCTATGAGGTGGAGTCGGACTCAGAGTGGAAATCACTCCCAGATTAAATAATTATACTGTAAAAGTATCCTCAGAGGACGATAAAGAAGTGACTAGAATATGAAGAGAAAATCTTTGGAATTGTGACACATTTCGAGGGACATCACTGGGACACACATAATAGCTGTAATAGACTATTTGATTATGTATTATTACTAGCCCTTCTATTCTAGTATTGTTTCATGATGAATATGCCATTCAAGCCATATTTATCTTTCACCCTTACCGGTTGCCAAGCACAGCAAAGCAGATATTAACTGTAAGGGTGTGCGAGTTTAGTTGGTGTCGTTTAACTGTCTCATTAGTCTTTGATAGTCTATAGTGGCTTAGTGTCAGACATTTTGCTTCGGCACCCAAAACACTTACAGGACTACTGTATAATCTGCTAACTAACATTTACTAACATTTAGTACTATACACAGTACAGTAGATAGCTACTACAACTATCTCACCTTTCTCAGAGTAACCCGTAACCTGGATATAAGCAGCTGGGCAAATAATCCAAGAGGACCCACAGCACAGGAGAAAGAAAATGTAGTCAAATTTCCAAAAAGCAGAGAGTGCATAGCTACAGGGTGGGAAGCGAGTCCATACCATCCACTACAGCTGGCCGACAGCCATGTAAACAGATGGTGAACATTACTCTCCTCAAAGACCATGAGTCAGAGGATCTGATAAAACTCTTAATGATTAGCTCAGAGCAGAGAAATGCAAAACATTGGACTACAGTCATATTTCATCTGTGTGATCTGTCTGTCACTGGTCTCTATTGTGGCTACAGGTCTATGGCCCTGGCCCAATCCTGCTGATTAGTGTCCAGGCCTACAGGCTCTGGTTAAGCACTGGGCTTGGTGCTTTGATCTGGGGTTTAGACTGAGACAATCTGGCAGCAGGTGGGGTAGATCAGCTGGATAGGATCTGTTTACTACATAGCAGACCAGGGAACTCCCAGGAAATCTCTTCTCATTGTCCTGGGGTTACCTGGGGTTATCTAGGGTTACTGGGGTTACTGGCTGATGCCCCACTGAGTGTGTGTGTGTGTGTGTGTGTGTGTGTGTGTGTGTGTGTGTGTGTGTGTGTGTGTGTGTGTGTGTGTGTGTATTTTAAAGACTGTCTAGTTTGTTGATAGATGCAAATAAATTCATACAACTGAAAGAATTATATATTACCATTGAAGAACAATAAATAATTTATTAAATACCAATACCATATCACATTAGTTCAACCTAAATGTACACATACACAATGACCACGGTAAAAAATAAATAAAACATCAATGCCGATACAGTAGATAATTTTGAACAACCCTGGAGTAACAGTGACTGGTGCTAGATTACTTACACCATATTGTGTGACTGACATGCAGCATGGAAAATATGTCACCTCCAGATTGTGTTCTTGGTCAGCAGTACAGGTCTCTCCAGTTACCAGATAAAACACTTCTGTTTATGATAATATATACAGTAATCATAACACTGGCTGGCAGCAGCAAACCCACGCACTGATAAAGTGGAACAATGCAGAAAGAAGCCGTGGCTCTAAAACAGGGGTCTTCAACCAGTTCTTGCCCAGGGATCCCCTCCCAGGAAACCGGCGACCAATGGACCCCCCCTCCCAGGAAAGCCGGCGACCCAGGAACCCCCTCCTATGATTTATTTGGGCTGACATTTCTGAGGCTGGTAACTCTAATGAACTTTTTCCCTTCAGCAGAGGTAACTCTGGGTCTTCCTGTGGCGGTCCTCATGAGAGCCAGTTTCATCTTAGCGCTTGATGGTTTTTGCGACTGCGAATTAAACTTTCAAAGTTCTTGAAATGTTCTGCATTGACTGACCTTCATGTCTTAAAGTAATGATGGACTGTCTCTTTCTCTTATTTGAGCTGTTCTTGCAATAACTGTTATTTTACGAAATAGGGCTATCTTCTGTATACTACCCCTACCTTGTCACAACACAACTGATTGGCTCAAACGTAAATAGATGGAAATAAATTCCACAAATGAACTTTTAACAAGGCACACCTGTTAATTGAAATGCATTCCAGGTGACTACCTCATGAAGCTGGTTGAGAGAATGCCAAGAGTGTGCAAAGCTGTCATCAAGGCAAAGGGTTGCTACTTTGAAGAATCTTATCAAATATATTTTGATTTGTTTAAAACTTTTTTGGTTACTACATGATTCCATATGTGTTATTTAATAGTTTTGATGTCTTCATTATTATTCTACAATGTAGAAAATAGTAAAAATAAAGAAAAACTGTGTCCAAACCTTTGACTGGTACTGTACGTTAGCAAAAAAAATATATATCACGTCTTATCATCAGGTGAAGTAAGAAGTAATCAACATTTTAAAATGAATAGATTTGGTAAATAGATTTTATTATTTATTTATTTAGATTATTTTGACCTCCCCACATGATAATTGGAAGAGGAAGTGTAAACTAACAGCCTATTAGCTAGAAAGGGGACTCCAAACACATTTTTGCTAAGAGCATCTGTTTAGCTGCTTAAACATGTCTTAGCCATGTGATGGCAAAACATTTATGTCAAAGTCAAGAAAACTTACTAGCTGCCAGCAACACAGCCACATTGGTTGTCTATTTATTCCGTGTGATATTATTTTCTGTTTTTCTATCTGCAATGTTGGGAAGTAAGTAAACATTTCACTGTTAGTCTACACCTGTCATTTACGAAGCATATGACAAATACATTTTAATTTAATTGATTTGTTTTGCAGGTGCGTGAGTGTAATTGGCTCTAATGAGTGTAATTCGCTCAATATTAGGAGTTAAGAAATACAATTACCATCATAAGAAATAAGATATTCTCCTATTTTCTACTGTAGGTATGAAATTATAATTTTGTTTATTCTGTTGTTGCTAACGACATTCATTGAAATATTTTTACAAATATATATATTTTTATATATATTTTTCAGACTCCCAGCAACACCTCTGTGGGCTCCTGGGGGGGCCATGGACCCCCGGTTAAATAACCCTGTTCTATAAAGTAATAGAAAATACACAATGTTTGAAATACATTACACTTGCAGAATTGATTCACATGACTAAAAGGTATGCAATTGAAACTGTACATTGTTTTACCATCATGGCACAGCTACAATGTGGAACCTGCAATGCAACATTCCCTGGAGCATTAGATTGGGACTCATATCAGGCCAGCAGAGATTGAGAAATGTAAACTCTGTTTCTTTGATCAGTGCTCAGAGGCAGCATTCCTCCCCACAGTGGAGATCAAGATCTGTGAAAAAGAGAAGAGCTGCCCTTCAGTCCAGTGAGTGTTACTGTCCAACATGGACACAGCTGTTTCCATTGCAGCTTTCTAGTCTCCTTGTCAGAACAGATGCGTGAACCCCTGCAGACAAACTCCACCAGTCAGTCCTTCTTATGCTTGCCTCAGTGCTTCCCAGCGCACAACAGCTGTGGGCATATGAAATGTTGTGTTGTCCATGGAATCCAGGCGCAATGTCCCGTCCTGTAATGTAGGACCCTGGCCTTAGCAACAGACTGTCATTATAAAGGGCTGGGGAGCAGCAGAGTTGAGAAGAAGCGACAGCCTGGACAATATTGTAAAAACAGTGTTGAGCGATCCTTCTGCCTGCTTAGCTGTGTCAGTTAACAGCCTTTCCAGAGGGGGGTAGTGTGCTCTCTCACTACACAGAACCAGGTCTTAGAATGTAACAGACACAAATGGGTTTAATATCAGACCTAACATGTCAGACATGTAAAGAAACATTTAACAAAATCAAATATTAAACAGACTGCTAATTATTTCTAGTAAAAATTCCCGCTGTAAAATAGTCTGCCTTTGTTAACTCTTTGAGAATGTACAGTAAGTTCATTTGGCAAATGACAAGTTTTCAGTGGAATGAAATAATTTAATATATGTACATATCTAAGACCATGTCTCGTACTTTTGTAGCTACGTGTCTGAAGTTGACACAATATATTCATGGAAACATTTAGCAACGCAAGGATAATACATTATTCACATTTACAGGACGTACATCAAAAGTGTCTTGTGTCCATAACAAAGAGGGAGGGTTAGTGAGTTAACACGTACAGTACCTCATGTTTTTCTATGAAATCAAACCTCCAAAACACCATTGTCTGAGCAAACTCTTACTTAAGTATGTACTTACATACTTAATGCAGGCAAAACCAAGTATGTGTCCAATTCGCGTAATAATGTATATGATGATGAATGAGTATACTGTATATGTGCATTGGTTGGTGCCCTCATTGACCATGTCCTCGCTTATAAATATCTGGGCGTCTGGATTGACGAAAAAGACATCTTTCAAAAAGCATGTTGACGAGTTAGTTAAGAAATTAAGAATTCAAATGGAATAGGTCATGAATTTTATAGGAATAGGTCATGAATTTTATAGGAATAGGTCATGCCTTTCATTAGATAGGAGAAAACAAATCATTCAGTCAGCATTCATACCGGTTATAGACTATGGAGATACTGTCCATATAAATGCAAATGCAGCTGCCACTGTATTGAAGCCATTGGACACACTACGCTGTATTACGGGCAATAGGTTCAGTACACATCACTGCATTCTGTATCAGAAGGTAGACTGGCCTTTCTTCATTGTTAACTTACAGACGTACAATATACCAGACCCGGTGTCATGGATGGATCTCTGGGGATCCCTTCGATCTCAAAAATGTGATGAATTGGTGCCTCTAAAGCAATTCAAAAGGCTGGTTGAGGACCTTTGTACTGAAGAATGTGTTTGTTTTCTATGATTGTTTTTTTTGCTTTTTGTGTATTGATGTGAATATTGATGTGTATATTGATGTGTGTACAGGGCTCATCTGTACAAGAGACCTTGGTCTCAGCATGACTCCCTGTCAAAATAAAGGTTAAATAAATGTTCAAATAGTTAACACAAGCAGACAGACACATCCACACACATCAGTAGCTATCTAAGCAGTTGTAAAGTAACAGAGTTTAGTATAGACCAATACACTGAGAACAAATTGTAAACATTCTAAATATTTACAGTCAAAGCATGATGAGACCATTTTAGAGTAACTTTTTTCACTTCGCTAGCTGACGTGAGGGTGAGGACACAATATTGAGGACGCCTACAGCATTCATCATCACTGAGAGCACCTACCTAGTTATCTACCTACGTAGAACATCTGCAAGTAAAAGTTCCAATCCTACAGTTGATCATTCTTAGACGAGAATATGTGCAGATTCTGCAAAAGCTATAGGGGAGAGTGGGGTAAGTTTAGCCATTTTTTTTACATTCAGCATCACTACCTCAAGGGAAATATAGTATTCTTTCTAAAAAAAAAGATATCTACATATTGAGTTTTGAAAACATAGCTTGTCCAAAAAAAGTTGACTCTTGGCTATGGGGTAAGATGTAAATTGAGAATAGGACAGAGTAAGTTGAGCCGCCTTGGGGTAAGTGGGTGTTGGTGTCCTGTGACAGTGGGTGTTGGTGTCCTGTGACAGTGGGTGTTGGTGTCCTGTGACAGTGGGTGTTGGTGTCCTGTGACAGTGGGTGTTGGTGTCCTGTGACAGTGGGTGATGGTGTCCTGTGACATTGGGTGATGCTGTCCTGTGACAGTGGGTGATGGTGTCCTGTGACAGTGGGTGATGGTGTTCTGTGACAGTGGGTGATGGTGTCCTGTGACAGTGGGTGTTGGTGACCTGTGACAGTGGGTGTTGGTGTCCTGTGACAGTGGGTGATGGTGTCCTGTGACAGTGGGTGATGGTGTCCTGTGACAGTAGGTGATGGTGTCCTGTGACAGTGGGTGATGGTGTCCTGTGACAGGGGGTGATGGTGTTCTGTGACAGTGGGTGATGGTGCTGGTAGGTTAAAGTTGAATTCATGGAATGGGGGTGTACATTCAGATATAGATCTCTCTGTTCAATATCACTTACCCTTCCATTTCTCGACCAGTTGTCTGGGACAGGGAGGTTGTTTCGTAGGCAGTTCTCTGCATTAAACGCTACTAAGCCCATGAAACTGGTCTGTAAAATTCTTGATATGTTTATCAAGCTGAGACTCCATGTCATCAGATAAGACCTGGTGTGTCTGCTACTCTATCATAGACTCTCTTTATCAAGCTGAGACTCCATGTCATCAGATAAGACCTGGTGTGTCTGCTACTCTATCATAACCTCTCTTTATCAAGCTGAGACTCCATGTCATCATATAAGACCTGGTGTGCCTCTGCTACTCTATCATAACCTCTCTTTCACACAGGTATATGTTAATAGTCTGTTTTGTTAATGTACCTCTTCAGTGTCATTCAGTCTATTTGTTCATCCCCTGCTGCTGTTTAAATGGACTTCTTCCCTTTTCTCACTTCCTTGGCTGCTCTCAAGAGCCTTTTTTATATTTGTATACGCGGACATGATGTCTGCTCTGTAACAATATTGAGTTCATATGTATAACACACTGCATAAATACTACACATACTATGCATAAAACTGACCAAATGTAATCCTTATTTGTATGGGGTATGGTGGCCATTGGCTCAACTTATCCCAAGGAAACCATGTTGTCTTTATTAGCCCACACAGCTACAAGGATGCACTTTCCTGCAGGTTTAGGACCTCATATTGAAAGTTATAAAGACCCCAACAGATGTAGAAAAGTCTTCAAATGTTGGTTTAGATACAAGTATCATGAAACCTTTAAGACAATATATTTTTCACTTTGTGAAAATTCGTTTTTTGGAACTAACTTGCTTTTTCTCTGTGGTTTCTTCCTTCACAAACTCCATGAAATGATTACCTCTTCCTAAGTATTTGCTCACATGATTAATGTTGTGTATGGTTTCCTAGAAACGAAGGGTGGCTCAACTAACTCTTTTGGCTCAACTTACCCCACTCTCCCTTACTGTAGTGGTTTATTTCCTTATATTTTCGCTAGTTAGTGCATTGCGTATATCTATTACTACACTTTGTTTGTCTCCCAAATCAGACAGATTGTCCAGGAATCTCTGTAAACACTGTAGCTTCACAACAGCAAATAAATAAACAGCCCAAAAATAAAACTTGAAACACTAGAGCAACAGCGGAGAGCAGCACAACAACAACATCAACAACCGTTCCCACGGTCGCCATTAACAACTACTAACACAGAGAAGCAGCAAGGTAGAGTGTAAAAGCAAATCACTAAATATAACTTTAGACTAAATTTACTGGCTGGGTATTGGTGTCAGAATGACGTACAGTGGTGGTCACACTACCCAGCATTAAGGTACTGCTGCTCTGACCTATACCGTGCTTGCAAGGGTTATTGAGGCTTGTCTGTCTTTGTGTCCTAACACACCGTCTGAGGGTCGGCAGGACATGCGTATGTAACCACACTTATTAAATGGTGTTGTAGGGAAGGTGAAGGTTGAGGTATTGAAGGGTGGCTGGAGGGAGTGGGACAGAGCAGCGTGAGCGTTTGCTCAACTGTTAAATTGTTTTTGGGTGCGTTGCAGCTGGTAATAGCACCTGCCTGTGATGATATGCACCTGCCGTCACTCGTCAGAGAGTTGGATTTGAGGGCCGTGCCCGAGGGAGCGTTCAGAATCCCACAGACAGAAGCCCCTGGAATGGCTCTGGGAGAGACCCAGATCAATATGGAATGTGTTACTGACAGAGGGCTGGCTACAGGCACGAGTGGGCACCCTGATAGGATCTCCTGTTCTGCCTGTTAATTTTCTGGACTTTTCCTACCCTGGCCTTTCCACGTCTTTCAGACCACTGCCAGCAAAGAACAGTCAGTTCAACTGACAGACAACAGTATTCATTTTCATGCAAACAGACTATAATGATTTGTTCTTGAAGCTCGTTGAGATGGAGATGAATCAAAAACAATGCTGATGAGGTAGATTTCTTTTTTTTTTTTTTGTGCAACCATGAACTTAGTACCTGAACCCTGGTGTTGAAATACACACAGACACAAGCACTAGAGTACATGACATGTGCACATACTCATGTCTACAAACCACACGTATACATGATCACGCCCACAAACAATATACTTCCTTAGTCTTTTGCAGACTGTTCAATACTAAGATGAAAAATATAACAAATATTTAATAACCTACACATTACTAGAATAATATTCTTATAGTAACACATTTTAAGTATGGAAATAGATTCACATGTCATTTCCTATCCCATGTCTGCTCACCAGGTCGAGAAAGACCAGTCTCCTGGTAACACCCTGCGCTTCAGACAATGGAGGCAAGAGAAGGTTTATTGCAATTCCTGTTTGTGTTGGTGACACTAGACCGAGAGCCAGTACCCAGCTCCATGGTCCCAGCATCATGTATGGAGCTGCCTGGCTTATCCTTAGGGCTAACCTGCAAGCTGTGTCCTCTGTATATGTATTCATTAGTAGGAAAAGCAGTCCCTCTTAGGCATAGAATCTCCTGGAAGGCGTACCTGAACTCAGGACTCCTGCAGTATATGAGGGGGTTGAATGCTGAGTTGGCGTATCCTATCCAGTTCAATATCCTGAATGGCATTTTAATGTTGTCCACCTTCCAGATGGTCACCGCCACATTGAGCACGAAGAATGGCAGCCAGCAGAGAGTAAAGGTTCCCATGATGATCCCCAACGTCTTCAGGGCTTTGTGTTCCTTCAGACAGAACTTTGGCCTCTTCCCGTTCCCCCTCCTCCTCCCCCACCATCCTGCCCCTTGTTGTTGTTGATAATCTGGGTGTGGAACCGTCCCTCGCTGCCGCGGATCTTCTGCAGCTGCTTCCTGGCCTCCTGGAAGACACGACCGTAGACGAAGGCCATGACCGCCAGGGGGATGTAGAAGGAGACGACGGAGGAGGCAACGGCGTAGGCTGCGTTGGTGTTGAAGTCACAGCAGTGGGCGTTCTCCAGGCAGCTGAGCGCCTCGGGCTCGTCAGACACCCACCATTTCATGTGGATGGGCAGGAAGGAGATTAGGGCGGCCACACCCCACACCGTCACAACCACCACGCACGCCTTGCGCTTGGTCAGCAGGGACGGGTAGCGCAGCGGAGATGTGATGGCCAGATAACGGTCCAGTGCGATCACACACAGCGTCTCGATGCTGGCCGTCACACACAAGACGTCTGCCGCCGTCCAGAACTCGCACAGGAAGCTGCCAAAGTGCCAGGTGTTGAGGAGGATGTAGCAGGCGCCGAAAGGCACCACCAGCAGGCCCATGACCAGGTCAGCACAGGCCAGAGAGGTGATGAACATGTTGGTGACTGTCTGCAGCCGCTGGAAGCGCACGATAGCGGTGATGACCAGCACGTTGCCAAAGACGATGCCCAATACCAGCAGGGCCATGATGATGCCCAGCAGCACTGCCTCAGCCTCGCTGTATTCCGAGTAAGACCACTGGTGAGACGACGAGTTCATCTCCACCGGTAGGTCCGATAGGTTGAACAAGGCAGGCGTGCTCACATTCTCCATGATCTATGGGCTGCTAGAAGAGATTAGATAAGAAGAAACGTATTGTCGAAGACACCCATAAAACAAAGAATAAACCATACAGGTTTATAAGCTAGTGTAAATGCAATGTGTATAAAGTCAAGATAGGAAGCATGAGTAAGGATTGATCAATTCTGAGTAATTTCATCCAAGATTTCTTAGACGCAATTTAATTTAATACTTAATATTTAATCTTGAAGTAATTTACCAACCTCCAAAGGTTCTCCTGGTCTCCCATAAATCTAAAAGTATTCCTTTTTTGGATAAAAATATGTTGTAGCTCCAATTAGGTGTTTATACTTCATTAGAACTGTTCTCCCTTCCTCTTTTGCCGTGTGACACACATTAACAGTCCTACTTGCTCTGTGTTCTAACACACCACTCTCTCACTGTTGAATGTTGTTCCTGATCTAGTCAGTGCTCTTATAGCAGGCAAGAATGACATCACACTCTGGCAGCAGCCAATCAGCAGGCAGGCAGGCCACAGGAGAAGTGAATAACAGTTCCTTTTAAACACAGTCATGTTTTCCCACAGAATCAAGTCAAATTAACATTATGCAACTTTGTTTTGATCTGTAATATTTGTAAAGGAAATTATAAAAAAAATGCAATCAGATAAATCAAAGAAACTGCTGATGTGATAGTGATAACAGCTGTACGTCATTAAATGAACCATATTAGATTATTATTTTGTTCCAGCCTAAAAATCTACCTTCACTCTTGGCAACAACACACTGGACAAGGTGATTAGAAATTAATTTAATTGAACTTTCTCTCCAAATTCTGCTTCCCGGCCTTTGTTTTGAAAATGCTTTGAAAAGGGAAATGGTTGTTCACCTAGCAACATAATAGTACTGCAGCTAACTCTGCTGGAGACAAACACAACAAACAGAGCAACGTATATGGCCAACCTACAGTTACATATTGTTCTATAGGGTTGTCATGCAGAGCATTTTTATGTCATGTGACGTCAATAGACCTCTTTCACACGTCCTGACCTGAATCTCAACCATAGTCCAACTGAAAACAGAGACATAAGGTATGGTCCCATTGACATGGGTATAGTAGATTCTCTGTGGTCATCTGTGTCTCAGTTGGTAGAACACTTGCACTGCCAAGATTGTGGGTTTGATTCCTGCTGGGACCACCTATATGAAAACGTACGCACGCGCTACTGTCAGTCGCTTCGGATAAAAGCGTCTGCTAAATGGCATATATTATCATTAACGATTAACATGACTGCATGGCTAGCTCCACCACATAGATCTGGTTATTATGTAGAAACACACTTAAACAAATGAACCCAGTAGCATATTTGTGTTTTACACCAGGGTAGGGTATGTAAAACCAGGGAGAGAGAAGAGCTGTGACCAGGGAGAGAGAACAGGCTACATGGATCTACACCTCGTTCAGTATTTAGTGGCGTTGCTGTTTAGAGGCACTTTCTGATCATGGAACTACATTCTCTTTCATTATATCCTGTTCACGCTCAAATGGAACCAGTAATGAAGAAAATCATGCAATTGAACATAAGCACTTCATATACGTCATATGCAAAAATGAATAGATTGTGTCAACCACTTTGTTGACAATACAATAAACACAGTGCATTCACTTATTTATGTAGTACTACAATAACCTGCTTGATTAACTTGAATGCCTTTACTGTAAATGTCGCCCCCAGATACAGTTTCTCATGAAGTGACAGCACAGTTTACTGTAAATGTCGCCCCAGATACAGTTTCTCGTGAAGTGAAAGAACAGTTTTTGCAGTATCTGCACATCTGTATCCCAGTATAACAGCATCCTGCCTATGAGAGAACCTTTACTGTGACTAAGAGCCAAGTGGCATGAGCTCTGTGCTCTCTCTAACCCAAGAGACATATCTACAACATCCAGTGTAACAATGAGGATAACGCTTCATCCCCTTTCTCAAAGCAACTCCACCAGCGTTGCATATTAGCAGCAGCTCCTGGAAAGGTTCATTAGGCGGCAAAGAGGAAATGAAAGGGTTTACTGTGGTCCTTTCCACAGGAAGGAGACACCCAGCAGACAGCAGGGCACATGCACTCTGATAGACTGTCAGCTGGTTCCAATTGGAACCCCATTCCCTACACAGTGCACTACTTTTGATCAGAACCCTATGGGCCCTGGTCACAGTTGGACACTATATAGGACACGACCTCCGTGTAAGGTCAGAGTGATGAGACGTGGAGGGACTGTTATTGTCCAGGGGAAGTGGTGCAGCTTAACCCTGGTTCCTGCTGAGGGAGAGAGGGAGAGCGTGCCTGTTTTCTCAGGCATACATCTCATACTATAGGAGGGTGGGTGGCACTGGAGTATCCTCAGAGGAGGAAGGGGAGAACCATTCTCCTCAGTGAATTTCACAAAAATAAAAAATGATGAACGTTATCCTTTTAAATAAAACTATACTAAATATATTCACGTCTCCAAATAAATTGTTTAAAACACACACTTTTGCAATGGTCTACAGTAGCCTCAACAGCACTCTGAAGGGTAGCACGGAGGACAGCTAGTTTCAGTCCTCCTCTGCGTACATTGACTTCAATACAAAACCTAGGAGGCTCATGGTTCTCA
Source organism: Brachymystax lenok tsinlingensis (assembly GCA_030435695.1). Lineage (NCBI taxonomy): Eukaryota > Metazoa > Chordata > Actinopteri > Salmoniformes > Salmonidae > Brachymystax > Brachymystax lenok. The sequence continues at coordinate 44,659,939 of CM059792.1, read as the reverse complement.
CCCCGTTCCATAGAACGAAACAGAGATGAACATACTTGAATTTGTCCAATAGAAAACTTTTTTGCAACTGTTGGACTAATGATTACACCCTAGATCAGCTAGATGCAGGCAAGAGTGTGCAAGGTGGTATTGAATGTGTCACTGTGTCACCTTGACTACTCAAATTTGTCTCGACCTACATTGTAAAACTTTCATTCATAGGCTCGATTGTAGTAACTTTATGATGGGTATAGGGTAGGGAACATGTGTGTGTATCATGTAGTGGCCTAACCCTTTCGATGTTACATTGAGCTGGGTGAATGGAATATGAATGACAGTCATCCAATATTCTGTAATAGAAATAAGGCCATACTCATAAAATATATATATATATATATATATATATATAATCCTCCCTCATCTTAAAGAGCACCGACCACCACTGGTGGAAGGGGGGTGGAAGGGTTGATCCTGGATATCCCATGCATACAGTACATAGCATCTGGAAATTGTTTAATGCAAAGGATCAAAACTGTTTGTACTGAGCAGAACATTTGAGTTGAGCAGTAAGTATTAAAGGCTTTGCATGGCAAACTGCATTGTTATACAATTTGGGAGTCGCACGGCGATGTGGTACGGAGTTTGATTTGGCCTCTGCAAGCCTCCGTATATTCGGAGCAAGCATAAATTGGCTTTTATTAGGAAATGCTTGCGTGTTGAGATCCCAGGAACAAAGAGTTTCCTTATTACCCATGCTCAATGAGGTGACCAAGGGTACAACAACGGGTTAATGAACCTTGTGTTTTTCATCTGGCTACATGTTTAAAGGTGCAGTCTGGGATTCAGGGGTGTATTTATTATGGATTCAGGGGTGTATTCATTATGGATTCAGGGGTGTATTCATTATGGATTCAGGGGTGTATTCATTGTGTCTTGCAATGAAACCGATTACTGAAATTGGAGTTGATTAGTAATGCCTGATGAGTGTCTATAAATTCCTGTCTGTCATGTGAGCTGATTGAGATGGTAGTTTATGAGGTGGCTCGGTCTAGTCTTCCTTCTCCTCATAATTGAATATAGAAATTGAATGCTCCACTCTCTGAACCATCCAAACAGATTGTTACATAAGGTTTTTTTCACTCCAATGTTAAAACAACAATAACAAATACAGTGGGGCAAAAAAGTATTTAGTCAGCCACCAATTGTGCAAGTTCTCCAACTTAAAAAGATGAGAGAGGCCTGTAATTTTCATCATAGGTACACTTCAACTATGACAGACGAAATGAGAAAAAGAAATCCAGAAAATCACATTGTAGGATTTTTAATTTATTTATTTGCAAATTATGGTGGAAAATAAGTATTTGGTCAATAACAAAAGTTTATCTCAATACTTTGTTATATACCCTTTGTTGGCAATGACAGAGGTCAAACGTTTTCTGTAAGTCTTCACAAGGTTTTCACACACTGTTGCTGGTATTTTGGCCCATTCCTCCATGCAGATCTCCTCTAGAGCAGTGATGTTTTGGGGCTGTCGCTGGACAACATAGACTTTCAACTCCCTCCAAAGATTTTCTATGGGGTTGAGATCTGGAGACTGGCTAGGCCACTCCAGGACCTTGAAATGCTTCTACTGAAGCCACTCCTTCGTTGCCGGGCGGTGTGTTTGGGATCATTGTCATGCTGAAAGACCCAGCCACGTTTCATCTTCAATGCCCTTGCTGATGGAAGGAGGTTTTCACTCAAAATCTCACGATACATGGCCCCATTCATTCTTTCCTTTACACGGATCAGTCGTCCTGGTCCCTTTGCAGAAAACAGCCCCAAAGCATGATGTTTCCACCCCCATGCTTCACAGTAGGTATGGTGTTCTTTGGATGCAACTCAGCATTCTTTGTCCTCCAAACACGACGAGTTGAGTTTTTACCAAAAAGTTATATTTTGGTTTCATATGACATTCTCCCAATCCTCATCTGGATCATCCAAATGCTCTCTAGCAAACTTCAGACGGCCTGAACATGTACTGGCTTAAGCAGGGGACACGTCTGGCACTGCAGGATTTGAGTCCCTGGCGGCGTAGTGTGTTACTGATGGTAGGCTTTGTTACTTTGGTCCCAGCTCTCTGCAGGTCATTCACTAGGTCCCCGTGTGGTTCTGGGATTTTTGCTCACCGTTCTTGTGATCATTTTGACCCCACGGGGTGAGATCTTGCGTGGAGCCCCAGATCGAGGAAGATTATCAGTGGTCTTGTATGTCTTCCATTTCCTAATAATTGCTCCCACAGTTGATTTCTTCAAACCAAGCTGCTTACCTATTGCAGATTCAGTCTTCCCAACCTGGTGCAGGTCTACAATTTTGTTTCTGGTGTCCTTTGACAGCTCTTTGGTCTTGGCCATAGTGGAGTTTGGAGTGTGACTGTTTGAGGTTGTGGACAGGTGTCTTTTATACTGATAACAAGTTCAAACAGGTGCCATTAATACAGGTAATGAGTGGAGGACAGAGGAGCCTCTTAAAGAAGAAGTTACAGGTCGGTGAGAGCCAGAAATCTTGCTTGTTTGTATGTGACCAAATACTTATTTTCCACCATAATTTGTAAATAAATTCATTAAAAATCCTACAATGTGATTTTCTGGATTTTTTTCCCTCATTTTTTCTGTCATAGTTGAAGTGTACCTATGATGAAAATTACAGGCCTCTCTCATATTTTTAAGTGAGAGAACTTGCACAATTGGTGGCTGACTAAATACTTTTTTGCCCCACTGTACATATACACATATATAGTGTGAAACATATTTACTTGGCTCTTTGCGCTATAGCGACTCCTTGTGGCGGGCTGGGCGCCTGCAGGCTGACATCGGTTGTCAGTTGAACAGTGTTTCCTCAGACACATTGGTGAGGCTGGCTTCTGGGTTAAGAATTGGTGGGGCTGGCAGGTGTTAAGAAGCACAGTTTGGCGGGTCATGTTTTGGAGGACGTATGGCCTTGTGAGCCCGTTGGGGAGTTGCAGCAATGAGACAATATCGAAATTGGGGAGAAAAAGGGGGTAAAAAAATATCTACACACATCTTGAACTGTAAGTCCTTGCATTTAGAGCATGTGAGGGGTTACATTTCCCTATCTGTCATCTGTATACTAAAACAAGTTGCTGGGCTGCCAGTTTGCTGGAAAACAAATCCCAGACTAACTTTAAAGGCTGTATGTGGCGAGATGAGGGAAACGACACGAGTGAGGAAATCCTGTTCAGACCACTCCGTCTCCACAGTAGCAGTGATGGACATAGATCTGCTTTGTCCCCATGGACAGAAAGTAACATTCACTCCCACCTGATTAATTTCTTATTGGTACACTGGAGACATGGTTTCAAAAGCGATGAAGTGATGAAAATAGTCAGACTCACTCCAGTCAATTATAGATAAAAGCCTTCTGTGCTCCAAGGCAATCAGGAAGACTTGTCCATTTACCAAATGAAATGTACTTGCTCCTTCCAGATAACCATTTCAGGACAGATTTGATCCGAATTACATTTACGTAGAAAGGATGGAGGATGAGTTCAAAGACAGAGCCTTCACTGAAAGTCAAATCAAATCAAATGTTATTTGTCACGTGCTGAATACAACACCTTACAGTGAAATGCTTACTTACAAGCCCTTAACCAAAAAAATAAGAAAATACCCCCCAAAAAGTAAGAAATAATTAAATAGCACTCTCAGCTGTGCTTCCCGTTGTAGTCTGTAATAGTTTGCAACACCTGCCACATCCAATGAGCATCAGAGCCGGTGTAGTACGATTTGATCGTAGTCCTGTATTGACGCTTTGCCTGTTTGATGGTTCGGCGGAGGGCATAGCGGGATTTCTTATTAGCTTCCGCGTTAGAGTCCCACTCCTTGAAAGTGGCAGCTCTACCCTTTAGCTCAGTGTGGATGTTGCCTGTAATCCATGGCTTCTTGTTGGGGTATGTACATAAAGTCACTGTGGGGACGGAGTCCTCGATGCACTTATTGATAAAGCCAGTGACTGATGTGGTGTACTCCTCAATGCCGGAATAATCCCAGAACATATTCCAGTCTGTGCTAGCAAAACAGTCCTGTAGTTTAGTATCTGCTTCATCTGACCACTTTTTTATAGACCGAGTCACTGGTGCTTCCGGCTTGAATTTTTGCTTGTAAGCAGGAATCAGGAGGATAGAATTATAGTCAGATTTGCCAAAAGGAGGGCGAGGGAGAGCCTTGTACGCGTCTCTGTGTGTGGAGTAAAGGTGGTCTAGAATTTTTTTCCCTCTGGTTGCACATTTAACATGCTGATAGAAACAGGTTAAACTGATTTGTTTCCCTGCAATAAAGTCCCAAGCCACTAGGAGCGCCACCTCTGTATGAGCATTTTCCTGTTTGCCGTATACAGCTCATTGAGCGTGGTTTTAGTGCCAGCATCGGTCTGTGGTGGTATGTAGACAGCTACGAAAAATACAGAGGAAAACTCCAGGTAGATAGTGAGGTCTACATCTTATCATGAGATACTGTACTTCAGGTCAGCAAAACCTCGAGACTTTCCTTTGATATTGTGCACCAGCTGTTGTTTACATACATGCATAGGCTCCCTCCCCGTGTTTTACCAGAGGCTGCTGTTCTATCCTGTCGATAGAGTGTATAACCCGCCAGCTGTATGTTCTTAATGTCACTGTTCAGCCACGACTCTGTGAAACATAAAATACATTTTTTTATGTCCCATTGGTAGTATATATGTTCTTTCAGTTCGTCCCATTCATTTTCCAGCAATTGAACGTTAGCTAGCAGTATGGGAAAGCAAAGGCAGATTAGCCACTCGTCGCCTGATCCTCACAAGGCACCCTGATCTTTTTCCGCAAAATCCCAGTTTCCTTCTCCAGCGAATGATGGGGATCTGGGCCTGGTGTCTATAGTATCTCCCATCCGACTCATTGAAGAAAAAGTCTTAGTCTAATCTGAGGTAAGTAATCCCAGTTCTGATGTTCAGAAGCTCTTTTCGGTCATAAATTTGGATCAATGTAGGTTTAGTTATTTTCTTGATAGATACTCAGTAGTCCGTCTCTATCCTATAATCATCAAAGCTAACCAGGTAAACAACTGCCTCCAAACATCCCCTTTTACATCTTTTGCTTTCATTATTGAAATAGTATGAATATGGTAAATGCCACTTTTGTATCCATTTGACAAAACAAGAAAAACCACCAGGACAGAAAAACAAAAGCAGTAATGGACCACATGGTGTTGAAAACAAGCTTTTATCACATCGGAGACAAAGTCACACGGATGTTGTTGATTTTGAATCCGGCTCTTCATTGAAAGGCTATCAGGGTTTAACACTGGCTTGTTAAGCCGCCGTCCTGGATATAGTACATCAGGAGGTTGGTCAATAGAGATGTTAGATGTTTACATGAAGGTTGTGGGGAATGCTGGTTCATGTCCAACTACACTGACTTTTATCTGTGTTTCAGGGTTCAAATCTGGCCGAGGTGAATGCTGTATGGGTCTGTTGTCATGACGCAGGTGAAGTCAGGTTAGCTATAATAAAAGACCTGCACTATCCTCTCTATAGAGACGAGAGATGTATTTTTTTTTTTGTATTTTAACAGTGAAGACATATTGAGACCTAAGTCTCTTTTTCAAATGCGCCCTGTACACACACACACTGAAATGTGGTAATTGAAAGCACTAATAAAACATCTCAAATCACCAAGAAAAACAGTTATACATTCCTCCACAAATAAGTCCCCAATCAATACTTTCAATTGCCGAACGGCATCAGAACATCAAGATGAAATGTATTTAGAGTTTTGTTCCAGCAATACAGTGCATTAAAACTAAAATCAAATTTACCTAGCTTGGTGTAGACCCTAGGAACCTCAAGAGTTAACCAATCCTGTGAACGGATTTAGGAAACTCAGGTGTCTATACTTCAACAACAAAGTTAGATAAGACAGAAGTAGGGTCTTGTAAACAAAAAGGGAGTAATGTAGAGATCTCCGGGTCTTTTGCGAAGTCCAGACAACCTTTTGATACAGGATGCAGTGATGAGTATCAAAACTGTCAGCTGCAACAACACGAAGGGTGCTATAGTAGATGGCATCCAAAGATTTAAGAGTTGTAGCAGCTGCACTTTAAAAAAATTATATCACCATAATATCACCATTAGCATACATAATAGTATCATCCTCATACAGGTGAAGTGTTTATATAAATAGTGAATAGAACAGGTCCCAAAATTGACACCTGTGGTACGTCTTTATGTACTTCAAGAAATTCAGAGTTAACCCCATCAATCATCATGGCCCGAGTTGTCACTAAGATAATCCTGAAACCATGAACAGTTGCATAGCTCAGGCCTACCAAGGACAACTTATTCTATTAAATAAGTATCAAAAGCTTTCGACGCGTCCACAAACAAAGCAGCACATTTCATTTTAGTGTCTAAAACATTGACAAGATAATTAACAACTGAAGTGGTTGCTATAATAGTGCTATGCCCTGATAAATGTTAAATAAAGAATTTGGGTTATTGAGCCAACAATGATTGGCGCTGCACCCTTAGGCAAACCGGGATCCAATTGGTCAGCCCCTGTGGATTTCTTTGTCTATTGCTAGCAAAGCATACAGGACTTTTTCTTTAAATAGCCTAAAAGAAAAGCTTTGACAATCATTTATCTGATAATTCAGTAATTTTCCCCTATCAGCATCCAGCCCAATACCATTGTGAATGGGCTTAGAAGTCCGTTAGTGATTAAAAGCATCAAGGATGGCATTTTTCCCCCAAAATGAGGCCAGTGTCTGAATGAATGTTGTGACAGAGAGGACAAAGTAGAACCCTTCAGGGGTTTGACAGCTGACAGAATTTAAAGAGCGGTTGCATAATCAGATTTAGCCTTTCTGATTTGTCTTACACAATGATACTTCAGTTGCTTAAAAGCTTGCCAGTCCGGGCCCAAGCCTGGGTCCCAGGCCTTGACCCAAGCATCGTCTCTGTTATGAATGACCTCTGATAATTCTGGAGTCAGCACCACCACTCTGTGTGTGTGGGGCGCACAGGTGCAGAAGATAGTTAGGGAGAGGTTAGTTTGTTAGACAAATATTTTACAATCCTGAATAACAAAGTTAGAGCGCTAGCACTGAAAGTTGAAAAATTGATATGGAAAATGTGGATGATTTTAAATAGATGTCAAATGAGAGAGCAGTAAAGTCTCACATCCATTAATACATTTGATTCAACACATTCCTAATCCCGCTGAGAACTTGATTTACAAGCAGCTGCATCACCAGCTATGGATCTATCTGGCAATAACATCTGTCACAAACATTATCCATAAGCCATGTTTAATCTGTAGAAGAAGTGTTCTAAGCTCTAGGACCCTTTTCCTGTTATGACTTCCTACTGTAGGCTACTACAGGACGATTGTAGATCTCCAGACCTCAATCACTCAAGGCGGTTACAGTAAGTAACCATGAGAAATTCAGATTCAAAAGCGAAGTGAAGTTTGTAACCATGAGTCATAGTCCTCCATGAACGTGTAATATGGGGGATTTACACATAAATAACCATTCCTGTAGCCAATAATAAGCCACTTTGTTATAAACTAAAAAATGCACAGGTTCTTTACATCAAGGACTGAAGCACGGGAATAATCAGGCCAGAAATAATGCAAAAATATATTTTATTAGCTGAGCAACGCAATGCAAGCTTGTTCTTGGGCACATCGGCCTCCACAACATCAAACACCTAGCACTCTGAAGATTGTCTTTTGATAAACATGGTTATTTCGTTACAGCTTCACAGTATTCCTCTTCAGATAATATTCCACTAGGTATCACAGTGATACCATGTTTCAGATTTTCTGGCCAAACCAATACAATAATTACAACCCTAAAACACATACCTTGGAAGGAGTGCCATGGGAGAAAGAGAGCAGATACAGATGGATACGGGCAAAACTCTTGCCATGGGCACAAAACTTACAATCGCAGTTCTCTGAATTTGCGCTAAGCCATCTTGCCATGGCCCGCTCGAGAGTCTGCGCGCAGTACACTAGATCTCCTGAATGAGAGACCACACACAGCTTTTATACCAAAAGCCATTCCCTTAATTGGGACACCTGGCACTAAAAAGACTCCTGTTACAATTGTTTCCCACAGCAAGTGGAGCTGAGAAAGCTATGGCAGTAGATGACCCGCAGCCGGTTCAGAATTTCGCTCAAAGGTTGAGGGATACTGATACGTTGATTGTAAAGAATGTGGATTTTGTGGCATTTATTCCGCTGCCCAAACAAACAAGAAGTCTAAAAAACTAGACAGGCCCCTGAGCCTGTGTAGAGATGTGATTTGGATTGGACTGTGACTGGAGTTGTTGGATGATTTTTTGATTTATCATTATACATTTTTGTACTTTGTATGATGTCATTTGTCTACAGTTTACTACCCATACAGTAGGTGGAGGAATGGACATTATATTGATGTGAATGCCATGATACCAAATGTTCATGAACCTTGTGGGATTAGCTCTGGAGTATGGCTAGACCTTCCTTTGATGCCTTCCGAGTCACTCCAGTTGAGCGGTTAGTGCTGCAGTAGATTCATAGAGACAGGCTTGTTGCAATGGTTCTTTTTATAGTCCCCTTCAAACATTCAACCTCCAGCTGCGTACCCCCTCTAGCACCAGGGTCACCGTACTCTCAAATGTTGTTTTTTGCCATCATTGTAAGCCTGCCACACACACACTATACGATACATTTATTAAACTTAAGAATTCGTTTTTGTCACAACCCGGCTCGTGGGAAGTGACAAAGAGGTCTTATAGGACCAGGGCACAAATAATAATATAATAATAATCAATACTTTTGCTCTTTATTTAGCCATCTTACATATAAAACTTTATTTGCTTTGCTTTATCTTGGCCAGGTCGCAGTTGTAAATGAGAACCTGTTCTCAACTAGCTTACCTGGTTAAATAAAGGTGAAGTAAAAATGAAAATATAAAAAATAAAACATTTGTTAATTGAAAATTGGTGTAACATTCCAGCTCCCATCATCCGTGAGGCAAGGCTGAGTGAACAGCCGGGGAGAGAAGTACCGGCTCCACGCACCAGGTCCCCTGTAAGCTTAGACAGCCCAGTACGTCCAGTCCCTGCTCCGCGCACCAGGCCCCCTGTGCGCTTAGAGAGTCCAGCACGTCCTGTTCCGGCTCCGCGCACCAGACCCCCTGTGCGCTTAGAGAGTCCAGCACGTCCTGTTCGGCTCGCGCACCAGGCCCCCTGTGCGCCAGAGAGTCCAGCACGTCCTGTTCGGCTCCGCACACCAGGTCCCCTGTGCGCTAGAGAGTCCAGCACGTCCTGTTCGCCCGCGCACCAGGCCCCTGTGCGCTAGAGAGTCCAGCACGCCCTGTCCCTGCTCCACGCTCCAGGATCCCTGTGCCCGTCGTGGACCCAGCACGTCCTGTCCCTGTTCCACGCTCCAGGATTCCTGTGCCCGTCGTGGACCCAGCACGTCCTGTCCCTGCTCCACGCTCCAGGATCCTGTGCCCGTCGTGGACCCAGCACGTCCTGTCCCTGTTCCACGCTCCAGGATTCCTGTGCCCGTCGTGGATCCAGCACGGCCCGTTCCTGCTCCCCGCACCAGAGTCCCAGTGCGCATCATGAGCCCAGTACGGCCCGTTCCTGCTCCCCCCACCAGAGTCCCGGTGCGCGTCATGAGTCCAGTACGGCCCGTTCCTGCTCCCCGCACCAGAGTCCCAGTGCGCATCGACAGTCCGGAGCCTCCAGAGAAGGTTCCCAGTCTGGAGCCTCCAGAGAAGGTCCCCAGTCCGGAGCTTTCAGAGAAGGTCCCCAGTCCGGAGCCTCCAGAGAAGGTTCCCAGTCCGGAGCCTCCAGAGTAGGTCCCCAGTCCGGAACCTCCTGAGAAGGTCCCCAGTCCGGAGCCTCCAGAGAAGGTCCCCAGTCCGGAGCCTCCAGAGAAGGTCCCCAGTCCAGAGCCTCCAGAGAAGGTTCCCAGTCCGGAACCTCCAGAGAAGGTCCCCAGTCCTAAACTAACTGTTCCGGCAAATAGCCCAGGGCCTCCAGTGTGGGACCCCGAGCCAGCACGGCCGGCACCGGAGCCGCCACCTGGGACAGGAAGGGGGTACTGTCACGTTCAGGCCTGATTTTGGCAGGCTGGCGTGTTTTGTTTTGGTGTAGGGTTTTTTCTGTTCTAGGTGTTGTGTTTCTATGTTGGGGTAATGGTTCCCAATTAGAGGCAGCTGTGTGTCGTTACCTCTAATTGGGAACCATAGATATGTTTGGGGTTTTCACTAGTATTTTGTGGGTTATTGTTTGAGCATAGCTTTGTGTTTCAGTCTATGTTGTTTTGTCCCAGTTACGTGTATTAAATAAAGCATGTGTACTGGATACCTCGCTGCGCCTTGGTCTGTCCCTCACGGAGATCGTGACTACAGGTTAATGAGAAGGGTGTGCTTGAAAGGATGCACATAACTCTGCAATGTTGGGTTGTATTGGAGAGAGTCTGTCTTAAATCATTTTTCACACACAGTCTGTGCCTGTATTTAGTTTTCATGCAAGTGAGAGCCGAGAATCCACTCTAACATAGGTACATAGTTGCAAAAGGCAACAGTGTCTTAACGGCGCGATTTGCCAAGGCAGGATACTCTGAGCGCAGCCCTATCCAGAAATCTGGCAGTGGCTTCTGATTAAATAACATTTTCACATAACCGCTTGTTGCAATTTCGATGAGGCTCTCTTGTTCAGATATCGGTAAGTGGACTGGAGGCAGGGCATGAAAGGGATAACGAATCCAGTTGTTTGTGTCATCCGTTTTGGGAAAGTACCTGCGTAATTGCTCACCCAACTCACTCAGGTGCTTCGCTATATCACATTTGACATTGTCCGTAAGCTTGAGTTCATTTGGACCCAAAAAATCATACAATGATGAAAAGACCTGTGCACCATCATCAACCTCTTGCCTGATCTCCCAGACTACATTATTAGCCTTTTCCCTGCCTGTACTGTTGCCTTTGGACCCCGTGTGTGTAACCTTCTGCCTGCCCCTGGACCCAGCTACCTGCCTCCTCCTGCTGCGCCCTGCGCTTGAAAACAGCTCTCTGTCTCCCATTGTATTCATTACAGTCAATACTTTTCCTCTTGATAACCAGCGACTTCTGTATGTTGTAAAACTGTTACATGGTCGCTGCCCATATCATTGACTGTCCGCAATAGGCTGAGAGAGGCTGGACTGAGGGCTTGTAAGCTTGTTGTAAGGCAGGACCTCACCAGACATCACCGGCAACAACGTCACCCATGGGCACAAACCCACCGTCTCTGGACCAGACAGGACTGGCAAAAAGTGCTCTTCACTGACAAGCCACGGTTTGGTCTCACCAGGGGTGATGGTCGGATTCGCGTTTATCGTCGAAGGAATGAGTGTTACACCGAGGCCTGTACTCTGGAGCGGGATCGATTTGGAGGTGGAGGGTCCGTCATGCTCTGGGGCGGTGTGTCACAGCATCATCGGACTGAGCTTGTTGTCATTGCAGGCAATCTCAACGCAGTGCGTTACAGGGAAGACATCCTCCTCCCTCATGTGGTACCCTTCCTGCAGGCTCATCCTGACATGACCCTCCAGCATGACAATGCCACCAGCCATACTGCTCGTTCTGTGCGTGATTTCCTGCAAGACAGGAATGTCAGTGTTCTGCCATGGCCAGCGAAGAGCCCGGATCTCAATCCCATTGAGCACGTCTGGGACTTGTTGGATTGGAAGGTGAAGGCTAGGACCATTCCCCCCAGAAATGTCCGGGAACTTGCAGGTGCCTTGGTGGAAGAGTGAGGTAACATCTCACAGCAAGAACTGGCAAATATGGTGCAGTCCATGAGGAGGAGATGCACAGCAGTACTTAATGCAGCTGGTGGCCACACCAGATACTGACTGTTACTTTTGATTTTGACCCCCCCTTTGTTCGGGGACACATTATTCCATTTCTGTTAGTCACATGTCTGTGAAACTTGTTCAGTTTATGTCTTAGTTGTTGAATCTTGTTATGTTCATACAAATATTTACACATGTTAAGTTTGCTGAAAATAAACGCAGTTGACAGTGAGAGGACGTTTCTTTTTTTACTGAGTTGAGTACCTTTCTCTCTCTCTCTCTCTCTCTCTCTCTCTCTCTCTCTCTCTCTGCCCCTCTCTCTCTCTGATCCTTTCTCTATTACCCCCCCACCCCACCCCTCCCCTCGGTACGTGAGTTCTTACAGTCCCTGTGCGAATAACCCTGAAGCAGAGAGATCTCCATTCTCAATCAGTCACAGCTCTCTGTCCGTCTAAGACTGCTGTATTGGAAGCATTAATTATTAATGCATCAGAGCGTGAGATGCATACTTGGACCGATTGACTAAATTAATAGTATAAATAAAAAATGATCATGCCACAGGCTGAGGCACACTGCTTACTCTCTGACTGACTGTAACGCCTCGATCACACCGACAGCGTCGTTGCGTTTTGGTACACCAGAAGTACATTCATTTCCAATGGAGCGCTGCGTTTGCCTTGCAGCATTGCGTTGCAGAAGGCAGTTGTAGTGAGTTCGGTGTGGTGCATATGTTGGATTTATCGAATGTATGCATCAAACTGTATGCGTAGACGGCTTGACAGAAATGGTAGCAGAAGGTGAATGTTGAACTTTAGTTTCACACATATCCAGATGATGCTGCAGGTGTGATCCAGGCGTTGTTAGGAAGTGAGGGCTTTCTGTCTACCTCTGTCCATGCAATTTCCAGCGCATTACTTTCCTCACTTCCCACTGGGCAAAAACTGGTTAAATTAATGTTGTTTCCAAAATCTATGTGATGACGTTGAATCATCAAGTCATCAACATCACGGCATTTCAGTGTTTTTCACCTAAGTCCAATGACACGGTGAAATGTTTAGTTGATTTCACATTGAATTCACGTCAGTTGACAACTCAATGAAATGTAAACCAAAACTAGATGTTGAACTGACTGACATCTGTGCTCGGTGGGTTATCTATCAGTGGGAATTTGTAAATGACCACATCATTCACATGGATGACACAGACATGACCTGCAGAATGAGCTCTCTGTCTTTCTCCAGTCTCTCTGTCTGTTCTCCACTCTGTCAATACTTACTTACTTTTGCCCGTTACTCTTTTTGGGGATTAGAGACCATCTCCTCTCCGTCACTCTTTTCTGGGCAGTCCACCACTGGTAGGAGATCTTTCTGTTCACCCACTGTTTTTCTTTGAAAATTGATCCCTAAAACAGCCCCCAAGGTTTTGGAACTGTGAAATGTTTCAGTGTTCTCACATGTTTTTCTGTCAATACAAGCGTACATTTAGGTAGTAATATAGTCTTTGTGAAAGTGTTTGAATGGATTAACACTCCGTATTGTTATCAGACACACTTCAATGATCTTCAATAATATGTATTTCTCCTTACATTTTCTTGATTGTTTCCTCTGTCAATAAGCCCTATAAAACAAAACACTATCAGTTCAAGGAAATTAATAGAAAATATGTATTTTAGTACAAATATCATAAAATATAAGCACACACAGCAAAGTTTTATCACGAATGCCAGAAGGTGGTGGATTTCAGTGCTGAAGCAGGAAATAGTTTAGCTAGACAAGGCTCTCAAATAGGTAAACATTTCTCTCCAAACTTAAAAGATATGACCACTCTTGACAAAACATAACACATTGACTGTATCCAAACAAACGCAAATCTGAAAACACTCAATAAATCTGTCAAACATGGAAATGTAATGTCTAATATATTCTAAAGCTGTGATCTAGCAGATGTGGGGTCTGATAGTGGGCCGTCACCAGTCATGGAGGACAGAAATAAAAGCAGTTGAAGGTGAGGTCAGGTCACATCTGTTTTCCTCTGGTATTTCTTTGCTGCCTACAGGTCAGGGCCGGCTGGGAGGAGAGTCACACTTCCTAGAGAGGCCTGAGAGCCACCACACCCAGTCCTTCTCCCCTGGTCACACACACAATCACATGGGGAAACGAGGAATCGAGATCACATTACACCCTGCCCTATTGTATAGGCATGCGTTACGCAAAGCAGCCAGACTAAAGCACAAGGTGATTTAGCGTTTAGAGACCTTGGGACTATATATAATTGATCTTTACATTTTTATAAAAGTACATTTTAAGTGAAAAAAACTAAAAAGTTCTATCTGCATAAACCCATTCTATCTGCAAGCCAATCACAAGCCTGGACAAATACAGATGGACAAATCACAACACGTCTTTGCCATCTCCCTCTAAGTATGGTCTAGGCTTGTCTAGCCAGCAATAATGGCTGGCCAGCAAAAAAAACAACACAGTCAGAAAGGTCTGAATAAATGATGTTGTCACATTGTTGTTCAGTCATGACAGTAATTCGTCTGATGATCATAAGCAAATTGAATTTGTCACATGCGCCGAATACAACCGGTGTAGACCTTACTTACGAGCCCTCCACCATACCAACAATACATTTCTTAATGTATTTGATGATGTGTTCTGACTCTTTCTTGGTAAAATAGTGTTATTCTATCATGTATGTATTCAAATAGCTACAGTCGTCTTAAAAACTGAACATGTCAATTTCAGTAGCGTCGGATTGCACCCCCAAAAAGAAGAAGGATTTACAAATGTCTGAGGATTTTGATACTTTGCACTTTAGCTACCTTTCAGGTGAGAATCTTACGAAAGAAGCATTGACTACAAAACAGTTCTGAGATGTGAAAACTTTGATGCCCAATATGTCAAATCAAATTAAATTGTATTTGTCATATGCGTCGTAAACAACAGGTGTAGACTAACAGTGAAACGCTAACTTACGGGCCCTTCCCCACAATGCAAAGAGAAAAATAGAAAAACAATAGAAAAAATTGAAACTATAACTAAGTATTGTCCCGTGTGGCTCAGTTGGTAAAGTGTGGCACTTGAAATGCCAGGGTTGTGGGTTCAATTCCCACAGGCAACCACTACCAACAAATATGAAAATGTATGCACTTACTACTGTAAGTTGCTCTAAATAAATAAATACATGAGGTACCAGTGCAGATGGCAATGAGGTAGATACTGTATGTACATACACAAAACGTATGTGCACACCTGCTTGTCAAACATCTAATTCCAAAATCATGGGCATTAATATGGAGTTGGTCCCCCCTTTGCTGCTATAACAGCCTCCAATCTTCTGGGAAGGCTTTCCACTAGATGTTGGAACATTCCTGCAGGGACTTGCTTCTTTTCAGCCACAAGAGCATTAGTGAGGTCATGCACTGATGTTGGGCGATTAGGCCTGGCTCGCAGTCAGCGTTCCAATTCATCCCAAATTTGTTTGATGTGGTTGAGGTCAGGGCTCTGTGCAGGCCAGTCAAGTTCTTCCAGACCAATATCGACAAACCATTTCTGTATGGACCTCGCTTTGTGCACGGGGCCATTGTCATGCTGAAACAGTAAAGGGCCTTCCACAAAGTTGGAAGCACAGAATTGTGTAGAATCTCAATGTTTGCTGTAGCGTTAAGATTTCCCTTCACTGGAACTAAGGGGCCTAGCCCAAACCATAAAAAACAGCCCCAGACCATTATTCCTTCACCACCAAACTTTACAGTTGGCACTATACATTGGAGCAGGTAGCGTTCTCCTGGCATCCGCTAAACCCAGATTCTTCCGTCAGACTGCCAGATGGTGAAGCGTGATTCATCACTCCAGATTTCCACTGCTCCAGAGTCCAATGACGGTGAGCTTTACACCACTCCAGCCGACGCTTGGCATTGCGTGCAGTGATCTTAGGCTTGTGTGTGGCTGCTCTGCATGGAAACCCATTTCATGAAGCTCTTGGTGAACAGTTCTTGTGCTGACATTGCTTCCAGAGGAAATTTGGAACTCGGTAGTGAGTGTTGCAACCGAGGAAAGACACAAGAATTGTACAATTGGTGTATCATTTTACTGAAATAAATGCTTAATTGTACAGGAGTTAATATTAAGGCTATGTGGGAGGTTATAAACCTAGAGTCGGTGTCCAGATTTCAGTTTCCATTTAACCAATCTAAACAGTAGACTAAAGTCCCCTTGATGTGCCTTAGGACTATTTGAAGTCCCCATCTTGTGACTGTAGAATTTGTGTAGCGCCTCACAATCATCACACACAACATATCCAGCACTACTATCATCGTCTTTTACCACTTCACCAAATTCAGACATTACTTTTCTGGACCTCCTTTCTCTTTATTTTCAACTCTCCATCTCACAGCTTTTCTCTTATTGAATTAAATTCAGACATAGTCCTTTTTGCCTCCGTGGATCGACTTTTAACTTTTTCTGCCCGTTCCCAAATGCATTTTGGCAATTGCCGTGTAGGTTATTTGGCATGCATACAGTTAGGCCCTAAAGTTTAGGCTTAAGAACTAATGCCAGATGGGCAGAAAAAGTTAATTTAGGCTGTTCCCAAATGCATTTAGCTATTGGCGTGTAGGCTATTTGGCATGCGTACAGTTAGGCCCTAAAACTTGTACTTATATACTCATGCCAGATAGCCTAAAATAATGAAAGAAAAAACTCAATGAACCCTATAGATATAAGTTGCACAATAATTATACATTTATGGATTTTTTAAGGTATTGTTTTCTCTTTATCAAACAAAAAATGGTCAAGCTGTGGAGAAATGCTCTCTTACATGTGAGATGGTGTGACCATATCAAATTCATATAACTCTAAATAAATATGAAAAATCACTCACCTCTTTAGTCACGTGTCCTCCGGTGATGAGAAGACTGAATCCGTAGGTTCTTTTCAATGTGTTGCCACATTTAACAACATAAATGCCCTGTAACACACTACATGTGACTGTATGCTAAGTAGCCATGTGCCCAACTGCTATCATCCTCTGACTACTCTGCTCTTTAATTATTTGTTATTTGTCATTTTTTACTTATCTATTTTTTATATTTTTCTTAAAACTGCATTGTTGGTTAAGGGCTTGTAAGTAAGCATTTCACTGTAAGGTCTACACCTGTTGTATTCAGCTTATGTGACAAATACAATTTGATTTGATTTGACTCATGAGCATTAGTACGCGTCAGAATTAATCCATTCACTACACTACCAGCTGAGAAATACTACATGCCATATGTGTCTGATACACAACAGAACTGACAAAAATATAGCTACTGTATCTAAAGATTTGGGCTTGCTGAACAAGCACTATGTTACTTGATCAGGTCTGGGTTTCAGTAGTTATTGAGCTGTTTACTCGATCAGGTCTGGGTTTCAGTAGTTATTGAGCTGTTTACTCGATCAGGTCTGGGTTTCAGTAGTTATTGAGCTGTTACTTGATCAGGTCTGGGTTCCCCTCTGTGCTCCAGCCCTCTGGTCCAGGCAGAGAGGCAGTAGTATCCTAATAATTTTCAACACTCTGGATGACATTGATTACTCAAGTAACATGTCTCAGTAAATTGCTGTGTTTGACACATTCTGATACCTATGAAATTGAAATTGAAATAGCTATTTTTGAATTCTCACAACCTTGCGTCACCAAAATCATGCTTTGTTGCATTACCAAACTAATCTTTGTTTAACACAAAGTAATTTTCCAAACTTTTAGAAATATGTTAAATCTGAATGTGTGTTTAATATGATATTAAAGTCCATCCCCGTCCCACCATTGTTTATTTCAGCTTTTGATTTTATTTTCCCCACATATTTAATAAATTATTCTAGGTTATAAAACCCAAACGATTAGCATTGTTATTGGTCTCATCTCTCTATCTGGGGATATAACATCACAGAGCAATTCCACCTGTCAGCAGACTAGCTCACAGCACAATCCCATTCCCCTCCTCCCTAATCTGGCCCAGCACATTCCACTGCCCCGCCCCCACCCCCACCCCACCCCACCCCTCACAGCACAATCCCATTCCCCTCCTCCCTAATCTGGCCCAGCACATTCCACCGCCCCCCCTCCCCACCCCCCCACCCCCACCCCTCACAGCAGCTCTGACAAACACACACACACGTTCTACCATCTCCTTATCACCTAGCCCACCTTAGAGATAAATGACCATTTTCTTATTACCACATGCTTCGCTGCCTCCAAAGCACTGAGGGAGAACATCAAAGGTCAGGTGCTATCCTTGACCCAGCAGGTATACCACACAGTAGTCACCATATATAAATAAATCATGCCGTTTGTTTCGGGAGGGTTTGGGAGGGGAAACTGGGGAGGGGGAGCTTGTGGAACAGAGGAATATACATTTTTACCGACCACTGTCATGGTTTACAGACAACTCGGACCATAAAAAGATGAGAGACGACCTGTGTCTAAGTATTTGTGCATCATATCTTGGTCTAGTTTGGTGATCATCAACAAATCAGTAGTGTTTCCAGTGTTTATTGCACTTTGCTCTTGGCAAACGTTGCCAGACATTTGCATTGAGTGGATGATATGACTAACCCACATTGCTTATAATAGACTTGGGATAACACCACAATGGGACATATTTTAAAGGAGGTGAACTGTAAACATCGGATGAAAAATGTAAAGTACAAACTGTTTATACTGTTATTTCCTCACATTAGGTGGGGCTTCCCATGGCTAAATCCAAGCCAAGATGTAGTAGAGTTTACACTGTGTTCAGATTGCCTTTCTTTCAAGGACACCAAGGAATGGAAATATTTGTGACATGTAACATTAAACAGAACGCGTGGTGATTTATGCGCAAGTGGATGTGATGATTGGGCGAATAGGAAAGAATATACGCTAGCAGTAAAGATTAGGAATAGCCTGTGCAACCATGCTTATGTTCCCAGCGCACTGATCTTTCAAAACACAATGTGCTCTGGTATACTACAGTGATAGCGGCCAACATTACTAGAAAGTATTCCTAGTTGTTTCAGAGCATTGACACACTCCCCTGATGCCTGTTAGTCCATAGCGGATGTGTGCATTGTTTATTTTTAAGTCAGTTCAGAACAAATTCTTATTTACAATGATGGCCTAGAAACAGTGGGTTAACTGCCTTGTTCAGGGGTAGAACGACAGATCTGTACCTTGTCAGCTCAGGGATTCGATCTAGCAACCTAGGGGTTACTGGCCCAACGCTCTAACCACTATGCCCATGCCCAATCTGGGGACCCATGCCCAATCTTTTCAGTCTCCTGAGGGGGAAAAGGTTTTGTTGTGCCCTCTTCACAACTGTTTTGGTGTATTTGGACCATGATAGTTTGTTGGTGATGTGGACAAAGAAACTTGAAACTCTCGACCCGCTCCACTACAGCCCCGTCGATGTTAATGGAGACCTGTTCGGCCCGCTTTTTCCTGTAGTCCACAATCAGCTCCTTTGTCTTTCTCACATTGAGGGAGAGGTTGTTGTCCTGGCATCACACTGCCAGTTCTCTGACCTCCTCCCTATAGGTCGTCTCATCTTTGTCGGTGATCAGGCCTACCGCTGTTGTGTCATCAGCAAACTTTATGATGATGTTGGAGTCATGTTTGGCCACGCAGTCGTGGGTTAACATGGAGTACAGATAAGGGACTAAGTACACACCCCTGAGGGGCCCCAGTGTTGAGGATCAGCGTGGCAGACGTGTTGTTGCCTATCCTTACCACCTGGGGGCGGCCCGTCAGGAAGTCCAGGATCCAGTTGCAGAGGGAGGTGTTCAGTCCCAGGGTCCGGGGAAAGGGAAATGTGGAGTGCGATTGAGATTGCCTCATCTGTGGATCTGTTGGGGTGTTATGTGAATTGGAGTGGGTCTAGGGCAGGTATTCAACGTCAACAGTGAAGAGGCAACACCTTGGGATGCAGGCCTTCTAGGCAGAGTTCCTCTGTCCAGTGTCTGTGTTCTTTTGCCCATGTAAATCTTTTTATTGGCCAGTCTGAGATATGACTTTTTCTTTGCAACTCTGAATAGAAGGCCAGCATCCCGGAGTCGCCTCTTCACTGTTGACGTTAAGACTGGTGTTTTTCGGGTACTATTTTAATGAAGCTGCCAGTTGAGGACTTGTGAGGCTTCTGTTTCTCAAACTAGACACTAATGTACTTGTCCTCTTGCTCAGTTGTGCACCGGTGCCTCCCACTCCTCTTTCTATTCTGGTTAGGGCCAGTTTGCGCTGTTCTGTGAAGGGAGTAGTGCACAGCGTTGTATGAGATCTTCAGTTTCTTGGCAATTTCTCGCATGGAATAGCCTTCATTTCTCAGAACAAGAATAGACTGACAAGTTTCAGAAGAAAGTGCTTTGTTTCTGGCCATTTTGAGCCTGTAATCAAACCCACAAATGCTGATGCTTCAGATACTCAACGAGTCTAAAGAAGGCCAGTTTTATTGCTTCTTTAATCAGAACAACAGTTTTCAGCTGTGCTAACATAATTGCAAAGGGTTTTCTAATGAGCAATTAGCCTTTTAAAATGATAAACTATCACAACGTGCCATTGGAACACAGGAGTGATGGTTGCTGATAGTGGGCCTCTGTACGCCTATGTAGATATTCCATAAAAATTCTGCCGTTTCCAGCTACAATAGTCATTTACAACATTAACAATGTCTACACCGATCAATTTGATGTTATTTTAATGGACAATTTCTTTCCTTCAAAAACAAGGACATTTCTAAGTGACCCCAAACTTTTGAACAGTAGTGTATGTGAGAGTCGATTCTCGGCCTTCACTAGCATGAAAACTAAATACAGGCACAGACTGTGTGTGGAAAATGATTTAAGTCTGAGACTCTCCAATACAACCCAACATTGCAGAGTTATGTGCATCCTTATAAACATAGCCTTCTCATTAACCTGTGGTGAGTTATTCACAATTTTCAATGAACAAATAAGGTTTTATATGTAAGATGGCTAAATAAAGAGCAAAAGTATTGATTATTATTATATTATTATTTGTGCCCTGGTCCTATAAGAGCTCTTTGTCACGTCCCACGAGCCGGGTTGTGACAAAAACTCACACTGATTCTTTTGTTTAATTAATATATTGTATAGTGTGTGTGTGGCAGGCTTACAATGATGGCAAAAACAACATTTGAGAGTGCGCTGACCCTGGTGCTAGAGTGGGTACACAGGTTGAATGTTTGAAGGGGTACGAGACTATAAAACGTTTGGGATCCACTGGTCTAGGTTATCCGGGATGATGCTGTTGATGTGAGCCATGACTAGCCTTTCAAAGCACTTCATGGCTACCGATGTGAGTGCTACAGGGAGGTAATCATTTAGGCAGGTTACCTTCACTTCCTTGGGCACAGGGACTATGGTGGTCTGCTTGAAACATGTAGGTATTACAGACATGGTCAGGGAGAGGTTGAAAATGTCCGCGTATGCTTTGAGTACACGTCCTGGTTTGAGTTTGAGTTTATTTTTATTTTTACAGGGACAGTGCACATTAATCAACGTTTCAGTAAAAGTGCCGGTTTTAACCAGCCGGCTAATTTTCAACCGCAGTCCCTGGTCAGGTTATTAAAAACAATTACAATACAGACAATCAATGAGCAATGAGCACACGCAGAGCAACATAGGACAAGCAAGACATAGCATGCAGACAGAGCAACATAGCACAAAAAGCAACAAGACAAAATCCATAAAAGCAACAGTGTTTCCACACCTCACAAGCTACAGACAACAGACAACATGGAAAGCAGCAATACACAGCTAGGGATTATGTTCACAAATCTGATTGACCTTTAGCCATGTCTTCATATTCTTTGTGAAAGTGTGATAAGTGGTGCAGTTATGTGTGTCTGATGGCAGTGTATTCCAGACATGGGAAGCGCTCACAGAGAAAGCAGATTGACTAAATGTGCTTTTCCTTAAGGGAACTATACAGTCACCTTTCATGGCAGACCTTGTGGATCTGCTGCCATATGTTTGGGTTTTCTGTTTAACAAAAGTACTGAGTGGAGGGGGAGCCAGGCCATTTAGGATCTTGAATACAAGACATGCGTCGGTGTATTCCACAAGTTTTTCCCAACTCAAGAGCTCATGCTTTCTGAGGATGTAACAGTGATGATGGCTATTGGGCTTCCTGTCAAGCACTTTGAGAGCCTGTTTGTAGACAGACTGAATGGGTTTTATTGTTGTACAGCAAGCGTGGGCCCAACTTGTCAAGCAGTATGGCGAGTGGGGGAGTATTATAGATTCAAAGTACAGTTTTGCTACCTCTGTAGTCAAATAATTTCGTATAAATCGGAAATTAGCTAGGTTGAATTTGGTTATTTGAATTACCTTTTTCACCTGATTTTTAAAAGAGAGGTTGGAATCAAGTATGATGCCAAGGTACTTGAAATCAGATACCACCTGGAGCTTTTCCCCTGACACATAGACATCTGGCTCAGTAGCATCTGTTGTCCTCTTTGTGAAGAACATGCAGACAGTTTTTTTCACATTGAGATGCAAACACGAATCACTGAGCCACTTTGTAACCTGGACCATTACAGTAGTGAGTTCTTGTGCAGCTTGTTGTTTGCTCTTTGCATGCACATATATCACTGTGTCATCTGCATACATTTGAACTTCAGACCCAGTACAGACAGAAGGCAGATCATTAATGTACAAGCTGAACAGGAGGGGCCCCAGTATTGACCCTTGGGGCACGCCCACATAATAGCTAAGAGTGGGAGCGACAACTCATTGCTCACTCTGACACATTGAGTTCGGCCTTCAAGGTATGATTTCATACATCTCAAGGCATCGGGGGAAAAGTTAAACTTGGACAATTTTGTGATGAGAACCTCATGGTTAACAGTATCAAAAGCCTTCCTTAGGTCCAGAAACACAGCCCCAACAACGCCCCCTTTGTCCATCTTGGACTTCACATTTTCCAGAAGAAAGCAGTTGGCTGTTTCTGTGGAGTGTTTCGCTCTGAAGCCAAACTGCATGGAGTGTAATGTGAAGGGTCTGTTGTTGAGGTGGGAAATCAGTTGTTCTGCTACACACTTTTCAACAACCTTCGACACCACAGGTAGTATACTAATGGGCCTGTAGTTACTCACGTCAGCAGGGTCACTGGATTTAAAGATGGCCGTTATTATGGCCGACTTCCATACCCTTGGAAACACCCCCTGACCAATAGATGTGTTGGTGACCTTAGTAATGGGGCCAAGTTTTTAAGAAAGGTTTTTAAGAAAGGTTTTTAAGAAAGGTAGAGTACAGCCCAAACACATCTTTGGCTTTAGAGTTCTTTAGTGAGCTAATCACCTTGTTCACCTTTGACTCAGAAATCTCCCTTAAGATGAAGACAGGTTGAGCGTCATTCACTAGCACTGAGCCCAAGAAACCAGTGGAGGGGTTCTGTGTCAGTACCCTGACAGAGTCAATAAAGTAGGAATTGAAGGCTATTGCTATTTCGACTGCATCCTGTGTTAGATTGTTATTCACCATGATTTCTAGTCTTTTTGCAGTGTTACTATGGTCTTTCCCTGTTAACTTTTTTAGATTCTCCCAGATCAATTTAGAATTTCCCTTTGCTTCACCAATTATGTTAATAAAAAAGTTTGCCTTGGCCTGTCTGATTTCTTTCATCACCTTATTTCTCAACATGGTAAACCTACGTCTGTCGTGCTCTAATTTGGACTTTAGAGATGTTTTTAGAGCATAATCTCATTTTTTCATCAGTTTCCAGATTTGTCCATTTAGCCAAGGAAGAGTGCTCTTTTGGACAGGTTTGGATTAGATTATCTTTAGGAAGCCATTTATTTTAGTCTGGATTGTGGATAGAAAAACCTGACTATCATCTTCTACATCATTATAGGACAAGAGACCATTCCAGTTTATTCCCTTAATTGCGTTTTCAAAATAATTTAATTCAGTCTTAGGTATTCTTGGTTGATCCGGCTTTCTAACAGTGGAGAGGTTAAACCTGCTCTTAGAAAGCTTTATGGCTATAAGTGTCAGATTATGATCAGACAGCCCAGTAACCATATTGAATGATTTAGTCACTCTCTCTGGTTTATTACTGAACACCAAATCAATCTGTGTTTTAGAGCAACAAGTCACCCTGGTTGGCCCTTTAACTAGCTGTGTAAGCTCAAAGGTATCAGTGATCCGTTTGAGGGTTTTCCTACAAGACTTGTCTTCATAATTAATGTTAAAATCTCCCATTAAGATGACCTCTTTCCCAAAATTACATTCCCTAAGCATGTTATTAAACTGATCAAAAAACTTTTGGTGGAAGGTGGTCTATACATTCCAATAAGGGTAAAAGACATTTGGGGAGACATTCAGTGTAACATTCAGGCCAATACATTCTAGTTCATTATCACATGACCACTCAATTTGTTTACATCGGAAATGTTCTTTAATGTAAATCATCAGACCCCCTCCTCTTCCTTCAATCCTGTCTCTCCTGAAAACATTGCTCTTTAAATATTTGCATGAGTTACTTAGCTGGGGTCGACGTACACCTGATGTTTTAGATAAAATAACAGCATCTGGAGGAGAAGCGGCACCTGCCAAACCACCCTCCCTTCCGTCGGCCATGTTTTGGTAATCCGTCTGGCCACGCGGCTTTGTGAATGTTGACCTGTTTAAAGGTCTTGCTCACATCAGCTACCGAGACTGTTATCACACAGTTGTCTAGAACAGCTGGTGCTCTCGTGCATGCTTCAGTGTTGCTTGCCACGAAGCGAGCATTAAAGGCATTTAGCTCATCTGGTAGGCTAGCGTCACTGGACAGCTCGCGTCTGGGTTTCCCTTAGTAGTCCGTAATAGTTTTCAAGCCCTGCCACATCCGACGAGCATCAGAGCCGGTGTAGTAGGATTCAATCTTAATCCTGTATTGACGCTTTGCTTGTTTGATGGTTCGTCTGAGGGCATAGCGAGATTTCTTATAAGCGTCTCGATTAGTGTCCCGCTCCTTGAAAGCGGCAGCTCTAGACTTTAGCTCGATGCGAATGTTTCCTGTAATCCATGGCTTCTGGTTGGGATAAGTACGTACGGTCACTGTGGGGATGACATCATCGATGCACATATTGATGAAGCCGATGACTGAGGTGGTGACACTTTTGGGTGTCAAGGAAAATGCATGCATAACTATTCACCCCCCCAAAGTCAATACTTTGTAGAGCCACATTTTGCAGCAATTACAGCTGCAAGTCTCTTGGGGTATGTCTCTATAAGCTTGGCACATCTAGCCACTCTGATTTTTGCCCATTCTTCAAGGCAAAACTGCTCCAGCTCCTTCAAGTTGGATAGGTTCCGCTGGTGTACAGCAATCTTTAAGTCATACCACAGATTCTCAGTTGGATTGAGGTCTGGGTTTTGACTAGGCCATTCCAAGACATTTAAATGTTTCCCCTTAAACCACTCGAGTGTTGCTTTAGCAGTATGCTTAGGGTCATTGTCCTTCTGGAAGGTGAACCTATGTCCCAGTCTCAAATCTCTGGAAGACTGAAACAGGTTTCCCTCAAGAATTTCCCTGTGTTTAGCGCCATCCATCATTCAGTTTCCAATAATAATGTGGGACAGTTTCCCAGTCCCTGCCGATGGAAAAACATCCCAACAGCATGATGCTGCCACCACTATGCATCAATGTGGGGATGGTGTTCTCGGGGTGATGAGAGGTGTTGGGTTTGCGACCAGACATAGCGTTTTCCTTGATGGCCAAAAAGCTCAATTTCTTGTCTCATCTGAACAGAGTACTTTCCACCATATGTTTGGGGAGTCTCCCACATGCCTTTTGGCGAACACCAAACGTGTTTGCTTATTTTTTTCTTTAATGGCTTTAATGGCTTTTTTTCTGGACACTTTTGTTTTGGTGGGATGCCCTCTTTTGGCATTTTTTAATAATGGATTTAATGGTGCTCCGTGGGATGTTCAAAGTTTCAGTTTTTTTATAACCCTACCCTGATCTGTACTTCTCCACAACCTTGTCCCTAACCTATTTGGAGAGCTCATTGGTATTCATGATGCCGCTTGCTTGGTGGTGCCCCTTGCTTAGTGTCACGCCCTGATCTGTTTCACCTGTCCTTGTGCTTGTCTCCACCCCCCTCCAGGTGTCGCCCATCTTCCCTATTATCCCCTGTGTATTTATACCTGTGTTCTCTGTCTGCTTGTTGCCAGTTCGTCTTGTCCGTTCAAGCTTACCAGTGTTTTTCCTGTCAGCTCCTATCGTTTCCCAGCCTCTCGTCCTCCTGGTTTTTGACCTTTGCCTGTCCTGACCCTGTACCCGCCCGCCTGACCTCTCTGCCTGACCCTGAGCCTGTCTGCTGTTCTGTACCTTTGCTCCACCTCTGGGTTACTAAACTCTGCCTGTCTTTACCTGTCTTTGCCTGCCTGTTGCTACAATAAACATTGTTACTTCGACAGTCTGCATCTGGGTCTTACCTTGATCTCTGATACTTATTTAAAAATGTCTGCAGCATTGAAGGTCCCCAAGAACACAGTGGCACCCATTCTTAAATCAAAGAAGTTTTGAACCACCAAGACTCTTTCTAAAGCTGGCCGCCCGGCCAAACTGAGGAATCCGTGGAGATGGACCTTGTTCAGGGAGGTGACCAAGAGCCCGATAGTCTCTCTGACAGTTCTTCCGATAGTCTCTCTGACAGGACAACCATGTCTGCAGCACTCCACCAATCAGGAATTTTTGGTAGAGTGGCCAGACGGAAGCCACTCCTCAGTAAAAGGCACATGACAACGCGCTTGGAGTTTGTCAAAGGGCACCTAGAGGACTCTCAGACCATGAGAAATAATATATATATATATTTAGGAGACAGTTTAGGAGACACCGCCGACTTCCAAGTCGAGAATTAAGAAAGTAAAGAATTTAAGTATTGCCACGTAATCTGCTGCTTATGGCTAAATAGCAGTCTGTTATCAACGGCTATCACAGCCAATGATGAAAGCTGTTGGATCCCATCAGCTACCCTGCCACAAAATACTACACTGAAAAAAATATACATGCAACATTCAACAATTTCTACGATTTTACTGAGTCACAGTTCATAGACAGAAATCAGTCAATTGAAATAAGTAGGCCCTAATCTATGGATTTCACAGTACTGGGAAAACAGATATGCATCTGTTGGTCCCAGGTACTTTTAAAAAAGGTAGGGGTGTGGATCAGAAAACCAGTCAGTATCTGGTGTGAACACAATTTGCCTCATGCAGCACAACACATCTCCTTCACATAGTTGATCAGGCTGTTGATCGTGGCCTGTGGAATGTTGTCCTACTCCTCTTCGATGGCTGTGCGGAGTTGCTGGATATTGGCGGGAACTGGAACACGCTGTCGTACACGTCAATCCAGAGCATCCAAAACATGCTCAATGGGTGACATGTCTGTTGAGTATGCAGGCCATGGAAGAACTGGGACATTTTCAGCTTCCAGAAATTGTGTACAGATCCTTGCGACATGGGGCCGTGTATTATCATTCTGAAACATGAAGTGAAGGCGGAAGATGAATGGCACAACAATGGCCTCAGGATCTCGTCACAGTATCTCTGTGCATTCAACTTGCAAATGTGTTCATTGTCCATAGCTTATGCCTCACCATACCATAACCCCACCGCCACCATGGAGCACTCTGTTCACAATGTTGACATCAGCAAACCGCTTGCCCACACAATGCCATCTGCCCGGTACAGTTGAAACTGTGATTCTTCCGTGAAGAGAACACTTCTCCAGCGTGCCAGTGGCCATTGAAGGTGAGCATTTGCCCACTGAACATGGTTAAGACGCCAAACTGCAGTCAGGTCAAGACCCTGGTGTGGACGATGAGCACGCAGATGACCTTCCCTGAGCTTGTTTCTGACAGTTTGTGTTGAAATTCAGCGGTGGTGCATCCCGCAGGGGAAGAAGTCTGATGTGACATTCAAATCTCTGGCAACAGCTCTGGTTGACATTCCTGCAGTCAGCATGCAAATTGCACAATACCTCAAAACTTGAGACATCTGTGGCATTGTGCTGTGTAACAAAACTGCACATTTTAGAATGGCCTTTTATTGTCCCTAGCACAAGGTGCACCTGTGTAATGCTCATGCTGTTTAATCAGCTTCTTGATATGCCACACCTGTCAGGTGGATGGATTATCTTGATTATCTTAAATAAGCTTTTTATGCATTTGGAACATTTCTGGGATCTTATATTTCAGCTCATGTAACATGGGACCAACACTTGCATTGATATTTTTGTTCAGAATATATTACAAATTAGGATGCCCATCTGATCTCTTGTTTCTATTGGATGTTATGTTGAAGAAAATACTATTCAATTCTGTGGCCCCTATGCTCATCAGGCCCAGAGGCTTGTTTTTGTGGTCTGTAGACTCTCTGGTTGTCATGTTTTAACACATGGCAGCAGAAGTAGCCAGTAGCCCCAACCTTCCTATGCTGTCCCGTGGACAACATGCAGTGAGTTCCAAAGTAATTGGGACACCGACAATTGTTCAGTTGTTTTCGCTTTGTACTCCAAACACTTTTTGAAATTATACAATGACTATAAGGTTAAAGTGCAGACTGGCCGTTTAATTTCAGGGTATTTTAATCCATATTGGCTGAATCATTTAGAAATTACAGCACATAGTCCCTTCAGAAAATCCATAGCCTCCTCCCTAAGTTTGTTTTATTCACTGCCCTTTGCACACTCTGCCAACCCAGATGTCCTGAATCCTGGCTTAGGAAGACCACCAAAACCCCTGACATTTCCATCCCTAACTATAACATTTTCCGACAAGATAGAACTGCCAAAGGGGGTGGTTTGCAATCTACTGCAGAGATAGCCTGCAGAGTTCTGTCTTACTATCCAGATAAAAGACAATACTGTGCAGCCGTATTCATTGACCTGGCCAAGGCTTTTGACTATGTCAATCACCACATTATTATTGGCAGACTCAACAGCCTTGGTTTCTCAAATGATTGCCTCGCCTGGTTCACCAACTACTTCTCAGTGAGTTCAGTGTGTCAAATCGGAGGGCCTGTTGTCCGGACCTCTGTCAGTTTCTATGGGGGTGCCACAGGGTTACATTTTCGGGGCCGACTCTCTTCTCTGTATACATCAATGATGTCGCTCTTGCTGCCGGTGATTCTCTGATCCACCTCTACGCAGTCGACACCCTTCTGTATACTTCTGGCCCTTCTTTAGACACTGTGTTAACCTCCAGACGACCTTCGATGCCATACAACTCTCCTTCCGTCGCCTCCAACTGCTCTTAAATACAAGTAAAACTAAAAGCATGCTTTTAAACCGATCACTGCCCGCACCTGCCTGCCCGTCCAGCATCACTACTCTGGACGGTTCTGACTTAGAATATGTGGACAACTACAAATACCTAGGTGTCTGGCTAGACTGTAAACTCTCCTTCCAGACTCAAATTAAATATCTCCAATCCAAAATGAAATCTAGAATCGGATTCCTATTTCGCAACAAAGCATCCTTCACTCATGCTGCCAAACATACCCTCGTAAAACTAACCATCCTACCGATCCTCGACTTTGGCAATGTCATTTATAAAATAGCCTCGAACACTCTACTCAACAAATTGGATGCAGTCTATCACAGTGCCATCCGTTTTGTCATCAAATCACCATATATTACCCACCACTGCGACCTGTATGCTCTCGTTGGCTAGCCCTCGCTTCATTCTCATCGGCAATCCCACTGGCTCCAGGTCATCTACAAGTGTTTGCTAGGTAAAGCCCCGCCTTATATCAGCTCACTGGTCACCATAGCAGCTCCCACCCGTAGCACGCGCTCCAGCCGGTATATCTCACTGGTCACCCCCAAAGCCAATTCCTCCTTTGGCCGCCTTTCCTTCCAGTTCTCTGCTGCCAATGACTGGAACGAACTACAAAAATCACTGAAGCTGGAGACTCATATCTCCCTCACTAGCTTTAAGCACCAGCTGTCAGTGCAGCTCACAGATCTCTGCACCTGCACATAGCCCATCTGTAAACAGCCCATCCTACTACCTCATCCCCATACTGTATGTATTTATTTATCTTGCTCCTTTGCACCCCAGTAACTTGCACATTTATCTTCTGCACATCTACCATCCCAGTGTTTAATTGCTATATTATAATTACCTCGCCACTATGGCCTATTTATTGCCCTACCTCCCTTATCTTACCTCATTTGCACTCACTGTATATAGACTTATTATTTAATTGTTTTCTGTATTATTGGCTGTATGTCTGTGTATTCCATGTGTAACTCTTTGTTGTTGTATGTATCAAACTGCTGTGCTTTATCTTGGCCAGGTCGCAGTTGTAAATGAGAACTTGTTCTCAACTTGCCTACCTTGTTAAACAAAGGTAAAATAAAATAAATAAATATCATACCTCCCCAAAAAATGCTAACCTCCCCTGTTATTGTAATGGTGAGAGGTTAGCATGTCTTGGGGGTATGATAAAAACGCTAAACTTCCCCTGTTATTGTAATGGTGAGAGGTTAGCATGTCTCGGGGGTATGATAAAAAATGATAACCTTCCCTGTTATTGTAATGGTGAGAGGTCAACATGTCTTGGGGCTATGATATTTGTGTGTGTCACGACTTCAGCCGAAGTCGGATCCTCTCCTTGTTCGGGCGGCGTTTGGCGGTCGACATCACCGATCTACTTTTCATTATCCATTTGTCTTGTCTTGTTTTTCACACACCTGGTTTGCATTCCCCATCATTATCTGTTGTGTATATAACCCTCTGTTTTCCCCCCATGTCCTTGTGTGTGTTTGTTTATTGTGAAGCCGTTTTTTTCCGGCTGGTGCATTTATATTCGCTTGTGTTTGCGTATGGAATGTTATTTGTAATTACACGTTTAGCGTTTTTTGAATGTTTTATTGTTTGAGTAAAACCTTTTGCTCACTCAGTACTGTTCTCCTGCGCCTGACTTATGCAACAGCTACACACGAGCCCGACAGTGTGTCTGTCATTTTCTCACTCATTATTATTCAAAATTCATTCAGGACTGTCCGTTATCAATGGTAGCATCCACAGTAATGTAGAAATGTTTAGAAACATATTCTATTCTTATTTACAATAAAAGTGACAATACAATGTATGGTAAATGACACAATACGTTATTTACCATACATTTCTATTGAGCACAAAATAATCTGAAACAAAACCAAAACAAACAGCAAATGCATCCAAAAAGTGGATAGAGTCACAAGCTTGATGTAATCGTTGCGTGCTAGGAATATGGGACCAAATACAAAACTTTTGACTGCTTTAATACACATATAAGTGAATTTGTCCCTTTTATCCCTCTAAAATGGGGTGACTATGTACACAAAGTGCTGTGATTTCTAAACAGTTCACCCGATATGAATGAAAATACCCTCAAATGAAAGCTGACAGTCTGCACTTTACCATTTCAAATCCAAAGAGCTGCAGTACAGAGCCAAAACAACAACAAATGTGTCACTGTAATCACGTACATTTGTGTCGAAGAAAATGTATATGTCAACTGTCTGTCGCAAATTTGAATACAATTAAATTGGAACTTACTTTACCTGTTGTCCGCTGATTTCGTCCTTTTGTGGTTCGAAATTTGAGATGAAATATTCACAGGAAAGTATTATTAAACCGACTTTAAAACGCAAGTCTCAGTATGTGGCTCTCACCATTTGCATGTTCATCTTCAAGATGCATGCATACTAACCAATGGCTTGCAGGTTTTGCGGTTTAATAATATTTTCTTGTGGATATTTTTTCTCTCCAATTCCTACCCCCAAAAGAATCAACTGCACAGATAACTGGCAGAGCTTGTGAGAGGTGTAACTAGAGGCATCACAGTCTGGCATCACAGAGGCATCACAGACTGTGTAACTAGAGGCATCACAGTCTGATTTGTTAGGCAACCAATTACCCTCCCCTTATTAACCCTGCTCTGAGGCGGTTGAGGAAGGAGATAAGTAAATTACTGTCTTTAAGAAATCGTTTTTCATAGTGTTTTCCCTGGCTTGTTACTGTCTCAGTGGAGTTGTCTTTTGTGGCTGATGGTTACCTATGAAATGCCAACACTGGAAAGGTTGTGCAGTCAGTCAGGGGCTGGTTCGAGGAACAGCTGTGCTAATTCAGCAGAGACCAAGAGGTTAATGGGTTTATTCAGGGTCACTAAGTTCATAAAACAGTTGTATAGTTTGGGATTCTCAGCCATCTCAGTGTGGTTTCCCACACCCAGTCTTGACATTACTTAATCTCTTTTAAATGCTAATGCAAATATCATTAGCTATTTAATCAATAAGTACACTCAGGGGGCTATCTGTCTCTGCTCTAACCAATGTGTTTTTGTTCTGCCAAACACTGTTGTCTTGTTTGGAGGGACAACAGTACAGCGTTGTATAGACTTTCTCTTACAGAGGCAGTTATTTTTCTGAGTTGCTTTATAATTGAGAACAGAAAAGCCTTAGAACAACAGTAGTGGTTGTGGTTGAACTATGTGGTTCAAGGGCACCAGATTCATTCCATGGTCCCTCAGGGATACCGTTAATTGACCTTGTTCTAGGCAGTATATTATAGCAATCCTCGCTATTTGAGCCACGTTACAATTCCCACCAAGTGGGTTAACCCTATTGGTGCGATGTGTAGGGTGTTTGCTTTTCACGCCAGCGACCCGGGTTTGCTTAATGCCTACCTGCCACGCCGTTCGCTAGATTGATATCAGCAATGGGATGGTGGCCGTGAGGCCATCGGAACGCATAGCCCAGACATGTGAGGGGGATGAGAAGTCGAAGCACGGGACGTGCCTTCCCATTCGGGGGGGCAGTGTAGTGATCCTTGTTATATGAGCCATGTTACAATTCCACCAAGTGGGTTAAGCCTATTGGCTCAATGTGTAAGGCGTTTGGCTTTCACGCCAGCGACCCTGCCTCGCTGTTGGCTACAATATCTTTTTGATTAGACATGGTCGGGGGTGCACTAAGCCCCCAAATAATACTCTCGCTGCCATCTGGTCTCAGAGCATTTTGCATTACCATTCTAAATGGAGTCCGAGACACTCCATTTAGAATGATATGTTACGTCTTGTATGGTATGTATTCATTTGTGGATGTCCATCACCCATTTCGTATAACATGTTACAAATTACAATTCGTATTATATGTTACAAATTTGCAAAACGTACAATATGTTACGAATTTGCAAAATGCATGATATGTTAAGAATTCTAGCTAGGTGCCTAACGTTAGCTATCTGGCTAATATTAGGTAGGCTAGGGGTTAGGG
Source organism: Brachymystax lenok tsinlingensis (assembly GCA_030435695.1). NCBI lineage: Eukaryota > Metazoa > Chordata > Actinopteri > Salmoniformes > Salmonidae > Brachymystax > Brachymystax lenok. The sequence goes on along the minus strand of CM059792.1, from coordinate 44,626,791 downwards.
TTACGTTTAGGGTTAAGTTTAGGAGTTAGGTTAAAGGGTTAGGGGGAAGGATTAGCTAAAAGAGTTAGGGTTAGGGAAGGGTGAGCTAACATGCTAAGTAGTTGCAAAGTAGCTAAAAAGTAGTTGAAAAGTTGCTAATCAGCTACAAATGCTAAAGTTGTCCGTTATGAGATCTGTTGCTAGACGTTCGCGTTACCACGACCAACCACCCTACTGTTGTTTTTGCTTTAAGTAACCGTCTGTCTTAAGTAACCATTCCAAATGTAACATATCATACTAATTTGAGTGTCCCAGATTTACTTTTACTATGTTATGTCTAGTCTATGAGACTAGGCTGATCACATGGGCAAAAGAGCATGGTGAGTCTTCCTTTCTCATGGTAATATACAAGGTGGTCTGTACGTCACATTTGTCATCTGACACTGAAGAGAATGTGTTGCCTTTGTGTGCCTTTTTATGCTCATGGCTACGCTGTGTTTGAATATCATCTTCTCAACATAGAAAAAGCTCATTAGAACAGTATCAGCTTTTTTGTTTACACACCAGATCATGGCAAACAGCCTAGAGCGGGACAAACTCTATTTAACAGCTGATGCAGTGGATTGACATCTCTTATTGTAACATTTTTTACAATGATCTTTGATTTTTGTGGTCAATCTGTGTTATCTAATCATTGAGCTGCAAAATGGGATATTTGTTTGCAGTGTTTTTTTTTTAAGTATTCATCTGAGATGCAAGACTTGTTTGGTCCAACAGTATATGCATTATAAGGTATTACTGGTAGACTTGACCGCAAGCTGAATTATTAATTTAACCGCTTCCATCTGCTCAGCAAAAGCTCATATGTGGGAAACACTTCACAAAAGGTCAAGACGTTTTTTCTTTGACTGTCGAGAAAGACGACAAAATAAATAAAAAAAATAACCTGAACGCATCAAATCCTGTTGTTGTGCAATGTTTGTTTAATGTTTATGTAAGTTCCCTTTATTAGATTTCTTTAGTTAAACATTGAGGTGCTCTATTGGACAACCTGGCTGTGTAGCATAGATAACGGTCAGTGGTGGAAAAAGTACCCAATTGTCATACTTGAGTAAAAGTAGAAAATGACTCAAGTAAAAGTCACCCAGTAAAATACTACTTGAGTAAAAATCTAAAAGTATTTGGTTTTAAATATACTTAGGTATCGAAAGTACATGTAATTGCTAAAATATCATTAAGATTCAAATGTAAATGTATAAATAATTTCACATTCCTTATATTAAGCAAACCAGATGGCACGATTTAATTTAGCCAAGGACACACTCCAACACTCAGGCATAATTTACAAATGATGCATGTGTGTTTAGTGAGTACGCCTGATCAGATGCAGTAGGTATGACCAGGGGTGTTCTCTTGATAAGTGTGTGAATTGGACAATTTCCATGTCCTGCTAAGCATTCGAAATGTACGAAGTAAGTACTTTTGGGTGTCAGGAAAAATGTATGGAGTAAAAAGTACATTATTTTCTTTAGGAACGCAGTGGAGTAAAAGTACATGTTGTAAAAAATATAAATAGTAAAGTAAAGTACAGATACCCCCAAAAACTGCTTAAGTAGTACTTTAAAGTATTGTTACTCAAGTACTTTACACCACTGATAATGGTAATTGCAGTCGGGCCATATAATTAGGGGGGCGAAAATCCTACATCGGGGATCTCACAATTCTAACATTATTATGTGTTTTCATAGAGCAGCTGTTCTGCTGTGAGTCATTGAGTAGCCTCCTGTCCCAAATGAGCTGCTGTGCTCAGATGACCCAACAAAGCAAGGTAGAGCTAACTAGCTATGTCTTCTTCTTTTTTGGTATTATGTCGTTTGCACATTCTGTACGGTAGTGTATGTGTCACGTCCAGGCCAGAGTTTTAGGCTGGCGTGTTTAAGTTTCGTTTTGGTGAAGGGTTTTTTGAGTTCTAGGTGTTCTATTTCTATGTTGGGGTATTGGTCCCCAATTAGGGGCAGCTGAGTGTCGTTGTCTCTAATTGGGAACCATATATATGTTTGGGGTTTTCAATAGTATGTTGTGGGTTATTGTTTAGACATAGCTTCTGTGTGTTGTAAGTCTATGTTATATGTTACGATCTTCGTTTCGTTCTGTTTATTGTTTTGCCCAGTTGCGTGAGTATCGTTTATGTTAATAAATATAACATGTATACTGGATGCCTCGCTGCACCTTGGTCTGTCATTTCAGAAGATCGTGACAGTATGGTTAATCAAGTTACATTTGTGATACAAAAATACAAAAGGGGGAAAAGGAAAAAAGGAAAGAATTGCACCACCACCTAACATCCAAATACCACTATTACATACCACCACCTAACATCTATATACCACTATTACATACCACCACCTAACATCTATATACCACTATTACATACCACCACCTAACATCTATATACCACTATTACATACCACCACCTAACATCTATATACCACTATTACATACCACCAACTAACATCTATATACCACTATTACATACCACCACCTAACATCTCTATACCACTATTACATACCACCACCTAACATCTATATACCACTATTACATACCACCACCTAACATCTATATACCACTATTACATACCACCAACTAACATCCAAATACCACTATTACATACCACCAACGAACATCTATATACCACTATTACATACCACCACCTAACATCTATAAACCACTATTACATACCATTAACTAACATCTATATACCACTATTACATACCACCAACGAACATCTATATACCACTATTACATACCACCAACTAACATCTATATACCACTATTACATACCACCAATCTAACATCTATATACCACTATTACATACCACCATCTATATACCACTATTACATACCACCAACGAACATCTATATACCACTATTACACACCACCAACTAACATCTATATACCACTATTACACACCACCAACTAACATCTATATACCACTATTACATACCACCAACTAACATCTATATACCACTATTACATACCACCAACTAACATCTATATACCACTATTACACACCACCAACTAACATCTATATACCACTATTACATACCACCACCTAACATCTATATACCACTATTACACACCACCACCTAACATCTATATACCACTATTACATACCACCAACTAACATCTATATACCACTATTACACACCACCAACTAACATCTATATACCACTATTACATACCACCACCTAACATCTATATACCACTATTACATACCACCACCTAACATCTATATACCACTATTACATACCACCACCTAACATCTATATACCACTATTACATACCACCAACTAACATCTATATACCACTATTACATACCACCACCTAACATCTATATACCACTATTACATACCACCACCTAACATCTATATACCACTATTACATACCACCACCTAACATCTATATACCACTATTACATACCACCAACTAACATCCAAATACCACTATTACATACCACCAACGAACATCTATATACCACTATTACATACCACCACCTAACATCTATAAACCACTATTACATACCATTAACTAACATCTATATACCACTATTACATACCACCAACGAACATCTATATACCACTATTACATACCACCAACTAACATCTATATACCACTATTACATACCACCAACGAACATCTATATACCACTATTACATACCACCATCTATATACCACTATTACATACCACCAACGAACATCTATATACCACTATTACACACCACCAACTAACATCTATATACCACTATTACACACCACCAACTAACATCTATATACCACTATTACATACCACCAACTAACATCTATATACCACTATTACACACCACCAACTAACATCTATATACCACTATTACATACCACCAACTAACATCTATATACCACTATTACATACCACCACCTAACATCTATATACCACTATTACATACCACCAACTAACATCTATATACCACTATTACACACCACCAACTAACATCTATATACCACTATTACATACCACCAACTAACATCTATATACCACTATTACATACCACCAACTAACATCTATATACCACTATTACACACCACCAACTAACATCTATATACCACTATTACATACCACCAACTAACATCTATATACCACTATTACATACCACCAACTAACATCTATATACCATGATTACATACCACCAACTAACATCTATATACCACTATTACATACCACCATCTATATACCACTATTACATACCACCAACTAACATCTATATACCACTATTACATACCACCAACGAACATCTATATACCACTATTACATACCACCAACTAACATCTATATACCACTATTACATACCACCAACTAACATCTATATACCATGATTACATACCACCAACTAACATCTATATACCACTATTACATACCACCATCTATATACCACTATTACATACCACCAACTAACATCTATATACCACTATTACATACCACCAACTAACATCTATATACCATGATTACATACCACCAACTAACCCTCTATCTATATACCACTATTACATACCACCAACTAACATCTATATACCACTATTACATACCACCAACTAACATCTATTTACCACTATTACATACCACTAACTAGCATCTATAAACCACTATTACATACCATTAACTAACATCTACATACCGCTATTACATACCACCAACTAACCCTCCATCTATATACCACTATTACATACCACCAACTAACCCTCCATCTATATACCACTATTACATACTATTAACTAACATCTATATATCATAATTACATACCACCAACTAACATCTATAAACCACTATTACATACCGCCAACTAACATCTATATACCACTATTACATACCATTAACTAACATCTACATACCGCTATTACATACCACCAACTAACCCTCCATCTATATACCACTAGCTAGCTAGCTACATGCTAAATGGATCTGGCTACTTTATTTTATTTATTTTTATTTCACCTTTATTTAACCAGGTAGGCAAGTTGAGAACAAGTTCTCATTTACAACTGCGACCTGGCCAAGATAAAGCAAAGCAGTTCGACACATACAACAACACAGAGTTACACATGGAGTAAACAAACATACAGTCAATAATACAGTAGGAAAAAAACAAATATATATACAATGTGTGCAAATGAGGTAGGATAAGGAACATAAGGCAATAAATAGGCCATGGTGGCAAAGTAACTACAGTACAGCAATTTAGCAATTTAACACTGGAATGGTAAATGTGCAGTAGATGAATGTGCAAAGTAAAAATACTGGGGTGCAAAGGAGAAAGATAAATAAATGACTATGGTAGGGGATGAGGTAGTTGGTTGGACTATGTACAGGTACAGTGATCTGTGAGCTGCTCTGACAGCTGGTGCTTGAAACTAGTGAGGGAGATAAGTGTCTCCAGTTTCAACGATTTTTGTAGTTCGTTCCAGTCATTGGCAGCAGAGAACTGGAAGGAAAGGCGGCCAAAAGAGGAATTGGCTTTGGGGGTGACCAGTGAGATATACCTGCTGGAGCGCGTGCTACGGGTGGGTGCTGCTATAGTTACCAGTGAGTTGCTGTAAAACGCTAAATGTGTAATGTGTAATAATTGGAAATGTATAGTTGTCACTATACTCTTCAAGAGGTGATGATATTAAAACCAAATAGTTATAACATTCACTTAACAAACCCTTGGCAATGGCACGTAGTTGTCAATGGTTTTAGTGGAGCTGGGCGTCTCCTTGCCCTCCAGCAGCCAAGCCTAACACTATTGTGCTGTTTTATTGATAACAACTTATTAGACTGATTTGGATTTCTCCCTGACCAATATTGCTGCCATTTTCACCCATTATTGAACTTTGAGGGTTTATGACATAACCCCTCTAGTAATTTAATAGGATCCTAATGGGTGGAGCAATAATGAGGAGGTTATGTCCGTCTGTTGATGCATCCCTCCACTCTGGAGCTGTCCTGGTGTTCTGACACCAACCATACATTCAGAGGGGTGATGTTGGCATGCCCTAGCCACGTGACTTTACCTAATAGATACATATTATCCATTCAAACGTATGAATAGGGTCAATCATCCTCTGCGAATATGTTTTTACATCATTTTATGGTTTTCACCAAACAAACAGCGGGGCTCCTTAGATATGAGTCATGGCATACAGTATATTTGAATGTAAATTGTGTCAGGGTAATGTATTGCATAACGACATGTGATAAGTTGTGTTGAGAGCCGATAAGGAACATACTACCGCCCAAAGCAGAACAACATTCAGAATAGTTATTATTATTCATATTATGCTTCCCTTGAAACTGAGGAAGTTGTTTGAAGATATGAGATGCTAAAGTATAGTGTACTATAAATATGTGTACAACTATGTCACTATTTCTACTTCTACAGCCATACAGGCAGGAAGCAGTTTCACAGCACAGTGTTAACCACCAGATGAAGCTGACGCCCCTGACACCAGACACCCTTCCTCATCAGCAGGGGTGTAGTGGAGTAAACCATAAGACACCCTTCCTCATCAGCAGGGGTGTAGTGGAAGAAACCATAAGACACCCTTCCCCATCAGCAGGGGTGTAGTGGAAGAAACCATAAGACACCCTTCCCCATCAGCAGGGGTGTAGTGGAAGAAACCATAAGACACCCTTCCCCATCAGCAGGGGTGTAGTGGAAGAAACCATAAGACACCCTTCCCCATCAGCAGGGGTGTGGTGGAGGAAACCATAATAACCACCTCTCACTGTTAGCTGTGTTGATAGAAGATCCCAACCAGCCACACCAACCGGCCTTATTGATTTCCTGTAGTCAGTGTGCATGTGTGTGTTTGTTTTGATTGTCACGGTGGGTCACTCGTGTGTAAAGTCTAAATACATCTTGGTCCAAAATAATTCTGGTACATGCCCAAGAGGTTGGTCCCATGTACAAAAACAAGGTACTGGTAAGCTGACATCATGTAGGCTATTTTAAAATTGAACACTGTGTATCAACACACAGAGCATGTAATCTTTCCTGATGTTCTCCTTTACAGTATATTATACTGATCCCTGCTATCTGTTAGGGAGATACCTAGTCAGATATACAACTGAATGCCTCTTTGGTATTTAACCCAACCCCTCTGAATCAGAGAGGTGTAGGGGACTGCCTTAATCAACATCCAAGTCTTCAGCACCCAGGGAACAGTGGGTTAACTGCCTTGCTCAAGGGCAGAACAACAGACTTTTACATTGTCAGCAACCTTTCGGTTACTGGCCTAATGCTCTAACCACTAGGCTACCTGCCGCCATGTCTGTCTGCCGCCCCTACAGTATATTCCACTGATCCCAGCTATATGTTACAGAGCTGTCTGTCTGTCCCCTCATCTACAGCATATTCCCCTGATCCCAGCTATCTGTTACAGAGCTGTCTTTGACGCACATCCCCAAACTCACTTTGAGCCCAGATCGATGATTTACAAGAAAGCCAGAGCGTTTCCCCGGAACCATTCAGTACATGTTATATGATACTATATTTAGCAGCATTGACATTCTATACGTGTTCTCGATAGTGGTGGGCATCGTTCAGGCTTGGGGACTCTCTGTCCCTGTCCAACCATGTAGCGATCACTTTCACAGCATGTGAGAGCAGCCATTTAAAATCAACAAAAGCTTACAGAACTTGTTGAGGATGTGTGCTTACTGTACAGTGCTGACATCCCCTCAATGACTTGTGTTTCAGAAACATGTGTCAGCCCTGTGTGGGCTGGTCCAATCAATATATATATTTCTGATAGGTTCCCATTGTACTGCAGCTTAAAAGATTAATACTCTGTACAATGATGACTGTTTTGTGCCCAGGGTTGTTGTATACATTCTGATTGTCATAATGATGTTGTGATTGTAGCAGCTTCCTCTGCTGATTCCCCTCTGACAAATGAAACATTTGGGTGAGATGATTATGAACTGGCTGTGTGTGACACCCACCAGCCAGCCCCCATGTATCCTTTATCTCACATAATAATACACGACTGTCTACTTTATAATCAGGTGGTCTATGTTCTAACCAAGGGGATCATTTTACCTGGCAGGTATGGGGTGTACAGAGCCCCTTGGCAGAGCAGCGGCGCTCTGTAAATGGTCACTGGAGGACTGTCAGCTTGGCTCTTAATATAACGCACTGTGCCAATGTTACACTGTCATCAGCTCAGCTCAGAACAGAGTCCCATTGGTTTCTGTCAATGATGTATATAAACCCCAGATTGCTGATGCTATGCATTGGCCATTGAGAGGCTTTGAAGCCACCGGTCGGACATAATGGCATTCCGCATTATTTTTGTTATTGTAGTAGGGACAGTAACATTAGTAATCTCCAAAAATTGTACTTTAAGGAAAAAAATATTATATATTTTTTTCATATGACATTTTTATGTTTAGCTCACATAATATAATTTAAAAGTATGCATTAAGGTGTCTGTAAAATAATTCATGTGGCAACATAGAGTACCAACAGTACCACATTTATAGAGCACCAAAGTATAAGTTATAATGGCCATAAAACATAAGGGTCAAACAGGGAAATGTTTCCAATCGTTTTTTCCACCGTCAAATTTTCCCCTAGGTTTTTTTTAGGAACTGTTTTGTGTAGGCTTACCCAGGCGTGACATTTGAAAACCGTGTAAATCTCTCTTGGATAAGGTGACTTTTATTAATGTACACAAAACAAGCATTCGAAATGTAGCCAGTACTTTTGGATGTCAGGGAAAATGTATGAAAAAGTAAATTCTTTCTTTAGGAACGTAGTGGAGTAAAAGTAAAAGTAGTCAAAATATAAATAGTAAAGTAAAGTAAAAAAAAAACATAAAACTACATAAGTAGTACTTTAAAGTATTTTTACTTAAGTACTTTGCACCATGTTTGCCATTACACCATGTTTTCCTGCTAGGTTCTATGGCTATTATGATACCTCCACTGTATGGCTCTATAAACACACTTCTATAGGTGGGGGAGTGCCATGATGGAGGCGCGGTGACTTCAAAACAGTCATCTATTGTATATATAAATAATTGGTTTCTGTAGTCATTCTCCATGGCAGACACACATCCACTGTAACACTTCTCCTCTCCACTGTCCTGTCCTGTCATACTGCCTGACTGTCCTCTCTGAAGAACAAGAAAATGTAATGCCCTGGCTGCTGCCTACAGGTGTTGACCCCTGGCTGTTTTAATGCAGTACTGTCTTTGACCTGTAGGAGCGGTAGTGGTCATGAACTCCTTCAACCAGAGATAATGTGGTACTTATTTATTTTTTTAATACATTTATTTAACTAGGCAAGTCAGTTAGAACGAATTCTTATTTTACAATGACGGCCTACCAAAAGGCAAAAGACCTCCTGCGGGGACGGGGCCTAGGATTACAAAATTATAATATATATATATATATGTATAAATATAGGACAAAACACACATCACGGCAAGAGAGACAACACAACACTACATAAAAAGAGACCTAAGACAACAAAATAGCAAGGCAGCAACACATGACAACACTGCATGGTAGCAAAACAACATGACAACAACATGGTAGCAAAACAACATTGTAGCAGCACATAACATGGTACAAATATTATTGGGCACAGACAACAGCACAAAGGGCAAGAAGGTAGAGACAACAATACATCACGCAGTGTTTGTCGCAGCTCGTTCCAGTCGCGAACTGAAAAGACTAGCGACCCAGGGATGTGTGTGCTTTGGCGACCTTTAACAGAATGTGACTGGCAGAACGGGTGTTGTATGTGGAGGATGAGGGCTGCAGTAGATATCTCAGATAGGGGGAGAGAGGCCTACATCAAAATGAGGTGGTACAATTGAGGTGGTACATCAATATGAGTCTGTTACCTCTTGCCTCTTGTCCCTCAGTTGAATTTGGCTAAGCCACACTTAACAGAGGCTCCAGGCAACGTGGGAGCTCTGCTAACCAGCAAAAAGTGAAGTAATGTGACGTCACAGAAGAAGCGGGTTAGAAGAAAGAAAATAATTGTGTAGTTCTGGGTGCCAACTACTGGTCATAGACTTAGATGAAGCAGCAGAGGTGCCAACCTCTTTCATGTGAACATGGGCAATGAAATCCCCATGACAGTAAAATACACTTTATCAAGTGCTCCTTGGGGACTAAGGTTAGGTATAACGAGTTTTGAATCCACATGTGTGATTAGTAGCCTATCAGTATTTGGAGTTTAGAACTATGACCCATTAGGCTTGATACTCACCATAATCACCCCCACCCTCCCCAAAAATAAAGGCAAGGGCAAAAATAGTACAGAAAGTGGAAACTTTTGTGTTTTTATATAAAAAGACAATAGAATCCATTCTTCTGGATGGTCAATTTTCGCTTTCCTCTGGTAAATAGACCCTCAATCTGTGTTTGCTACTGACCAGGTCTCCTGGCATGGAACCCACATATAACACACAGGAAGATAAATATTCCAGCACCATTTCTTGACAGTACTGCTCATGTAATGAAAGTGAATCTCAAACTTAGTGGATGTTCATCGATTTGAAATACTTTTCTGACCTCCAGTGCATTCGGAAAGTATTCACACCCCTCTACTTTTTCCACATTTTGTTACGTTACAGCCTTATTCTAAAATGCATTTTTTTTTTTTACTGGGCTTCCTGAGTGGTGCAGCGGTCTAAGGCTTGAGACCCGGGTTCGATCCTAGGCTGTGTCAAAACCGTCTGTGACTGGGAGTCCCATAGGGCGGTGCACAACTCGTCGTCCGAGTTAGGGGAGGGATTGGCTGGGGGTGCTTTACTTGGCTCGTTGCACTCTAGTGACTCCTTGTGGCGGGCCGGGTGCCTGCAGGCGGACATCGGTCGTCAGTTGAGCGGTGTTTCCTCTGACACATTGGTGCAGCTGGCTTCCGGGTTAAGCGGGCAGGTGTTAAGAAGCGCGGTTTGACGGATCATGTTTCGGAGGACGCATGACTCGACTTTCGCCTCCCGAGCCCGTTGAGGAGTTGCAGCGATGAGTCGAGATTGAATTTGGGGAGAAAAAAATGTGATCGTTTTTTTCCCCCTCATCAACCACACAATACCCCATACACACAAAACCCCATAATGACAAAGCAAAAACATTTTTATTGTCATTTCTGCAAGTTAATAAAAATAGAAAACTGAAATATCACATTTACATAAGTATTCAGACCATTTACTCAGTACTTGCTGAAGCACCTCTGGCAGTGATTACAGCCTTGAGTCTTCTTGGGTATGACACTACAAGCTTGGCACACCTGTATTTGGGGAGTTTCTCCCATTCTTCTCTGCAGATCCTCTTAAGCTCTGGATGGGGAACGTCACTGCACAGCTATTCTCAGGTCACTCCAGAGATGTTCCATCGGGTTCAAGAGACTTGTCCCAAAGCCATTCCTGCGTTGTCTTAGGTTGGGTGCTTAGGGTCGCTGTCCTATTGGAAGATGAACCTTCGCCCCAGTCTGAGGTCCTGAGTGATCTGGAGCAGGTTTTCATCAAGGATCTCTCTATACTTTGCTCCGTTCATCTTTCCCTCGATCCTGACTAGTCTCCCAGTCGATGCCGCTGGAAACCATCCCCACAGCATGATGCTGCCACCACCATGCTACACCGCAGGGATGGTGCTAGGTTTCCTCCAGACATGACGCTTGGCATTCAGGCCAAAGAGTTCGATCTTGGTTTCATCAGACCAGAAAATCTTGTTTCTCATGATATGAGAGACCTTTAGGTGCCTTTTAGGCTGTCATGTGCCTTTTGCTGAGGAGTGGCTTCCGTCTGGCCACTCTACCATAAAGGCCTGATTGGTGGAGTTCTGCAGAGATGGTTGTCCTTCAGGAAAGTTCTCCCATCTCCACAGAGGAACTCTAGAGCTCTGTCAGAGTGACCATCGGGTTCTTTGTCACCTCCCTGAACAAGGCCCTTCTACCCCGATTGCTCAGTTTGGCGACCAGCTCTAGGAAGGTCTTGGTGATTCTAAACTTCTTCCATTTAAGAATGGAGGCCACTGTGTTCTTGGGGACCTTCAATGCTGCAGAAATGTTTTGGTACCCTTCCCCAGGTCTGTGCCTCGACATAATCCTGTCTCGGAGCTCTATGGACAATTCCTTCAACCTCAGGGCTTGGTTTTTGCTCTGACATGCACTGTCAACTGTGGGACATTATATAGACAGGTGTGTGCATTTCCAAATCATGTCCAATCAATTGAATTTACCACAGGTGGACTCCAATCAAGTTGTAGAAACATCTCAAGGATGATCAATGGAAACAGGATGCACCTGATCTCAATTTTGAGTCTCATAGCAAAGGGTCTGAATACTAATGTAAACAAGGTATTTCTTATTTTTATTTTTTATAAATTTGCCAAAAATTCTAAAAACCTGTTTTTGCTTAGTCATTATAGGGTGTGTAGATCGACGAGGACAAGTTTTTATATGTAATCAATTTTAGAATAAGGCTGTGACGTAACAAAAATGTGGGAAAAGGGAATGCTTTCAGAATGCACTGTACATATAGACTGCCTCAAGGATATAATCACTGTCAGATCTCGTTGGGATTGTTCATTTATTTAACAGTTTTGGCAAAGATCTAAAGATTCTCGCTTGATTTCTGTTCTTTTATAGACCCATTTCTTTCCTCTTAGCTATCTTTCTTCAACTCTCTCCCTCTCTCTAACACTCAAACACACAAACTGACACACACCAAGTCTTATGCGATAAGATAGTTGTCTCCATGGTGACAGGCAGGGACTGTAAGGTTAGATAAAATATAGATGTTTCATCACTAAGCTCTCAGCTCAGCTGCTCAGTTGGCATTACTATTGGCATTTCTGAATGTCTCTTTCAACAGCCGCAGTGAGAGACTACGCCATAAGAGTCTATAATAAAAACAGCACAGAAATGGATTGAATACAACGAAACACTTACAGTAAGGACCAGAAAGTACCAATTCATTCTTTGTGTAAATAGTAAATAGCTTATTCATTCTGTGCTGCTAAATTATTATTTGAGAGGGCTACTCCATGTGGCACTATAGGGACATTGCTTAGATGACCATGTTGCTAAGGGTTTGGTAAGGGCTTATTGTTTATCAACACTTCCAGCTACAGGACCCATAGCTGTGGTGTTCTCTTCTTTCTCTACCAGGATCAGCCAGGTCAGGGACTCACTCACTCTGTGTTAGCAGTCTGACACAGGACTTTAGTCAGGGGACAATATGATAAGTCACTATCCAGCAAATATCTAAATAAAAATGGCACCCTATTCCCTATAATAATGCACTACTTTTGAAATGGCCCCTGTTCAAAAGTAGTGCACTTTAATAGGAAAAGGGTGCCAACTGGGACACATACCGCAGCCACTGTATGCCCCCCTCCCGCCTGGAGCCTAATGCTAGCAGGATAATGTTAATAGGTCTTGATTTACGTATGTAGGAAGTTATATGATACACTACATGCCCAAAGGTATGTGGACACCTGCTCGTCGAACATCTCATTCCAAAATCATGGGCATTATTATGGAGTTGGTCCCCCTTTGCTGCTATAACAGCCTCCACTCTTCTGGGAAGGCTTTCTACCATACTGAACTAAAATATAAACTCAACATGTAAAGTGTTGGTCACATGGTTTCATGAACTGAAACAAAAGATACCAGAAGTTTTCCATATGCATGAAAAGCTTATTTCTTTCTAATTTTGTGCCCAATAATTTTTTATCATCTTCTCAGTGATCAAGGTAAAGGGTGGCTACTTTGAGAATCTCAAATTTAAAAATATTTTGATTTGTTTAACACTTTTTTGGTTACTACATGATTCCATATGTGTTATTTCATAGTTGATGTCTTCACTGTTATTCTACATTGTAGAAAATATAAAAAATAAAGAAAAACCCTTGAATGAGTAGGAGTGTCCAAACTTTTGACTGGTACTGTAAGTAAAAATACTTTTAAGTACTACTTAAGTCGTTTTTCTGGGTACAGTGCCTTGCAAAAGTATTCATCCCCTTTGGCGTTTTTCCTATTTTGTTGCATTACAATCTGTAATTTAAATGGATTTTTATTTGGATTTCATGTAATGGACATACACAAAATAGTCCAAATTGGTGAAGTGAAATGAAAAGAATTAGGATTTCAAAAAAAATTATAATAATAAAAACGCTAAAGTGGTGTGTGCATATGTATTCACCCCCATCGCTATGAAGCCCCTAAATAAGACCTGGCGCAACCAATAAACCTTCAAAGTCACATAATTAGTTAAATAATGTCCACCTGTGTGCAATCTTAGTGTCACATGATCTGTCACATAATCTCAGTACATATACACCTGTTCTGAAAGGCCCCAGAATGTGCAACACAACCAAGCAAGCGGCCTCATGAAGACCAAGGAGCTCTCCAAACAGGTCACGGACAAAGTTGTGGAGAAGTACAGATCAGGGTTGGGTTATAAAAAAATATCTGAAACTTTGAACATCCCAGGGAGCACCATTAAATCCATTATTAAAAAATTGAAAGAATATGGCACCACAACAAACCTGCCAAGAGAGGGCCGCCCACCAAAACTCAATGAGGGCATTAATCAGGGAGGCAACAAAGAGACCAAAGATAACCCTGAAGGAGATGCAAAGCTCCACAGTGGAGATTGGAGTATCTGTCCATAGGACCACTTTAAGCTGTACACTCCACAGAGCTGGGCTTTACGGAAGAGTGGCCAGAAAAAAAGCTATTTCTTAAAGAAAAAAATAAGCAAATATGTATCGGGGACTACTTCAACAGGAGGTAGCTATCACACAGCACATTGTAATCTTCAAGTTGTACATTTGGTTGTTTACATATAATTTATCGACCACTAGACAAACATTATGCTTCTCTGCTCGGAGCCTTTTGTAAGTGGGGTACAGGGCATGTCGTCTCTCCACTATTTCATGAGTAAATTGTTCATTAATAGGGAATGGGGTGTTCTTCAATTCCCTAACCTGTTGTAACAAGGCAATTTTCATTTTGTAGTGGGTTAGCATAGCTACAATCGGACGGGGCCTTCCCTCTGCTCTGCCACGGAAAGCTCTTTGAAAAGCTCTTTGAAAATCAATCGTTTCCACCTGTTCGTCTGTCATCTTGAGATTACGTTTCATGAACACATTGACTTTGTCCTCCGTTAACTGATAGTTTTCGTTTTCATCCTCCTTTATTCCCATTATAACAATATTATTTCTCATACTTATGCACTTTAGATCAATTATTTTGGCTTTCATTGTTTTATTATCATACCGTAGCCTCTCTGTAGTGTCTTTTAGGGGAGTCCACGGTAGTTTTCAATATCTTATTTTCCGCTTGTATTTCTTCTATCATTTTATTACTGTAATCTATTCCTGTTTTAAAGGCCTCAACCTCCCCCAGTAGCCCAGGCAATAGATCCAGTTTTTTTTAAACCGTTCTCTCATGCTTGTAAGCAATGCTCTATCTTCTGGAAACATAGTTATAAAAACGTCCCCCTCCAATGTTAAATTTAGAATTTTAGACGGTGGCTTCCCTCTCGTTTCGCTCGCAGAACTCGAGAAAAGTTTTTTTTCTCGAGCATATAAAAAATGCTGATCAATAAATAGTTCCAGATTCTCATTTGTTTGTTTCGTAGTTACCAACTAATCCTCAATTTTTTGTGATTCATTCATGGGACAAGCTGCCACCTGCCACATCATCAGCCCTCTGGGGTATTGTCTTCTGATCTTAATCTGCAGAAATGTTTTGGTAACCTTCTCCAGATCAAAGCCTCGACACAATCCTGTCTCTGAGCTCTACAGCCATTCCTTCAGGCCTTCATGGTTGAATTGCTGCAAAGAAACCCCTACTAAAGGACACCAATAAGAAGAAGAGACTTGCTTGGGCCAAGAAACACGAGCAATGGACATTAGACCGGTGGAAATCTGATGAGTCCAAATTTGATTTTTGGTTCCAACCGCCGTGTCTTTGTGAGATGCAGAGTAGGTGAACGGATGATCTCTGCATGTGTGGTTCCCACCGTGAAGCATGGAGGACGAGGTGTGATGGTGTAAGGGTGCTTCGCTGGTAACACTGTCTGTGATTTATTTAGAATTCAAGGCACACTTATCCAGAATGGCTACCACAGGATTTTGCAGCGATACTGTTGGAAAAGCACTGTGGTACTACAATCTTAATTTTTGATCACGCTACTCCTTCTGCTGTCCAAACTTGGCTTCCGGGTCTGTGAGTCCAGTGACTGGCTGCCGGGTCTGTGAGTCCAGTGACTGGCTGCCGAGGTCTGTGAGTCCAGTGACAGCGACAGTGCACAGGTACAATATCTATTCTCCAGTCTCTGTGACACAGCTGACACAGAGCTCACGAAATAATTTTTATTGATCTGAAACATATCATTTAGAAATATACAGTAGATTTGAGTGTTGACCTTTTCAAGTGACACCAGTAACTGCCTTGACAGTCTGGCTACCTGTAAAGAAGATGCAGGGAGTCAGGAAGCAGGTGCAGTCGGTGAGTTTAATAAGAACGAACTTAGAGTGAATAAACAAACAAGCGTAGTGTCTGACCATGAACACAGAAACAATACTGCATGATGGGTGATAAAAATGGAATGTTAAATAAAGGGTTAGTAATCAGGGAAGTGATGAAGTCCATGTGTGCTTAATGATGAGGCGCAGGTGTGCGTAATGAAGGTTGCCAGGTGTGCGTAATGAAGGTTGCCAGGTGTGCATAATGAAGGTTGCCAGGTGTCCGTAATGAAGGTTGCCAGGTGTCGGTAATGAAGGTTGCCAGGTGTCCGTAATGAAGATTGCCAGGTGTCCATAATGAAGGTTGCCAGGTGTGCGTAATGAAGGTTGCCAGGTGTGCGTAATGAAGGTTGCCAGGACCGGTGGTTAGTAGAGCGCCGGAGAGGGGGTGCCGGAGTAGACGTGACACTACCCAGAGCCACCGACACAGGTTTAACTTCAGAATAACTGCATAAAGTCACCCATAAGCACATGTATACATACACACACATACTGTAACGAAGATGTAGAGTGAATGTCCATCTGAATGTGCTGTCCTCTAGCTCCAGTACAAAGACGGCATCAGAAAAACAGAACAAGGTGAAAAGGTGGTGAGTCATGGAGAGGAGAAAAGGGCCAAAAACAGCAGGCTGCAGAGTGGGGCACAGTACTGTCACCCATCATGAACCCGTGCCAGAGAAAAGGCACTTTGCCACCCTTTTTCCTCTGATGTCCCCTCTGGGAATGGATGATGTTGCTTATTACATCTACTTTTTTTTTTTTTTGGGGGGGGTTTAATGGATTCTAAACACTCAAAGAGAGTATTTTTGGTTGGCTAGTCGCTAGTAGGTAGTTTAGCCAAGATTAGTCTATAAGCAAGAAAAAAAAGGGGGAGAGGGACATGAACAAAAGCTAGTGGCCTCAAAAACAAGGGAGGCTTGTTTTTGACCATGCATGTGCCTTTTAGGACAGCCATTAAAACAACTGAAGATTTTCATTTCATCTTCAAACTATAATGGTTAGATGAGGAAAAGTACAGTCTAGTTTAGATTGTCTTCCATTAGGTTGGTGAAAAATAAACACATTTTACCACCTCCCAATTTCCTAATTATTGGTCACAATCCTTCTCTTGTAGCCTTAGCACTACTTAATGGCTCTAATGGACACCTGGGTGTATTTTGAAATGGACTGGTAGATTGGACAGAAAATAAGCATGTCTCTCATTATTCAGACACTTCTCCCGGTATGTAAAATCTGCACTTAGCCTCCCCTCTGGTCTCTCTCTCTCACTCTGGTCTCTCTCTCCCTCTCTTTCTTTCTCTCTGGTCGCTCTTTCTCACTCTGGTCTCTATCTCTCACTCTGGTCTCTCTCTCTATCTCTCACTCTGGTCTCTCTCTCTCTCTCTTACTCTGGTCTCTCTCTCTGTCTCTCTCGCTCTGGTCTCTCTCTCTCTCTCACTCTGGTCTATCTGTCTCTCTCTCTCTCACTCTGGTCTCTCTCTCACTCTGGTCTCTCTCTTTCTCAATTCAATTCAAAGGTATCGGTATCAGCATGGGAAACATATGTTTACATTGCCAATGCAAGTGAAATAGATAAAAATGAAATAAACAATAAAAATGAACAGTAAACATTACACTCCCAAAAGTTCCAAAGGGATAGAGACATTATATACAGTGTTGTTACGATGTGCAAATAGTTAAAGTACAAAAGGGAAAATAAATAAACATAAATATAGATTTTTATTTACAATGTTTTTTCAACACTGGTTGCCCTTTTCTTGTGGCAACAGGTCACAAATATTGCTGCTGTGATGGCACACTGTGGTATTTCACCCAATAGATATGGGAGTTTATCAAAATTGGGTTTGTTTTCGAATTCTTTGTGGGTCTGTGTAATCTGAGAGAAATATGCGTCTCTAATATGGTCATACATTTGGCAGGAGGTTAGGAAGTGCAGCTCAGTTTCCACCTTATTTTGTGGGCAGTGTGCACATAGCCTGTCTTCTCTTGAGAGCCAGGTCTGCCTTTGGCGGCCTCTCTCTCTCTCTCTCTCTCTCTCTCTCTCTCTCTCTCTCTCTCTCTCTCTCTCTCACTCTGGTCTCTCTCTCGCTCTCTCCCGTTCTCTCTCTATCTGATCTCTGGCCTCTCTCTCTCTCATTCTGGTCTCTCTTTTCAAATCAAATCAAAGTTTATTTGTCACGTGTGCCAAATACAACAGGTGTAGACCTTACAGTGAAATGCTTACTTACAGGCTCTAACCAACAGTGCAAAAAAGGTATTATGTGAACAATAGGTAAGTAAAGAAATAAAAACAACAGTAAAAAGACAGGCTACATACAGGCACCGGTTAGTCGAGGTAGTATGTACATGTAGATATGGTTATAGTGACTGCATATATGATGAACAGAGAGTAGCAGTAGCATAAAGAGGGGTTGGCGGGTGGTGGGTGGCGGGACACAATGCAGATAGCCCGGTTAGCCAATGTGCGGGGGCACTGGTTGGTTGGGCCAATTGAGGTAGTATGTACATGAATGTATAGTTAAAGTGACTATGCATATATGATAAACAGAGAGTAGCAGCAGCGTAAAAGAGGGGTTGGGGGCACACAATGGCTTGGGGGTAAAAACTATTGAGAAGCCTTTTTGTCCTAGACTTGGCACTCCGGTACCTCTTGCCATGCGGTAGTAGAGAGAACAGTCTATGACTGGGGTGGCTGGGGTATTTGACAATTTTTAGGCCACCGCCTGGTGTAGAGGTCCTGGATGGCAAGCAGCTTAGCCCCAGTGCTGTACTGGGCTGTACGCACTACACTCTGTAGCGCCTTGCGGTCGGAGGCCGAGCAATTGCCGTACCAGGCAGTGATGCAACCAGACAGGATGCTCTCGATGTTGCAGCTGTAGAACCTTTTGAGGATCTGAGGACCCATGCCAAATCTTTTTAGTTTCCTGAGGGGGAATAGGCTTTGTCATGCCCTCTTCACGACTGTCTTGGTGTGTTTGGACTATTCTAGTTTGTTGGTGATGTGGACACCAAGGAACTTGTAGCTCTCAACCTGCTCCACTACAGCCCTGTCCATGAGAATGGGGGCGTGCTCGCTCCTTTTCCTTTTCCTTGTCTCTCTATCTGATCTCTCTCTTTCTCTCTCTCTCTCTGATGGAGGCTGGAGGTGAAGCAGACAGATCTTGGAGCAGGGCAGACAAGGAGACGACAACAACACCCCCTCTAAGGGTTCACAAGAGTTCTTACTGCTCTGAAGTTGGTGTCAGCCATTAATCTAAGTTGACACAATACTATCTGTCTGACTTACTGACAGATCTACTTTAGTTTGAGCGCTAACCCCCCTCTCTACAACTTGGAAAATAGTAGATTAGCAGCATGCTACATAGACATTACCAAGGGAAATTAGTCTTGCTGAAGTTTTTACTTTGACTATGCTTTAGACATGATCGATAAGCAGCCATTTTGCAGCCATGTATTGTCTGCTAAATGGCCTACGTGATCATGGTTAGTGTACACATTCAACATTCCTTTTTCCACATCAGGTTGTACTGTGGCTTCCTGAATATCACCGCCAGCCTTATTAGAACAGGGTCATTGTTATCACAGTGATTCTTTCTTACATTGCTCTGGTGCTATCTTGCTTGTTTCGTCTTAGTCAGAAACTCAAACAGGATGTACCAATGACAAGAACCATTCAACGCTATTCTGACCAATCGGAAGCCACGCTTAAAGATCACGCAGACTGGAATATGTTTCCGGTCAACCTCAGAGAACAACATTAGCTTATATGCTGAGTGTGTTTATTAAGATGTGCATTGGAGATGTTGTACCCAATGTGACTATTAAAACCTACCCTAACCAGAAACCGTGGATGGCGGCATTCGCGCAAAACTGAAAGTGCGATCCACCGCATTTAACCATGGAAAGAGGTCTGGAAATATGGCTGAATATAAACAGTGTAGTTATTCCCTCCGCAAGGCAATCAAACAAGCGAAATGCCGGTACAGGGACAAGGTGGAGTCGCAATTCAGACACGAGACGTATGTATTTGGTATTTGGTATTTTATTAGGATTCCCATTAGCTGTTGCAAAAGCAGAAGCTACTCTTCCTGGGGTCCACACAAAACATGAAAGATAATACAGAATGACATAATACAGAACATCATTAGACAAGAACAGCTCAAGGACAGAACTACATACATTTTTAATAAGGCACACATAGCCTACATATCAATGCATACACACAAACTATCTAGGTCAAATAGGGGAGAGGCTTTGTGCCGTGAGGTGTTGCTTTATCTGTTTTTTTAAACCAGGTTTGCTGTTTATTTGAGCAATATGAGATGGAAGGAAGGTCCATGCAATAAGGGCTCTATATAATACTGTATGTTTTCTTGAATTTGTTCTGGATTTGGGGAATATGAAAAGACCCCCTGGTGGCATGTCTGGTGGGATAAGTGTGTGTGTCAGAGCTGTGTGTAAGTTGACTATGCAAACAATTTGGGATTTTCAACACATTAATGTTTCTTATAGAAAGAAGAAGTGATGCAGTCAGTCTCTCCTCAACTCTTAGCCAAGAGAGACTGGCATGCATAGTATTTATATCAGCCTTCTGATTACAATTAAGAGCAAAACGTGCCACTCTGTTCTGGGCCAGCTGCAGCTTAACTAGGTCTTTCCTTGCAGCACTGGACCACACGACTGGAAAATAATAAAGATTAGATAAAATTAGAGCCTGCAAAACTTGCTTTTTGGAGTGTGGTTTCAAAAAAGCAGAGCATCTCTTTATTACGGCTAGAACTCTTCCCAGCATTGCAACCATTGAATCTATATGTTTTGACCATGACAGTTTACAATCTAAGGTAATGCCAAGTAATTTAGCTGATGCGTAATATGGTTGAATCATCAGCATACATGGACACACATGCTTTGTTTAATGCCAGTGGCAGGTCATTGGTAAAAATAGAAAAGAGTAGAGGGCCTAGAGAGCTTCCGGTGCGGTACACCACACTTTACATGTTTGACATTAGAGATGCTTCCATTAAAGAAAACCCTTTGAGTTCTATTAGATAGATAGCTCTGAATCCATGATATCGCAGAGGTTGAAAAGCCATAGCACATACGTTTTTTCAACAACAGGTTATGATCAATAATGTCAAAGGCTGCACTGAAATCTAACAGTAACCATGTGTATGTGACCAATAACATTTGATTTGATTTGGTTTGGTGTTTGGGTTGCTTACTGCATCAAAATGGGCTTTTCAGGAAAAGCAGAGGGCGTTTTGTGATTTGTTATTTACATAAATGCACTGAAAACTCAAAGTAACACATGGTTATATTAACAGTATTGCACTTTTCATGTGGCCTACTTTTGTCCAGCTAATAGCCTAACCACTGATCAAGCAACATTATGTATTAAACGTTCAAATCCTGTTGCTGCAGGATTCTTTTGCTATGACAATACTGGTCAAATTAAGATCCTACATCTGTAACAGGCTCTCTGCTACCCAATCAATATGTTCAGCTACAAACAAGCTCTCTTCCCTACGCTCGATAACAACATGTGAAGGACACAACAAGGACTTTTGACCTCATGTTACGGGTTAAATGTGGCTGATTTGGCCCATAAAGGGGAGACATTATGTAACAGGGCATCGGGTTGTACCCAACAGTAGACAAAGACTCTTGTCTGTCTTGTCATGCTCCCATTGATTGCATTTAAAGATAAAAAAAATAAACAGATAAAGAAGCAAACAGATAAAGTAGTAAACGGATAAAACAGTAATGGATAAAGTAGTACACAGATAAAGTAGTAAACAGAAAGTAGTAAACGGATAAAGTAGTACACAGATAAAGTAGTAAATGGATAAAGTAGTAAACGGATAAAGTAGTACACAGATGAAGTAGTAAATGGATAAAGTAGTAAATGGATAAAGTAGTAAACGGATAAAGTAGTAAATGGATAAAGTAGTAAATGGATAAAGTAGTAAACAGATAAAGTAGTAAATGGATAAGGTAGTAAATGGAGGGGGATCCCATCAAATCATTTTGTAACAATGTCAGGCAGATATACCCATGAGGTACTGTCACTGTCTGGCTTTGGTAAATATACCTAAATGTTTGCAATGCAGTAGGAAAACGCTTGATGATAAACACAGCATTATAAATAAGAGGGCTGGGAGGGAGATATTTTCTACATAGGTTAGATAAGTTCTACCTTTGAAAACCTGCTTAAAAACGTCAAGCTTTGAGTCAAGAAGTACAGAGATCGCACACCCTAGGAACTTCTATAGGATCAAGGATTTAGTTCAACATTTTACCTGTAGATGAATATAACTGAATGAAAATCTATTCAAGAATGAGGCCATTGAAACGAAAAAAACTTTAATGTCTCTCAAATGCCACCCACGAATTCTGCAGCAGCCCTGAATTAAAAAAAAACTATAAAAGTATCCTACAGCCTCTGTGACGCAGCTCCTCTCTCTCTCTATCTCTCTTTCTCTCTCAATTCAATTCAAAGGACTTTATTTGCCTGGGAAACACATGTTTACATTGCCAAAGCAAGTTAAATAGATAATAAACAAAAGTGAAATAAACAATCAGAAATGAACAGTAAACATTACATTCAGAAAAGTTTCAAAGGAATAGAGACATTTCAAAAATGTCATATTATGGCTATGGACTGTGTTGCTTCAATGTGCAAATAGTTTAAGTTCTTTACTGGTTGCCCTTTCCTTGTGGCAACAGGTCACAAATCTTGCTGCTGTGATGGCATACTGTGTCACGCCCTGATCTGTTTCACCTGTTCCTGTGATTATCTCCACCCCCCTCCAGGTGTCGCTTATTTTCCTCAGTGTATTTATCCCTGTGTTTCCTGTCTCTCGGTGTCAGTTCGTCTTGTATGTTTAGTCAAGTCAACCAGCGTGTTTTCCCCATACTCCTTTTGCTATTCTCCTTTTTCTAGTCCTCCCGGTTTTGACCCTTGCCTTTTTCTGGATTCTGTACTCGCCTGCCTTGACCACGAGCCTGTCTGCCACTCTGTACCTCCTGGACTCTGAACTGGTTTTGACCTTTTTGCCTGTACTTGACCATTCTCTTGCCTACCCCTTTGGATTAATAAACATTGTAAGACTCCAACCATCTGCCTCCTGTGTCTGCATCTGGGTCTCGCCAAGTGCTTTGATACACTGTGGTTTTTCATCTAATAGATATGGGAGAATACCAACATTTTATTTGTTTTGGAATTCTTTTGAGGATCTGTGTAATCTAAGGGAAATATGTGTCTCTAATATGGTCATACATTTGGCAGGGGGTTAGGAAGTGCAGCTCAGTTTCCACCTCATTTTGTGGTCAGTTTGCACATAGCCTGTCTTCTATTGAGAGCAAAGTCTACCTACGGCGGCGTCTCTCAGTAGCAAGG
Source organism: Brachymystax lenok tsinlingensis (assembly GCA_030435695.1). NCBI lineage: Eukaryota > Metazoa > Chordata > Actinopteri > Salmoniformes > Salmonidae > Brachymystax > Brachymystax lenok. The sequence goes on along the minus strand of CM059792.1, from coordinate 44,602,841 downwards.
CTATGCTCACTGAGTCTGTACATAGTTAATGTCACACCCTGATCTGTTTCGCCTGTCTTTGTTATTGTCTCCACCCCCCTCCAGGTGTTGCCCATCTTCCCCATTATCCCCTGTGTATTTATACCTGTGTTCTCTGTTTGTCTGTTTTGTTTCATCAAGCCTACCAGCATTTTCCTACCTGTTCCTGTCTCTTGATTGTTCCTGTTCTCTAGTTTTCCCGGTTTGACCTGACCCTGAGCCTGCCTGCTGTCCTGTACCTTTGCCCCACGTATCTGGATTACTGACCCCTGCCTGTCCTTGACCTGTCTTTTGAATGCCCCGGTTGGAAATAATAAACTGTTAATTTGACGTTGTCTGCATCTGGGTCTTACCTTGAAAAGTGATAGTACAAACTGGCCATGACTGACCCAGCAGACCCGGGCCAGCTGCGCAACGCCATCTCCTCCCAAGGAGCCACCATCGTTAGGCACGAGGAATTACTTTGTGGCATTATGGAGGGGGTCCAAACGTTGGCTGAACGCCATTACTAGGCGTTGGACATTTTGCTGGAGCAATCTGCAGGTTGTCTGGGAGGCAGCTTACCATGGTGGTAACCCCACAGCCCCTCAGTAACTCAACTGCTAGCAGCGTCGTCTCATCGGTCACTCCACCTTCTTGGGAGCCCTGCTTACCTCCCCCGGAACGCTTCAATGGAGAGCCGAGCACCTGCCAGGCATTTCTGTCTCAGAGTGCCCTCGTCTTCGATCTTCAGCCCTCCTCCTTCCCCTCGGATCGCTCTAAGATCACGCTGATGTCCGGGAAGGCTCTTACCTGGGCTACTGCTGTATGGGAACAACAGCCGGCCATATGCTTTAGTTTGGAGGGGTTCGTGAGAGAGGTGAAGAAGGTTTATGATGCCCTGTTTTCCCGGGAGAAGCTGCCCGGAAGCTTATCCAGTGTCGGCAGGACTCCCGCAGTGTGGCAGACTATGCACACGTTGGCAGCGGAGAGTGCTTGGAACCAGGAAGCGCTGTTCGATATGTTCCTGCATGGCGTCTCGGAGGAGGTCAAGGACGAGCTTGCTGCTCGGGAGTTACCTACAGATCTCGATTCCCTCATCGCGTTGACCATCCGCACCGATGGATGATTACGGGAATGCAACTAGGCATACAGGATCAACACAAAGAGTTGTCTGTATTGCAGGACTCTTGCTCATTTTGTGTCTTCTTGTCCCTTAAAAAGACCAGGCTCGCCGGTAGGAGCGTGTACTCTGGTGGGCCATATAGAAAACTTTTCTGCTTCCCTTGCTTGCACCCCTTTCATGCCATTCTGCTGTGGAGAAACCAGTCTAAATCTCTCTGGGTCCTCATTGACTCTGGGGCAGATGAGAGATTTTTGGTCGCTACCCTGGCTTCCGAGCTGAACATCCCCACTCAGCCCCTCTCCATTCCCATTGTTTTTTATAGTGCTAGACGGGCGCTCTATAGGCCGGGTCACTCCTAATACCACTCCCATCAACCTACGGGTGTCAGGGAATCACAGCGAGATATTCAATTTCTGCTCATCAAGTCTCCTCAGATTCCTGTGGTTTTGGGATTCTCCTGGCTCCGGCGACACAATCCCCTCATCAACTGGTCTATGGGTTGTCTGAAGTTAGCGCAACCTGCCCCGTCTTCCAGGTTGGTTCGGATGGTGCCCCAGCCCTTTCCGCCATCTCACGGAGTACCAGGACCTCTGGGAGGTGTTCAGCAAGGCCGGGCCACTTCGCTACCGCCGCACTGACCCTATGACTGCGGGATTGACCTTCTCCCTAGCACCGCGCTGCACCTGGGACGTCTGTACTCTCTGTCGGGACCGGAGACCAAGACTATGGAGACCTACATTTGGGACTCCCTAGCTGCAGGATTTATCCGTCCCTCTCCTGCAGGCGCAGGGTTCTTCTTTGTGGAGAAAAAGACCCTGCGCTTGTGCATTGACTACCGGGGACTCAATGACATTACTGTTAAGAACCGTTACCCGCTACCACTCATTTCCTTGCCTTCAAGCCGCTCCAGGGGGCCACTGTTAGCTGGATTTGTCGTTCTGCCCCTGAACAAACCGACTATCCTGTCATTGCAAGCGCTAAAGGACCATAACCTACCAACTGAGCTACAGATGACTGCTCCTACTCACCTCTCTTCTTCTACTTCACTTCCTGTCTTGCTTCATGTAATGGCTAGAATCTATATCCAATTGGCTGGACTTTGTTTTCCTTGAGCCCTTTTGTTTCCCTTGTCCTCTAAATAATGTCACAGCTATTCACAAAATGAGATGTCAGTGGTTTTTGTGAAGGCTAATGACTGACTATTATTTCTCCTCTCGGCACAGTAGTAATGCTGAAAGCAGTAAAACTCTTGGTGTGTAACAGAGACCTAGTCACATCAACTGCCCCCAGAGGGGACCTCATCACATTAACCACACTCATTCAGCCATTCATCATAATACAGAAGGTGATTAACTGACATAATGGACATGAGCCCTCAGCTCCTGAACCCAGGGACCTGATACACGCTACTCACACACATCTCAATACAGCTGAAACTGGTGTTTCCCATAATGTCTTTGGATATGAATATGCAAAAAAAAGGAGATTGACAGGCAGTGAGGATATGATGAGAATAAGAAAATTAGTCACCTACTGATTAAAAAGACTAAATGCTGAATTCTTATTATGTACCAAAGATCAAGCATGAGGTTCTGGAAGATTGTTAATGTCATTCTGTTCTGAGTGTCATAGTAATGAGCATCATGATGATAATCACCTCTGATTGTCATGTGTACCTTCTTTTCAGTTTGATACAAGTCTCTCTCTCTCTCTCTCTCTCTCTCTCTCTCTCTCTCTGCTGCTGCTGGAAAAGGAGGTTACAGTTCTGTGAACACTGCCTAACACAAATCGTCCTAGCAGTTCTTCGGCAGAGGCATTATGGCATAGACTCCCATCCATATATTTATTTGGACAAACACAAGAGATCAATATGGCAGCGTAGTGCTCTGGCCTGGCTGAGACGCGTTTGCAGGGATAATGGTAAATCAATGAGAGGACTATCAAATTGTAACAAGAAGCTTTTATGGACTGGTAAACAAGTACAGGCTGTCTGAACAGCAGCAGCAAAGAGCCTCACGTCTCCTTAAACACTGAAAGGTCTCAAATCAACACTTCCATTGATTATGTGTTGATCATCAACTGAGAAGAGGTTTGTAGTTAATGGTTACTTTGAGATTGCGGTTAAAGTGGAACTGATCAATACGTGTGAATGACAGAGTGTCTCTAACCTCAGTCTCTCTGTCCCTCAAGGATTGAACCACACTGTTCAGTACATCCTTCTTTCTATAGGTTTAGACAGACATTCTATTAAAATTATGGACGACAGAGATGTGTACGTTTTCCCTCCACTAACAGGGAAGAAGAAAGACAAACGCAATCGCCAATTCCAACACTCTGCTGCCATCTGCTGTTTATAAAGCTTATTTACAATTTAAATTCTGTTCACTGCTGTTAATTCTTAATGTGTCACCTCTAGATCAACTTCACAGATCTTCATTGTAAAGGGTTTAAACACTGTTTCCCATGCTTGTTCAATGAACTATAAACAATTAATGAACATGCACCTGTGGAACGGTCGTTAAGACACTAACAGCTGACAGATGGTAGGCAATTAAGGTCACATTTATGAAAACTTAGGACACTAACTAAAGAGCCCTTTCTACTGACTCTGAAAAACACCAAAAGAAAGATGCCCAGGGTCTCTGCTCATCTGCGTGAATGTGCCTTAGGCATGCTGCAAGGAGGCAGATGTGGCCAGGGCAATAAATTGCAATGCCCATACTGTGAGACGCCTAAGACAGCGTTACAGGGAGACAGGACGGACAGCTGATCGTCCTCGCAGTGGCAGACCACGTGTAACAACACCTGCACAGGATCGGTACATCCGAACATCACACCTGCGGGACAGGTACAGGATGGCAACAACAACTGCCTGAGTTACACCAGGAACACACAATCCCTCCATCAGTGCTCAGACTGTCCGCAATAGGATGAGAGAGGCTGGACTGAGGGCTTGTAGGCTTGTTGTAAGGCAGGTCCTCACCAGACATCACCGGCAACAACGTTGCCTATGGGCACAAACCCACCGTCGCTGGACCAGACAGGACTGTCAAAAAGTGCTCTTCACTGATGAGTCGCGGTTTTGTCTCACCAGGGGTGATGATCGGATTCGCGTTTATCGTTGAAGGAATGAGCGTTACACCGAGGCCTGTACTCTGGAGGGGGATCGATTTGGAGGTGGAGGGTCCGTCATGGTCTGGGGCGGTGTGTCACAGCATCATCGGACTGAGCTTGTTGTCATTGCAGGCAATCTCAATGCTGTGCGTTACAGGGAAGATATTCTTCTCCCTCATGTGGTACCCTTCCTGCAGGCTCATCCTGACATGACCCTCCAGCATGACAATGCCACCAGCCATACTGCTCGTTCTGTGCGTGATTTCCTTCAAGACAGGAATGTCAGTGTTCTGCCATGGCCAGCGAAGAGCTGGATTGAGCACGTCTGGGACCTGTTGGATCGGAGGGTGAGGGCTAGGGCCATCCCCCCCAGAAATGTCCGGTGAACTTGCAGGTCAAATCTGGTGCAGTCCATGAAGAGGAGATGCACAGCAGTACTTAATGCAGCTGGTGGCCACACCAGATACTGACTGTTACTTTTGATTTTGACCCCCCCTGTGTTCAGGGACACATTATAAAATGTCTGTTGGTCACATGTCTATGGAACTTGTTCAGTTTATGTCTCAGCTGTTGAATCTTGTTATGTTCATACAAATATCTACACATGTTAAGTTTGCTGAAAATAAACGCAGTTGACAGTGAGAGGATTCTTTTTTTGCTGAGTTTATTTACAAAAGTATGTGGACACCCCTTGAAATTAGTAGATTTGGCTATATCAGCCACACCCGTTGCTCACAGGTGTATAAAATCGGACACACAGCCATGCAATCTCCACTGACAAACATTGGCAGTAGAATGGCTTTACTGGAGAGCTCAGTGACTTTCAATGTGGCACCATCATAGGAAGCCAGCTTTCCAACAAGTCAGTTCGTAATATTTCTGCCCTGCTAGAGCTACCCCGGTCAACTGTAAGTGCTGTTATTGTGAAGTGGAAACATAAAGGAGCAACATCGGCCGCGAAGTGGTAGGCCACACAAGAACGGGACTGCCGAGTGCTGAAGCGCGTAGTGCGTAAAAATTGTCTGTCCTCGGTTGCAACACTCACTACCGAGTTCCAAACTGGCTCTGGAATCAACATCAGCACAATAACTGTTCGTTGAGAGCTTCATGAAATGCGTTTCCATGGTCGAGCAGCCGCACACAAGTCTAAGATCACCATCCGCAATGCCAAGCGTCGCCTGGAGTGGTGTAAATCTTGCCGCCATTGGATTTTGTAGCTGTGGAAACGCGTTCTCTGGAGTGATGAATCACGCTTTAGCACCTGGCAGTCTGTCAGACGATTCTGTAGTTAGTGGATGCCAGGAGAACGCTACCTGCCCGAATGCATAGTGCCAACTGTAAAGTTTGGTGGAGGAGGAATAATGGCCTGGAGCTGTTTTTCATGGTTCGGGCCCCTTAGTTCCAGTGAAGGGAAATCTTAACGCTACAGCATACAATTACATTTGTGACAATTCTGTGCATCCAACTTTGTAGCAACAGTTTAGGGAAGGCCCTTTCCTGTTTCAGCATGACAATGCCCCCGTGCACAAAGCGAGGTCCATACAGAAATGGTTTGTTGAGATCGGTGTAGAAGAACTTGACTGACCTGCACAGAGCCCTGACCTCAACCCCATCGAACACCTTTGGGATGAATTGGAACGCTGATTCTATTCGCCCAACATCAGTGCCCGATCTCACTAATGCTCTTGTGGCTGAATGGGATCCAGTCCCTTAAGCAATGTTCCAACGTCTAGTGGAACGCCTTCCCTGAAGAGTGGAGGTTTGTTATAGCAGCTATAATTTTGGAATGAGATGTTCGACGAGCAGGTGGCCACATACTTTTGGTCATGTAGTGTAAGTCACTTCAAGGAATTTGACATTATCCTCTCAGTTGTGTTGGTTTTGGAAGTGTTATTAAAAGCATAGCTGGAGCACCCAGAGAAAATTATTTTGTGTAGAAGTGTTGACAATAAAGAGAGTCACACACATGTATAAACTCCCAGTCATGTATTGGGTTAAACACCAACGTTTCAGCATCACTGTGCCTTCTTTAGGGCTTTGGAAGTGTTACCAACATTCCAATTCTGACACGGAATCTCCCAGTGAATTCAACAGTCTATTGTCTTTAGTTGCTACAGCAAAGAATCAGGTGATCCTGGCTCAGAGAAGGTTGGAAGACTGAACCAGCACTCCAGGATTTTCCTAGTTTACTATTCTAGATTCCTCCTACTTTTTCAGCCTCTGGCTGCTCCATGCTTCTACAGTTGTAATTACGTTGTAATAAATCAAATCAACTGTTATTTGCTTTGTAAATTAGGGTAGACTAACAGTGAAATTCTTACTTATGGGGTCCTTCACCAATTCTGAGAGAAAAATATAGAAACAATTATAACACAAGGAATAAATACACAATGAGTAATGATAACTTGGCTATATACACGGGGTACCAGTACCGAATCGATATGCAGGGGTACAAGGTAATTGAGGTAGATATGTACATATAGGTAGAGGTGAAGTACCTAGGTAACAGGATAGATAATAAACAGTAGCAGCAGCGTATGTGATGAGTCAAAAGAGTTAGCGCAAAGAGGGTCAATGCAGATAGTTAACCAATTAGCTACCCGGACTATTTAGTAGTCTTATCTTAGCAGGAAATGCTGTTCAGGGTACTGTTGGTTCCAGACTTGGTGCATCGGTACCGCTTACCGTGCGGTAGCAGAGACAGTCTGTAACTAGGCTGACTGAGTCTTTGACTGTTTTTAGGGCCTTCCTCTGACACCGCCTGGTATAGAGGTCCTGGATGGAAGTGAGCTTAGCCCCAGTGATGTACTGGGCCGTACACACTACCCTCTGTAGCGCCTTGTGGTCGGGTGCCAAGCAGTTGCCATACCCAGCGGTGATGCAGCCAGTGAAGATGCTCTCAATGGTGCAGCTGTAGAACTTTTTGAGGATCTGAGATCCCATGCCTAATCTTTTCAGCCTCCTGAGGCTGAAAAGGAATTGTCGTGCCTTCTTCACGACTGTGTTGGTGTGTGTGGACCATGTTAATTTATTCGTTTTGTGGACACCTAAAAACGTGAAGCTCTCGACCCGCTCCATTACAACCCCGTCGATGTGGATGTGGGCGTGCTCGGCCCTCCGTTTCCTGTAGTCCACGATCAGCTCCTTTGTCTTGCTGACATTGAAAGAGAGGTTGTTCTGGCACTACACTGACAGGTCACTGACCTCCTCTCTGTAGGCGGTCTCATCGTCGTCAATGATCAGACCTACCACCGTCGTGTCGTCAGCAAACTTGATGATGTTGGAGTCGTGCGCGGCCATAATGTCTCCCTCATTAGTATTTCCTGACATACACTATGCTGCTCTTGATATTTAAAAGCCTGCAGGATATTTCATTGATTTTCCATGCCTTAAAAGCAGCGTGGAAGTGGCAGGGCTGAGTATTTGTAGAGGTCTTGATTATGTTACAGGTTGCAGCTTGTGGGGATCTGCTCTGCCTCCAGCACACCTGTCTCGGCCCACACAATCACACACACACAGAGAGGAAGAGGGAGAGAGCACTGGGGGAGTGGCGGCAGGTTAGGGAGACACAGGATGAGCAGTAGAGGGTGTGGCAGGAGCAGATGTAACAGATGGTGTACGACAATTAAACTAAGCTTGTCAGTGATTTCTAAGTTATATTCTTCAAAAATCAATGGGTACATATCATTCATTTATAATGTCAGATTGCTCCTTTAAAGAAACAGGCTAGTAGGTCTGATGTCAAGTCCTTGTAGTGGTCTTTTGATTCACAATGGGGCAGCAGTGAACACTCAATTAAAACAAGATGGAAAAAGTGGCTTTCATTGTGTTTAAAACAAGATGGAATAAGTAGCTGTCATTGTGTTTAAAACAAGATGGAATAAGTGGCTGTCATTGTGTTTAAAACAAGATGGAATAAGTAGCTGTCATTGTGTTTAAAACAAGATGGAATAAGTGGCTGTCATTGTGTTTAAAACAAGATGGAATAAGTAGCTGTCATTGTGTTTAAAACAAGATGGAATAAGTAGCTGTCATTGTGTTTAAAACAAGATGGAATAAGTAGCTGTCATTGTGTTTAAAACAAGATGGAATAAGTGGCTGTTATTGTGTTTTTCATCCATACTCAGATGGTGAGAGTTGGAGGAGAGAGATGTAAGAGAGAGTTGGAGAAGAGAGAGTTGGAAGAGAGAGTTGGAGAAGAGAGAGTTGGAAGAGAGAGTTGGAAGAGAGAGGCAGTGATGTATTATTAGGTTAAGATTACTTCCATTTTAGGGGGGAAATGCCTAACATCTTAACTCGCCAAAATTAACAGACAGAACAGCTTGAAAATCCAATGAGGTTGAAGATAAGGCCCATGCTGAGTCTATGACTGAGTCATTTATTTACTTATTAGGCTCTCTTTTAGCTGACAGAGTATAATGTAAAAGGACTCCAAGGCTTGCAGTTGTAAGATGTGCGTGCCTGTGGCCACAGCACCCAAGAGGGCCTGCCTATACACTGGTGAAGGTGTAGACACTAGACACTGATCACACAATTGTTACACTTCTGGAACATATTGGGATACGGTAGTATTAGAGTCAGTTAATTAAAGGAAATAGTCAACTATAAAAATAGTAGTAATAGTCAGTATATTCAAGGAAATACTAAACTATCATCTAAATTGGGAACATTTTCCTGGAAAAACAGATGTTTTAAAAGTGTATAATGTATGGGTAGTAGTAGCATGCATTATTAGTCTGCATAAGGTGAACTTGAAAACCCAGCAGTGTGTACAGTGAGGGAAAAAAGTATTTGATCCCCTGCTGATTTTGTACGTTTGCCCACTGACAAAGAAATGATCAGTCTATAATTTTAATGGTAGGTTTATTTGAACAGTGAGAGACAGAATAACAACAAAAAAATCCAGAAAAACTCATGTGAAAAATGTTATAAATTGATTTGCATTTTAATGAGGGAAATAAGTATTTGACCCCTCTGTAAAACATGACTTAGTACTTGGTGGCACAACCCTTGTTGGCAATCACAGAGGTCAGACGTTTCTTGTAGTTGGCCACCAGGTTTGCACACATCTCAGGAGGGATTTTGTCCCACTCCTCTTTGCAGATCTTCTCCAAGTCATTAAGGTTGAGGCTGACGTTTGGCAACTCGAACCTTCAGCTCCCTCCACAGATCTTCTATGGGATTAAGGTCTGGAGACTGGCTAGGCCACTCCAGGTCCTTAATGTGCTTCTTCTTGAGCCACTCCGTTGTTGCCTTGGCCGTGTGTTTTGGGTCATTGTCATGCTGGAATACCCATCCACGACCCATTTTCAATGCCCTGGCTGGGGGGAAGGATGTTCTCACCCAAGATTTGACGGTACATGGCCCCGTCCATCGTCCCTTTGATGCGGTGAAGTTGTCCTGTCCCCTTAGCAGAAAAACACCCCCCAAAGCATAATGTTTCCACCTCCATGTTTGACGGTGGGGATGGTGTTCTTGGGGTCATAGGCAGCATTCCTCCTCCTCCAAACACGGCGAGTTGAGTTGATGCCAAAGAGCTCCATTTTGGTCTCATCTGACCACAACACTTTCACCTAGTCCTCTGAATCATTCAGATGTTCATTGGCAAACTTCAGACGGGCATGTATATGTGCTTTCTTGAGCAGGGGGACCTTGTGGGCGCTGCAGGATTTCAGTCCTTCACGGCGTAGTGTGTTACCAATTGTTTTCTTGGTGACTATGGTCCCAGCTGCCTTGAGATCATTGACAAGATCCTCCCATGTAGTTCTGGGCTGATTCCTCACCGTTCTCATGATCATTGCAACTCCACGAGGTGAGATCTTGCATGGAGCCCCAGGCCGTGGGAGGTTGACAGTTCTTTTGTGTTTCTTCCATTTGCGAATAATCGCACCAACTGTTGTCACCTTCTCACCAAGCTGCTTGGCGATGGTCTTGTAGCCCATTCCAGCCTTGTGTAGGTCTACAATCTTGTCCCTCACATCCTTGGAGAGCTCTTTGGTCTTGGCCATGGTGGAGAGTTTGGAATCTGATTGATTGCTTCTGTGGACAGGTGTCTTTTATACAGGTAACAAGCTGAGATTAGGAGCACTCCCTTTAAGAGTGTGCTCCTAATCTCAGCTCGTTACCTGTATAAAAGACACCTGGGAGCCAGAAATCTTTCTGATTGAGAGGGGTCAAATACTTATTTCCCTCATTAAAATGCAAATCAATTTATAACATTTTTCACATGCGTTTTTCTGGATTCTTTTGTTGTTATTCTGTCTCTCACTGTTCAAATAAACCTACCATTAAAATTATAGACTGATCATTTCTTTGTCAGTGGGCAAACGTACAAAATCAGCAGGGGATCAAATACTTTTTTCCCTCACTGTAGCCTTTAGAACCACAATAATAAAGTATAGAATATGAGAAGTGGAATAGAGTAGAATAGAGTATAACATTATAATAGTAAACTAGAGAATAACAGAATAGAATAGAACATAATGGTTTCACATCTGATTTCACAATCTGATTTTCACCCATGTGCTTGAAATTGTCCTGGTATGCATGCGGGACAATGCATTATACTAGAAACTGTTCTCATCTCAGTTACACGATGCTGAGTTGTGTTCTCCTCGTCCTCCCTTCTCATCCGCCCATTCTTTACCTCTATTTCCTCCCTCTCAGTCCCCCTTCTTTTCTCTTTTAGAAGCGGTCACCTTGTGATGTGTGTTCACTCCGCCTCTTCCCAGCTGATGCTCGAGTCCTTTCAATTTCTATTCTGAGAAGAAGACTTGAGCAAGGGGGGAAAAAGAAAACAAGAGGGGTCTGCGGGGGTAGCGCAGTTAAAACATCCATGGGTGGTTGTGTGGGTAGTCACCATGATTCTTCAGGCAGTTTAAACGAAAATTCTGACGGAACTGGAGGTAAGAAATGAGTTACATACCTTCGGGTGGTTTTTGGTCGATGATTGGTGGTTTTTGGTTACATGCTGATTTCATGCGCCTTGTTCCTCGGTGTGTCTTCCCTTTATTGCAGCCGCCTATAACATCGTGGCGGCCACGTCTATAGCCCCATCCGGCCTCGTGCGAATAATAGTTAGCTATTTAGGCAACATTTTATGATCTTGAAAATGTTACTGTTCCTTGTTAAATGACTGCTTTTGTCTGTTTTGAATGAAGGCGTTTAGTGTTGTAGTTAGTCATCCTGCTAGCATGCTAGCTATAGCTATCTTTCTACACAATAAATGTGGGTCACTGTTTGTCTCAGGAATGCAGAACAACATAACGTTACATGCTGTTATAAAATGTTCTTAATCAAGTGATGCTTTGTTGTGTTCACAGATACATTTGTGCAATAATATAACCTAATTCTGTTTCATTGAATGCGTATTTTCTTGGGGGTCGACATTCTAAAGTGGGGGAGCGTGACATGTTTAATTTGCAGCTGCAGGAGGATGGGGGAGTTGCACCCAAACTTGCTTTAAATAACTAACAGTGGTGGTGGTTCTTGGTTCGTTGACATGTCCAACAATTATACTGTATTCAATAATAACCCAGAGTTGCGTATCTCATCTCATTGACGCGCATAATTTAATGGATATTATGTACCCACCGTGTTCATTCCAGTAGTATATAATGTATGTATTCATATAACCCCTTAGGTGGTTACTTTACACTGTTATTTCCTCACCGCGTCGGTATTTCAGATGTCTAATGTTACAAATGTAGTTATGATTTTAGGTGGTGTGATTCAGTTTAGATTTGAGTGGGAGGGGCTTGTACATGTACACAAATAAGTCTGCGATAGCTCCTTGCATAGATAACCGGTATTGATCTTCTTCATGTTTGCATTGCAGTTATTGCATGTGCACACCTAGGCAATGCACATGGCAAAAATGTACCTTTGTCCTATGTCCCTTGAGGTGGTCCCCCCAATGCAACAGTGTCCTGAGGTCGCTGGTGTATCACATGTTGATAGGTCTACACACCATTATATTGCTATTACCAGGCAGTGCAGTTTGTGCTGTAACCAAATGTGTACTGTGGACTGCACATTGCTGAACATCTGTCGAGCTTCTATAACTCACATCGTGTCAAGATTCAACAAAATAACCTAGCTAGCTTGGCCGAGAGAGAAAGCGCAACAGGGATCTGATTTTGATACGAGAGGCTGCTGCCCTATATACATAGACTTGAAATCACTGGCCACCTTTATAATGGAACACTAGTCACTTTAATAATGTTTACATGTTTTGCATTACTCATCTCATATACTGTATTCTATCCTATTCTACTGTATCTTAGTATATGCCGCTCTGACATTGCTCTTCCAAATATTTATATATTCTTAATTTCATTCCTTTACTTTAGATTTGTGTTTATTGTGTGTATTGTTGTGAGATTTTTAGTTTACTTGTTAGATATTACTGCACAGTTGGAGCTAGAAACACAAGCATTTCGCTACACCCGCAATAACATCTGCTAAACACGTGTATGTAACAGCTAAAATGTGATTTGATTCCTCCAGGGAGCGGCTAGTTATTACACTCCTTTTGTCTCAATGGTTTTTGACAATTCACACGAGAGTAACGCCAGCAGACTGTAGCTCAGGAGAAAGTATCAGCCTGTAAGTCTTTTGGACATGTGCATTGTTACCTTGACTCTCAGCCATTGCTTGTTACTAAGCAATAGAGTACTGCTTTGATGAAGGTTTCAATGCACATCTTCCCTTGTAGTAATGGGCATTACGAGTCTTTTCAGGGAAACAGATCTTTTGGTTCCTCTCACCTAAATGAGTCATTCATTTGGCACCCAAATCTCTCTTTCGTTCAGTAGTGCTTGAAGGGATGCTACCGTGCCTATAGACTTCCAGTCATCAGCTGGGCTAGACAATCTGGACCCTCTCTTTCTAAAATTATATTACTAGCCTGTTCAACCTCTCTTTCGTATCGTCTGAGATCCCTAAAGATTGGGAAAGCTGCCGCGGTCATCCCCCTCTTCAAAGGGGGAGACACTCTAGACCCAAACTGTTACATACCTATATCCATCCTGCCCTGCTTTTCTAAAGTCTTTGAAAGCCAAGTTAACAAACAGATCACTGACCATTTCGAATCCCACCGTACCTTCTCCGCTATGCAATCTGGTTTCCGAGCTGGTCATGGTTGCACCTCAGCCACACTCAAGGTCCTAAACGATATCATAACCGCAATCGATAAAAGACAGTGCTGTGCAGCCGTCTTTGTCGACCTGGCCAAGGCTTTCAACTCTGTCAATCACTGCATTCTTATCGGCAGACTCAACAGCCTTGATTTCTCAGATGACTGGTTCACCAACTACTTCTCAGATAGAGTTCAGTGTGTCAAATCGGAGGGCCTGTTGTCCGGACCTCTGGCAGTCCCTATGGGGGGTGCCACATGGTTCAATTCTCAGGCCGACTCTTTTCTCTGTATATATCAATGATGTCACTCTTGCTGCTGGTGATTCTCTGATCCACCTCTATGCAGACGACACCATTCTGTATACTTCTGGCCCTTCTTTGGACACTGTGTTAACAAACCTCCAGACGAGCTTCAATGCCATACAACACTCCTTCTGTGAACTCCAACTGCTCTTAAATGCAAGTAAAACTAAATGCATGCTCTTCAACCGATCGCTGCCCGCGCCCGACTAGCATCACTACTCAGGACGGTTCTGACTTAGAATATGTGGACAACTACAAATACCTAGGTGACTGGTTAGACTGTAAACTCTCCTTCCACACTAACATTAAGCATCTCCCATCGAAAATTACATCTAGAATCGGCCTCCTTCACTTATGCTGCTGAACATACCCTCGTAAAACTGACTATCCTACCGATCCTTGACTTCGGTGTTGTTTTTGTCGCACTGCTTTGCAGGTCGCAGTTGTAAATGAGAACTTGTTCTCTACTGGCCTACCTGGTTAAATAAAGGTGAAATAAAAATAAATAAAATATTGTGCTAACGCTAGTTCGCATTGACTAGTGAAAGTACTGCTTTCTTCCTTTTGTATTGGACGCAGAGTCATAAAAATGGTATCCGCAAGTTCATCTGACTAAACTACAGTTCCAGAATGGGGTGAAAATGGCAGCCATACTGTATATGTGGTAAAGGAGTCAATGGTACGCAGACATTACATTTACCAGATTGGCGCATATTCAACAAATCTGATCTAACAAGGTGAATATTCGTCAAGTCCGTCATGATTTATGTATTGTAACAGGCCCACAACGTGGTTACCTACGTCCAATTTGGATATATTTGGCAATTTTTGCTGCTTAACACGTAGAAGGTGTCTCTTTTCAGGTTTAGAAGAAGTGACTGCTAAATGCTAACTCCCGTTCGTATAAACTAGTGAGCATAGCTAGAATACAGAAATCGATGGTGGTAGTCAGTTGTTTTTAACTGTAATAAAGTTAGTTGGGGATGATTACATGAACATGTGTTGCGGTTGACATCCATACAGCATTATACGCTGATTTTATTACCTCAACATAGTGAAAAATACACATTTAAACAATAGCGTAAATGTAGGCTAATTCTGTTGGTGGGCAATGAGGCGACTCAGGGTCTCCCCCAAGCGTTTCCATGGCAATTACATTGTTTTGGTCAATTTCGATTGACGTCTTTACCTCACAGTGCCCGACCCGTCATTCAGGGCAGTTTTGAGCACCACAACATGTTTTTTTTTGTGTGGGGTTGCCTGTTTTGCATGTTATTTTGGCCTTAATATGTGTTACATATACAGTTGAAGTCGGAAGTTTTCATACACCTTAGCCAAATATATTTAAACTCAGTTTTTCACAATTCCTTACATTTAATCCTAGTAAAAATTCCCTGTCTTAGGTCAGTTAGGATCACCACTTTATTTTAAGAATGTGAAATGTCAGAATAATAGTAAAGAGAATGATTTATTTCAGCTTTTATTTCTTTCATCACATTCCCAGTGGGTCAGAAGTTTACATACACTCAATTAGTATTTGGTAGCATTGCATTTAAATTGTTTAACTTGGGTCAAAGGTTTCGGGTAGCCTTCCACAAGCTTCCCACTGTAATGTCCGTGGTTCTGTTGTAGGAAGAGTCAGGTGCAGGAGGGAGTACGTGTGAAAAGGTATTTTAATAATTACACCAGTCCAAGCCAACAAACTCTGGCGAACAGAATACCCACACAAATAACAACCATAAACGGGCGCAAACAGCAACCTGGCATATACCAGAACCAAAATAAAATAGCCCTCAGTACACAGACTGGGAAAAGACGAAGTCAAACGGTACAAACCAAACAACCACGCACAATGGGAAGAGGGGAAGGAAGGAATTATAAACAGGTGTGTGATTGGGAGAAATTAACAACAGGTGTGTACAATTAGACAAATCTAACAAAACACATGAGAAGGGGAGCGATGGTGGTCAGAAAACCGGTGACGTCGACCGCCGAACACCGCCCGAACAAGAAGAGGGACAGACCTCGGCGGAAGTCATGACACCCACAATAAGTTGGGTGAATTTTGGCCCATTCCTCCTGACAGAGCTGGTGTAACTGAGTCAGATTTGTAGGCCTCCTTGCTCGCACACGCTTTTTCAGTTCTGCCCACAAATGTTATATAGGATTGAGGTCAGGGCTTTGTGATGGCCACTCCAATACCTTGACTTAGCATGCTAAAATTGCCATTGTTACCGCATCTGTTGTGGTCATGGAGAAATCCAAAATCAGTCTAATTAGAATGAATAACAGTAGAGGTATCCAGTGTAGCAGTAGAGGCATCCAATGTAGCAGTAGAGGCATCCAGTGTAGCAGTAGAGGCATCCAGTATAGACAGACAGTACTCTAAGTGTGATAGGACCAGGGATTGAAATCACCTGATTCAGAGTGATAGATGTTACATACTCTGAAAATAATCTTGTAACAGAAATTCCCTTACCCATCTTAATAACAATATTATCTATGTGTTCTGACCATGATAAAGCTGCCTCCAACATGACGCCTAGTAGTTTTGTTTTCTTCACTTGCTCTACATGTATTCTATTAATCGACTTCAATTGGGGATCATCAGCAAGCATATATCTTGAACCAAATAAAATACACTTAGTTTTAGAAATGTTCAATACCAATTTGTTCATATCAACCCACTCAGACACCATTCTTAGTTCACTGCTCAGTACATCTGTTAACTCATTACATTCTGATGCTGCGCTATACATTGTAGAGTCATTGTGTGGTTTTGTAATAAATAAAAAAACTCTGATTCAACAAAAGAGACGGACATGTTCGAATTCCTACCCATAATAGTGTTCAACATTCTCCACAGTTTTTTTTCCCATCACCTTTTACTTCATCAATGTTGTGCTGATAGAATCCCTTCTTCTTTCCTTTGTTTAGCTTGGTCACAAGATTTCTTCATTTACAATAACTCTGCTTATCAAACAGAGTGCCAGATTTATCTGCTACTTTTTTGGCATCACAACGTTGAATCATTACATTTCTCAGCTCCTCATCAATCTATGGGGCACTGTTAACCTCTCTGCGCACTCTACAACATCCGGTGAAATTGCAGAGCGCCAAATTCAAATTACAGAAATACTCATTTGAAACATTCATGAAAATACAAGTGTTGCACACTATTCAAAAGCTTAGAATCTTGTTAATCTAACAGCGTTGTCAGATTTCAAAAAGGCTTTACGGCGAAAGCAGAACATTTGATTGTCTGAGGACAGCGCCTCGCACACATATTCAATTAGCATAATAACATAACCAGCAGAGGTGTCACACAACTAAAAAATAGCATAAAATAAATTGCTTACTTTTGACGATATTTATCTGATGGCATACCCAAGTGTCCCGGTTACACAATAAAAGGTCCTTTTGTTCGATAAAGTCCCTCTTTATATCCATATAGCTCTGTTTGGTTGGCGCGTTTTGTTTTTCAAAATACTGCCCGGTACTTTTGGGATATCGTTTGTCTGCATGGATGAACGCCTTTGGGCAGGTGGATTACTGAACAAAATGCGCCAACCAAACGACAATCAAATGTTCTGCTTTCGCCGTAAAGCCTTTTTGAAATCTGACAACGCTGTTAGATTAACAAGATTCTAAGCTTTTGAATGGTGTGCCTACAGTTGTATTTTCATGAATGTTTCAAATGAGTATTTCTGTAATTTGAATTTGGCGCTCTGCAATTTCACCGGATGTTGTAGATGTGGGACGTGACCGTCCCACCGTGCGCAGAGGTTAAGAAAATGCACTGTGAGGTCAAACGGCGCTCTGCATTTCACCAATTGTTGGCAAAATCAAACACGTTCGCGGGATTGGATCCCTAACAGGTTAAACCACTTGAGTTTTGATTTAGCAGTATGCTTAGGGTCATTGTCTTGCTGGAAGGTGAACCTCTGTCCCAGTCTCAAATCTCTGGAAGACTGAAACCGGTTTCCCTCAAGATTTTCCCTGTATTTAGCGCCATCCATTATTCCATCAATTCTGACCAGTTTCCCAGTCCCTGCCGATGGAAAAACATCCCAACAGCATGATGCTGCCACCACCATGCATCAATGTGGGGATGGTGTTCTCGGGGTGATGAGAGGTGTTGGGTTTGCGCTAGACAAAGCGTTTTCATTTTCCTTGGCCAAAAAGCTACATTTTAGTCTCACCTGACTTCTTCCATATGTTTGGGGAGTCTCCCACATGCCTTTTGGCAAACACCAAATGTGTTTGCTTATTTTTTTCTGGCCACTCTTCCGTAAGCCCAACTCTGTGGAGTGTACGACTTAAAGTGGTCCTATGGACAGATACTCCAATCTCCGCTGTGGAGCTTTGCAGCTCCTTCAGGGTTATCTTTGGTCTCTTTGTTGCCTCTGATTAATGCCCTCCTTGCCTGGTCCATGAGTGTTGGTGGGCGGCACTCTCTTGGCAGGTTTCTTTCAATTTTTTTAATAATGGATTTAATGGTGCTCCGTGGGATGTTCAAAGTTTCGGATATTGTTTTATAACCCAACCCTGATCTGTACTTCTCCACAACTTTGCCCCTGACCTGTTTGGAGAGCTCCTTGGTCTTCATAGTGCCGCTTGCTTGGTGGTGCCCCTTGCATAGTGGTGTTGCAGACTCTGGGGCCTTTCAGAACAGGTGTATATATACTGAGATCATGTGACAGATTGCACACAGGTGGACTTTATTTAACTAATTATGTGACTTCTGAAGGTAATTGGTTGCACCAGATCTTATTTAGAGGCTTCATAGCGAAGGGAGTGGATACATATGCACACACCACTTTGCCGCTTTGAACTTTTTCGAATTTTTTGAAAGAAGTCATTTTTTTTCATTTCATTTCACCGATTTGGACTATTTTGTGTATGTCCATTAAATGAAATCCAAATAAAAATCCATTTAAATTGAAGTTTGTAATGCAACAAGAACGCCAAGGGGGTGAATACTTTTGCAAGGCACTGTATTGGAACATCCTGTCCATTAATGTTAGTGAACACTTAAAGGCCCTGCAGCCCTGCAGCCATCTTGATTCTGACATTCAGGTGGAGAGTAATGGTTACCAGGCAGCTCCCATCAAACCTTAATGGCTTTTCTCTATCTCACAGCAAATACAACGTAACCTTTATGTTCAACCTTACAATGCATATTTAAAGAGCCTCTCCCTCAGCGGTTGTGTTTGTGCTTGCGAACTATATGGATAATAAGATACTGGAGTAGCCTGTCTGTTGTGTTAACTTCACAACTGTCCAAGTAATTGATGTACCTGTGCTATTATTTTTTTTAAAAAAGGAATCCATACTACGGTTTCATGCTGTATCTAAATTCCAACTAACACCAATTTCCGTTTATTCAATGGCCTTAGCACTAATAAATGCTTTTTACTGTAAGTCATTTAAACCATTACATTTCCTACTGAGGAATACAAATATTTAGTTGAATAATATTCTCCATTCATTCAGCCCCAAAGTCATTACAGCGTTGGTAGTTGCTATGCTTTGCCCTCTAGTCACTGATCTCATTAGAGGGAGATTTATCTTCAAAATTGCCTCCCTATTTGCCATTGACCCTGACCCCCCTCCTCTGGCGCTTCACTGGAAAGAGCCAGGCGACAGGACAGAACAAATCCAGGATCAGCTGATGCATGGCACATCCCCGTGAGCCCACAGCTGTATGCCAGCCAGTGTCTCCTTCTCCTAGCTAGTCATAATGTCTGCCTTCTGCCCTCAGCAGCAGCAGGCTGACAGGGCCCACCTTCACAGACAGGCCCTGTGTCACAGTTCACACTATTGTTGAGGAACTCAGGTTGGCAGAGCAAGGCACCCAGGTGTGTGTGTGTGTCCGTGGGGGTACTGTGTGTGTGTGTGTGTGTTTTGGGAGGTGAAACCAGAGACACATGCCTGTGCTGCATAATGCAGTGTGTGAGATCTCAGACCTCCTCCTCGCGACATCCCTGCCTCACCTGTCCGGCCCTGTTGCCATGGCGATGAGGGGGGGTCTGTGACACAGGATTGTTCACTCATTCACTCACCCTCGAGGATGAAAAAAAACAACACTGGATTGGTGTAGATGGAGTTCCTACCTAATGTTTTACCCCAATCCATGCTTTGAAATTCTTGAATGAATGCACACTTTGGGGAGAATTTGAATTGGGCTTTAGTCATATGGAGCCAATGGTGAGTGACCGTAGCCTACATGTGACAGCCAAACACAGCCCTAAGCTGACTGACTCTATACTCTATACACTGGCTGGCAGCTTACTGCCATGTTCGACCTCAGATGTACACTCCATTCTGTGCTATGCAGTTAGAGTTTGTGTCATTTGACACGTGTCATGTGACCTGAGTACATGTGTATGGACACAGCCTGTGAAATAGAACACTGCTGTATTTGCAATCTCGCTCTGCCCTCTTGCACAGACAGTGACAGCAGCCATTATAGCTGATGATCAGTGGTCAGGGAGACTAAGAGGACACAAACCACTCAAGATCCTGTTTTAGTGTCAGCATGACCCACAGCGGCTAAGTCCAGACCAGAGTCATATACTATAGAGGCCTCAATCTATGGATATCGAAGAATCACATACTTTGTATTAGGTGTATCTCAGTCTGTGTCAGTCATTTCCTGAGTCATGAGGTTTTCCTATCACTGTGGGCCTGGAGTTTCTTCTGGTCAGGTTCAGGAATAACTCAGGTCCCTAGTCATTTCACCATGTAATAGGTCTCTATTAATGGGACTCCGTCCCCTGCTGCTGTCCTCTGCTGCTGTCCTGTACTGGTCACACTGGCAGACCTGCTAGTCCACAGCTGACCTCATACTAACATCTCATAGTGGGACTGACTGACTGTCCTCATACTAACATCTCACAGTGGGACTGACTGACTGACTGTCCGCGTACTAACATCTCACAGTGGGACTGACTGACTGACTGTCCTCATACTAACATCTCACAGTGAGACTGACTGACTGACCTCATACTAACATCTCACAGTGAGACTGACTGACTGACTGTCCTCATACTAACATCTCACAGTGAGACTGACTGACTGACTGTCCTCATACTAACATCTCACAGTGAGACTGACTGACTGACCTCATACTAACATCTCACAGTGAGACTGACTGACTGACTGTCCTCATACTAACATCTCACAGTGAGACTGACTGACTGACTGTCCTCATACTAACATCTCACAGTGAGACTGACTGACTGACTGTCCTCATACTAACATCTCACAGTGAGACTGACTGACTGACTGTCCTCATACTAACATCTCACAGTGGGACTGACTGACTGTCCTCATACTAACATCTCACAGTGAGACTGACTGACTGACTGTCCTCATACTAACATCTCACAGTGAGACTGACTGACTGTCCTCATACTAACATCTCACAGTGGGACTGACTGACTGACTGTCCGCGTACTAACATCTCACAGTGAGACTGACTGACTGTACTCATACTAACATCTCACAGTGAGACTGACTGACTGTCTGACTGACTGTCTGACTGTCCTCATACTAACATCTCACAGTGGGACTGACTGACTGTCCTCATACTAACATCTCACAGTGGGACTGACTGACTGTCCTCATACTAACATCTCACAGTGAGACTGACTGACTGACCTCATACTATTGAGAAAAATAATCTGATAATTCCGGAGCCCTATTTTAACAGTAAAAAATAACAACAATAACATTCTTGTCTACCCACAATGCATGACAATCTTTGGATTAGGCTGCACATTATAACATGAAGAAAAAATATGAAAAAAAAGATTTATTCAATACCATCTCAGAAGTATATTACATGTTTTAATAAAGCACTGTGAATGACTTTATAACATGCTACTTTATTTATTTTGTGATGCCGTGGGAAAAAATTGTAGTAAAAATTGGTGCGACCAAATCATGGGGTAATAGTAGTAGCAGTAGTAATAATAGTAGTAGCAGTAGTAATAATAGTAGTAGCAGTAGTAGTAGTAGTAGTAATAATAGTAGTAGCAGTAGTAATAATAGTAGTAGCAGTAGTAATAATAGTAACAGTAGTAGTAACAATAGTAACAGTAGTAATGATAGTAGTAGCAGTAGTAATAATAGTAGTAGCAGTAGTAATAATAGTAGTAGCAGTAGTAGTAGTAGTAGTAGCATTAGTAGCAGCAGGTGGTAGTAATAGTAATAATGGTAGGTGGCAGTAGTAGTAGTATGGCGGTGAGTATAATGGTGGTGAGTAGTGATAATGTAGGTGGCAGTGGTGGTAATGGTGGTGGCAGGTGTAGTGGCAGGTCAGGTAATAATAATGTAGTAGCCGGTGGTGAAGTAATGGTAGGTGGCAGGTGGTATTAATGGTAGGTGGTAATGTGGTAGGTGGCAAGTGGTAGTAGGTGGTAGGTGGTAGTAATGTGGTATTGGTAGTAGTAGTAATGTGGTGGTAGTAGTAGTATATTAGGTGGTGGCGGTGAGTGATAATTAGGTGGTAGGCGGTGGTGGTGGCGGTTAGTAATATTAGTGGTGGCGGTGGTAATATTAATGGTGGTGGCGGTGGTGGTGGCGGTGAGTGATTAATGTAGTGGTAGCGGTAGGTGATAATGGTGGTGGCCAGTGGTGATATGTGGTGGTGGTAGTACCATGTGGTGGTGAGTAGTGGTGGTGGTAATGTGGTGGTGGCGGTGGTATGGTGGTGGCGGTGGTAATGTGGTGGCCGGTGGTAGATAATTAGTGGTAGGCGGTGGTAATAATAGTGGTAGCGGTGGTAATGTTGGTGGTAGGCGGTGGTTAGATAATGGTGGTAGGCGGTGGTAGTGGTGGCGGTGGTGATAATTGGTAGTGGCGGTGGTAATAATAATGGTGGTAGTAATGGTGGTGGTAGCAGGTTGGTAATTAATGGTAGTTGGCGAGTGGTAATGTTAGTAGTAGCCAGTGGTAATAATGGTGGTAGCAGTAGTAATAATGGTGGCAGCAGGTGGTAATGGTAGTAGCGGTGGTAATGCGTAGTGGCGGCGGTGGTAATAGTGGTAGTAGTGGTAGCCGGTGGTAATGGTAGTGGCAGTGGTAGTGACCAATGGTGGTAGTGATAATGGTAGTGGCAGTAGTGGTAGTAGCGGTGGTAATAATGGTAGTGGTAATGGTAGTAGTAATGGTAGTAAGCAGTGGCAGTAATGGTAGTGGCGGTGGTAGTGGTAGCGGTGGTAATGTGGTAGTGGCAGTGGTAGTTAATGAGTGGTAGGCGTGGTAAATAATGGTGGTAGTATTAATGGTGGTGGCCGGTGGTAGTAGTAGTGCATTGGTAGTGGTAATGTGGTGGTGGTAGTAATAATGGTGGTGGTGGTGGTAATTAGTGGTGGTGGTGAGTAATGGTATTGGTGGCAGTGGTAATAATGGTGAGTGGCAGTGGTGGTGGCGGTAGTGGTATAATGGTGGTGGCGGTGGTAATAGGTGGTGGCGGTGGTGGTGGCGGTGGTATATGTGCTGGTAGGCGGTGGCAGTGGTAATGGTGGAGTGGTGATGATAATGGTGGTGGTGATAATGGTGGTGAGTGGTAGTTGTGGTGAGTGGTAATGGTGGCGGTAGTGATAATGGTGAGTAGTAATGGTGGTAGTATTAATTGGTAGGTGACGGTAGTGATGGTGGTGGCCGGTGGTAATAGTGGTAGCGGTGGTATTAATGGTGGTGGCGGTGGTAGTAATGGTGGTGGCGGTGGTAGTAATATGGTAGTGGTGGCAGTAGTAATAATAGTGGTAACGGTGGTGGTGGTGGCGGTGGTGGTAATGGTGGTGGCGGTGGTAGTAGTGGAATGGTAGTGAGTAATGGCGGTGAGTAGCAGTGGTAATAATAGTGGTAGCGGTGAAGTAATGTTGGTAGTGAGCAGTAATAATAGTGGTAGCGGTGGTAATAATAGTAGTGGCAGTAGTAATAATGGTAGCAGCGGTAGTAATAATTAGTGGTAGCAAGTGGTAATAGTGGTAGCGGCAGCAGTAGTAATAGTAGTAGTAGTGGTAGCAGTGATATTAGTAGGTAGCAGTAGTATTAATGGTAGGTAGGCAGTGGTAATAATAATAGTAGCAGTAGTAATAATGTAGTAGTAGCAGTAGTAATAATGGTAGCGGTAGGTAATAATAATGGTAGTAGCAGTAGTAATAATGGTAAACGGTAGTAGTAACAATGGTAACAGTAGTAATAATGGTAGTAGGCAGTGGTAATAATAGTAAGACAGTGAGTAGTAACAATGGTAACATTGGTAATGTGGTAGTAGGCAGTGGTAATGGTAGCGGTGGTAATGGTAGTAATAGTAGCGGTAGTAATAATGGTGAGTAGTAGTGGTAGCGGTGGTAGTAATGGTAGCGGGGTAGGCAGTGGTATTTAGTAGTAGCAGTGGTAATAATGGTAAGTGGCAGTATTAATGGTGGCGGTGGTAATGGTAATGGTAGTAGCGGTAGTAATAATGGTAGTAGTGGTAGGCAGTAGTAGTAATGGTAGTAGGCAGTGGTATTGGTAGTGGCGGTAGTAATATTAGTAGGTGGCAGTAGTAATGGTAGGCAGTGGTAATGGTATTAATGGTAGGCCAGGTAGTAATAATAGCAGTATTAGTAGTAGTAATAATAGTAGTAGCAGTAGTAATAATAGTAGTAGCAGGTGAAGTAATAATAATGGTAGTAACCCAGTAGTAATAATGGTAGTATTGGTGGTAATGGTAACAGTGGCAGCAGTGGCAGGTGGTAGTAGCGGTATTGGTAATAATGGTAGTAGCGGTAGTGAATAATAATAATAGTGGTAGCGAAGGTGATGGTAATGGTGGTAGTAGCAGTAGTAATAATGGTGGTGGCGGTAGTGGTATAATGTAGGTGGTAGCGGTAGTGAGTAATGGTAGGTGTTGGTGGTGAAATGAAGTAACCCAGTGGCAGCGGTAGGCAGTAGGTAGTGGCAGGTAGGTGATAATGGTGGTAGCGGTGGTAATAATGGTGGTGGCGGTGGTAATAATGGTGGTGGTAGGCAGTATTGGTGATTGGTAATGGGGTGGTAGTGGTAGCAATGTTGGTGGTGGTGATGGTAGTGTGGCAATAGTAGTAGTTGTAGTAGTACTAGCAGTAGTAGTGGTAGTAGCAGAAGTTATAGTAGTAGCAGTAGAAGTAATAATAGTTTTTGTAGTAGAAAAATATTGTATCGTTATGCTGTAAACTAGTAATGAGTACAAGTTAGTGTAGTACTCGTAGTAATAGTTGTAGTAGCAGTAGTAATAGTAATAGCAGTAGTAATAGTGATTTTAATAGTAGTAGTAGTAGTAGTAGTAGTAGCAGCAATATTATTATTATTATTAGTAGTAGTAGCATTAGTAATAGTTGTAGTAGTGGTAGTAATACTATTAGTAATAGTTGTGGTAGTAGTAGTAATAGCACTAGTAATACTAGTAGTAGTAGTAATAGCAGTAGTAATAGTAGTAGTAGTAATAGCAGTAGTAGTATTAGTAGTGATAATAGTAGTAGTAGTACAGTAGAAGTAGGCCTAATAGTTGCAGTAGTCATAGGCCTAAAAGGTGTAGTATTAGTAGGTGTTGTAGTAGCGGTAGTAGTAGGCCTAATAGGTGTAGTAGTAGATAAATGTGTTGTGTCCTGGCTGCATTGATACTGTGTCGGAGGAGCCAGTGTGGCTGTGAGACTTCTTGGTAACGGTCTTCCTCTGTCATCATGTTATTGATTTATTCTCATATGTCTATTAAATAGTTATATATCCCCCACAGTGCTATTAGGGGTCGTTGCATTGTCATACCCAGACCCACAGTTTGAAAAACATAGTATCATCATTTGTAAGATCATAGGGTTTTACATAGTCAAGTCATACAACCGTATTGCCATTTAGGCCTAGCCAGAGAGAACTAGAGGAGGAATAGAACCTTAACCATTCTAAGCTTTGGGCTAAAAACAGTAGAAATAAAACACATTTCTATTGAGAATTCTCTATTAGAAACTGGGTGGTTCCAGCCCTGAATGCTGATTGGCTGAAAGCCGTGGTATATCAGACCGTATACCATGGGTATTTAAAAACATTTATTTTACCTGCTCTAATTACTTTGGTAACCAGTTTATAATAGCAATAAGGCACTTCGGAGGTTTGTGATATATGGCGAATATACCACAGCTAAGGGCTGAGTACTAAGAACAGCCCTTAGCCCTGGTATATTGGCTATATACCTCACACCCTCGGGACATAATGCTTAATTATGCGACTCGGTGAGTGAAGGGGACCTACTTAAGTTCCCTGACTGCCCTTCAGAACTCCCCAGAAGACTACTCTGATGGCATGATGCGTGCGTGTACTGCAGTAGTATACTGTTTGTCATGCCCTCCCTCCACTCTAATGGGAATCTCATTGTGTCACACTGTCAGTCCAGAGACTACAGACAAAAGCTGCCTGGCCTGCTGTTATTTTTCCAGCTCGCCTCGCTGTGCGTCATTTGGACCTTTTGAAATGACTGATGAAACATGGGAGGGAGCTGGTTAAATGAGGGGGGTTGATATGCACAGACAGTAGCGCTCTCTCTCTCTCTCTCTCTCTCTCTCTCTCTCTCTCTCTCTCTCTCTCTCTCTCTCTCTCTCTCTCTCTCCAGTTAGTGGTAAACTTATCAGAGGCCCTTGAGATGGGCTGATAGCGGATAGCCTTGGGGCAGGCAGGCACATAAAGGAAATTGGACTGATGGTGTCTGTGAGAGGAACGCTGGTCGTCAGGGACAGGGTCCCACCACATGGCAGGCAGCAGGGAGGTAGTGAGGCATGCAGGACATTCCTTATCTGGGACTTCTTCCCCTCTTCCTCCTCCTCTTTAAACCCTATGGTTAACAGAGGATTCTACACACTTCACTGGGCAGTTTTCGGGCTCATCTAGATGGGCTTTGTCCTCTAAAAGTGCACTTTAAGCTCAAATCAGCCATATGCCAACAGGTGACCCAAAGGAGAGACGGATGAGGCCACAGGTTAAGGGTCATTCTGGATCATGTAGAGAGAAATAGTAATGGAGTCTTTTGTAGGCACTATCTCCGCCATGGTTCGTTTGACAAAGTCTATAGGGAAAATGAACGGCGTTTTTGTAGGGTTTTTTGGATAAACGCTGAACATAAGGTCTGTGGTAAACACAGTCTTACAGGCTGACTACACCGCTCGCATTGCAAAATAAATGTAGAAATCTATATTATTCAAATATTGCACCCACACTGCTTGCGTTGCCAAGGGATAAAATAGAAGTCAGTTCTATTTGTGACGCGCTACATGTCCAGCCTCTCATCTCCTCATTGGTTTATAGAAGCAGATACCCACGTGCCATCTCCTCATTGGTTATACCCACGTGGGTGACTGAAAGACGAACGAGGTCGGTGGCCGTAATGCACCTAATTTATAAAAGTTGCCAATCGCAATATAAAGTCAAGAGAAGAAAAGGCCTGGAAGGAGGAGAGATGACTAGAAACGATTCGGTTGACCGTTTTATGTGTGGATTAATTGTCAGTGTAGAGGACCTTGTGCATTTCAGGTAAAATAACAATTCAATGTTTATATCCCAGGACAAATTAGATAGCAACAGCAAGCTAGCTAAATAGGACAAATTAGTTAGCAAGTGCAAGCTAGCTAGCTAAATTGCCATAAATGTTTAATTCTTTTCGACCTGTCCCCAAATTAATGTTGGTTCAGAGTTTGTTTTGATATTTTAACCTGCGTGTCGTGATTGCGTTTGGTGTGGGGGGACAAAATAAATGTATGCACGATGGCACACAATGCCGCACGTGCGCAGCCAGTTTGGGTTCTGTGTTAGGAGATATAAGTTTTGTTCTAGGAGATAATCTTCATCAGTTGACGGCACTTGTGAAATTTGTTGAATTCATTTGATAACAAAAATAATATATGAAGGCTTTATAATTCATGAAGGTCATGTTAACTGACTGCTATTCTCTCGTAGAACTGTAACGGAGACGCTGGGAGTCGAGAAGCAAGTGCAAGGGAGGAGTTTAATAATACAAGAAACATGGAACGATAGGAGTAGCGTCTGGACATGAAACACATAACCAATACTGCCTGGGGAATGGAACTAAGGGACTGACAGATATAGTGGAGGTAATCAGTGAAGTGATGGTCCAGGTGTGTCTCATGATGAGGCGCAGGTGCGCGTAACGATGGTGCCGGGTGTGCGTAATGATGGTTGTCAGAGCCAGTGGATGGTAGACTGGCGACGTGTTAGCCTCAGATCTTCTTTCCCATAGTGATGGCTGAACAAACCAGAGGTGAATCAGTTCCGGGTTTTAGGACTACAAGCTGGCGAGCTCTATTGCAGGAGGGATTGAGTTGAGAGTTAATCTAGCACATATTGCTCATATGGTATTTTTGTATTTGTATTTATTATGGATCCCCATTAGCTGCTGTCAAAGCAGCAGCTACTCTTCCTGGGGTCCAGCAAAATTAAAGCAGTTTATACAATTTTAAAACACTACAATACATTCACAGATTTCACAACACACTGTGTGCCCTCAGGCCCCTACTCCACCACTACCACATATCTACAGTACAAAATCCATGTGTATGTATAGTGCGAATGTTATCGAGTGTGTGTGTCTGTGCCAATGGTTGTGTTGCTTCACAGTCCCTGCTGTTCCATAAGGTGTTTTTTCTATCTGTTTTTTAAGTCTAATTTTACTGCTTGCGTCAGTTACTTGATGTGGAATAGAGTTCCATGTAGTCATGGCTCTATGTAGTACTGTGTGCCTCCCATAGTCTGTTCTGGACTTTGGGACTGTGAAGAGACCTCTTGTGGTATGTCTTGTGGGGTATGCAGGGGTGTCCGACAAGGGGACCAGTAGTTTAGACAGACAGCTCGGTGCATTACAACATGTCAATACCTCTCATAAATAAAAGTAGTGATGAAGTCAATCTCTCCTCCACTTTCAGCCAGGACAGATTGACATGCATATTATTAGTATTAGCTCTCTGTGTACATCCAAGGGCCAGCCGTGCTGCCCTGTTCTGAGCCAATTGCAATTTTCCTGAGTTGTGGCACCTGACCCCACGACTGAACAGTAGTCAAGGTGCGGCAAAAGGCAGAGCATCGCTTTATTATAGACAGTTTTGACCATGACAGTTGACAATCTAGTGTTACTCCGAGCAGTTTAGTTATCTCAACTTGTTCAATGTCCACATTATTTATTACAAGATTTAGTTGAGGTTTAGGGTTTAGTGAGTGTTTTGTTCCAAATACAATGCTTTTGTATTCCTTGCCACCCACTCTGAAACTAACAGCAGCTCTTTGTTGAGTGTTGCAGTCATTTTAGTCGCTGTAGTAGCTGACGTGTATAGTGTTGAGTCATCCGCATACATAGACACTCTGGCTTTACTCAAAGTCAGTGGCATGTCGTTAGTAAAAAAAATCAAAGCAAGGGGCCAAAACAGCTACCCTGGGGAATTCCTTTCTAACTGGATAATATTTGAGAGTCTTCCATTAAAGAACACCCTCTGTGTTCTGTTAGACAAGTAACTCTTTATCCACATTATAGCAGGGAGTGTAAAGCCATAACACATACGTATTTCCAGCAGCAGACTATGATCAATAATGTCAAAAGCTGCACTGAAGTCTAACAAGACAGCCCCCACAATCATTTCATCATCAGTTTCTCTCAGCCAATCATCAGTCAGTTGTGTAAGTGCTGTGCTTGTTGAGTGTCGTACCCTATAAGCATGCTGAAATTCTGTTGTCAATTTGTTTACTGTAAAATAGCATTGTATCTGGTCAAACATAATTTTTTCATTAAGTGTACTACGGGTTGGTAACATGTTGATTGGTTGGCTATTTGAGCCAGTAAAGGGGGCTTTATTTTTCTTGGGTAGTAGATGTATTCAGGCTATGTCTTTTAAACAGTTGTAGTTAAACAATATGTACATATAAATATATGGATGAAGCGATGGCCGAGCAGCATAGGCAAGGTGCAATAGATGGTATAAAATATAATATATACATGTGATATGAGTAATGTAAGATATGTAAACATTATTAAAGTGGTATTATTTAAAGTGGCAATGAATCACTAGTCACTTTAAACAATGCCACTTTAATAATGTTTACATATCTTACATTACTCATATCATATGTATATACTGTATTTTATACCATCTACTGCACCTTGCCTATGCCACTCGGCCATCGCTCATCCATATATTTAGAGTGGGGCAAAAAAGTATTTAGTCAGCCACCAATTGTGCAAGTTCTCTCACTTAAAAAGATGAGAGAGGCCTGTAATTTTCATCATAGGTACACTTCAACTATGACAGATGAAATGAGAAAAAAGAAATCCAGAAAATCACATTGTAGGATTTTTTATTTATTTATTTGCAAATTATGGTGGAAAATAAGTATTTGGTCACATACAAACAAGCAAGATTTCTGGCTCTCACAGACCTGTAACTTCTTCTTTAAGAGGCTCTTCTGTCCTCCACTCATTACCTGTATTAATGGCACCTGTTTGAACTTGTTATCAGTATAAAAGACACCTGTCCACAAACTCAAACAGTCACACTCCAAACTCCACTATGGCCAAGACAAAAGAGCTGTCAAAGGACACCAGAAACAAAATTGTAGACCTGCACCAGGTTGGGAAGACTGAATCTGCAATAGGTAAGCAGCTTGGTTTGAAGAAATCAACTGTGGGAGCAATTATTAGGAAATGGAAGACATACAAGACCACTGATAATCTTCCTCGATCTGGGGCTCCACGCAAGATCTCACCCCGTGGGGTCAAAATGATCACAAGAACGGTGAGCAAAAATCCCAGAACCACACGGGGACCTAGTGAATGACCTGCAGAGAGCTGGGACCAAAGTAACAAAGCCTACCATCAGTAACACACTACGCCGCCAGGGACTCAAATCCTGCAGTGCCAGACATGTCCCCTGCTTAAGCCAGTACATGTTCAGGCCCGCCTGAAGTTTGCTAGAGAGCATTTGGATGATCCAGATGAGGATTGGGAGAATGTCATATGGTCAGATGAAACCAAAATAGAACTTTTTGGTAAAAACTCAACTCGTCGTGTTTGGAGGACAAAGAATGCTGAGTTGCATCCAAAGAACACCATACCTACTGTGAAGCATGGGGGTGGAAACATCATGCTTTGGGACTGTTTTTTCTGCAAAGGGACCAGGACGACTGATCCGTGTAAAGGAAAGAATGAATGGGGCCATGTATCGTGAGATTTTGAGTGAAAACCTCCTTCCATCAGCAAGGGCATTGAAGATGAAACGTGGCTGGGTCTTTCAGCATGACAATGATCCCAAACACACCGCCTGGGCAACGAAGGAGTGGCTTCAGAAGAAGCATTTCAAGGTCCTGGAGTGGCCTAGCCAGTCTCCAGATCTCAACCCCATAGAAAATCTTTGGAGGGAGTTGAAAGTCCGTGTTGCCCAGCGACAGCCCCAAAACATCACCGCTCTAGAGGAGATCTGCATGGAGGAATGGGCCAAAATACCAGCAACAGTGTGTGAAAACCTTGTGAAGACTTACAGAAAACGTTTGACCTCTGTCATTGCCAACAAAGGGTATATAACAAAGTATTGAGATAAACTTTTGTTATTGACCAAATACTTATTTTCCACCATAATTTGCAAATAAATAAATAAAAAATCCTACAATGTGATTTTCTGGATTTCTTTTTCTCATTTCGTCTGTCATAGTTGAAGTGTACCTATGATGAAAATTACAGGCCTCTCTCATCTTTTTAAGTTGGAGAACTTGCACAATTGGTGGCTGACTAAATACTTTTTTGCCCCACTGTATATGTACATATTCTCATTCACCCCTAGATTTGTGTGTATTAGGTAGTTGTTGGGGAATTGTTAGATTACTTGTTAGATATTACTGCACTGTCGGAACTAGAAGCACAAGCATTTCGCTACACTCGCATTAACATCTGCTAACCATGTGTATGTGACCAATACAATTGGATTTGATTTGAGCGGTGGATAGTTTGAAGTAGGTTGTTGTCATGTTGCACTATATCACCACTTCTCTGTGTAGTTATGGCCTAATTCAGGATGAAATCAGTTGTGTTTAGTACACTGTTGAACAGTACTGCACAGTACACTGACTGTTGAATGCTGTCGGCCACTCCTCCTCTGTAAGTTACAGGAAGGGGTTCTCATGAAAACGAGGTGAACTTAAGGGGGCAGCTGTGTGTGTGTCTGTCAAAGCAAAGGTTTGCTATCTGCGTCACTGGTCTGCCTGTGGCAGGAAATGAAAATGGAAGATGATGACGCAGATGAGGAAATGGCTCATTCGTTGGACCTGCCTATAAACAGTGGGCTGCGTGGGGGAGGCTCAGACTGGGTCAATCTAGATCAGGTGATACCCTCTGTCTGTCTGTTGTTATTTCAACCTTTTACTGTCCTAGCATCAGTCAGTCACACTGCTTCCTCTCTCTCTGTCTCTGTCTCTCTCTCTGTCTCTCTCTGTATCTCTCTGTATCTATGTCAGCTAACTATCTCTCCATCTCTCATTCTTTTTCTCTCTCTCTCTCTCTCTCTCTCTCTCTCTCTCTCTCTCTCTCTCTCTCTCTCTCTGTATCTATGTCAGCTAACTATCTCTCCATCTCTCATTCTTTCTTTCTTTCTCTCTCGTCTCTCTCTCTCTCTCTCTCTCTCTCTCTCTCTCTCTCTGTATCTATGTCAGCTAACTATCTCTTTCTCTTCTCTCTTTCCATCTCTCATTCTTTCTTTCCTCTTTCTTCTCTCTTTCTCTCTGTATAAACAGATAAATATTGGTTGTATTTACAAAGATGTTTGTTATTCACTGGTTGCCCTTTTCTTGTGGCAACAGGTCACAAATCTTGCTGATGTGATTGCACACTGCGGTATTTTGTCAGATAAGGGAGTTTTTCAATATTTGGTTTGTTTTCAAATTCTTTGTTGGTCTGTGAGATCTGAGGGAAATATGTGTGTCTAATATTTGGCAGGAGACTCCGTATAGACGGGTAGTTTCTGGGTCAGCTATGAGGAAGGGAAGAAAGGTGCACTGATTCATCGCCTATGTCTGAATTATTGATGCATGTGGAGTGGCCTGACAACGAATGAGCTCTCTCTCCTCTCACTGTACACTGGGACTGTGTTCAGACTGACAGATACATTACCCCACCCACTTTAACCTACCAAACTGTGTTCAGACTGACAGATGCATTACCCCACCCACTTTAGCCTACCAAACTGTGTTCAGACTGACAGATGCATTACCCCACCCACTTTAACCTACCAAACTGTGTTCAGACTGACAGATACATTACCCCACCCACTTTAACCTACCAAACTGTGTTCAGACTGACAGATGCATTACCCCACCCACTTTAGCCTACCAAACTGTGTTCAGACTGACAGATGCATTACCCCACCCACTTTAACCTACCAAACTGTGTTCAGACTGACAGATACATTACCCCACCCACTTTAACCTACCAAACTGTGTTCAGACTGACAGATACATTACCCCACCCACTTTAACTTACCAAACGGTGTTCAGACTGACAGATACATTACCCCAACCAGCTAATGTGCTGTCTGGCAGATTTTCCACTCTAAGGCTCTGTATGCATGTGATAAGATAAGGAATATACTGTACACACCCGCCAAGCAGTAAAATTAGGTTTCAAAAACAGAAAAAAATAGACCTTATGGAACAGCAGGGACTGTGAAGCAACACAAACATAGGTACAGACACATGGATACACACATACGATAACATTCGCACTATACATACACATGGATTTTGTACTGTAGATATGTGGTAGTGGTGGAGTAGGGGCCTGAGGGCACACAGTGTGTTGTGAAATCTGTGACTGTATTGTAATGTTTTAAAAACGGTATAAACTGCCTTCATTTTGCTGGACCACAGGAAGAGTAGCTGCTGCCTTGGCAGGAACTAATAATGGCGATCCATTTATTTCCACAAAGTTATGCTAATTAACCTGTAGTCCGATAAGAAGGACCAGTCAAGTGTATTTTCATCAATGAACAGGATATAAAGCAGTACTTCGCAATGTTTTTTTTTCTTCTTCTCTCTGACAATTGGCCGGCAACAATTTTATTTATCAGCTTTTCTATTTTTTTTATCTAACATAAGCCGGCTACTTTAACCTACCAACCTTTACTCCTCTAGTCACAACAAAGACTGGGTGTAACCATGAGTGTCTCCGCGTGAGAACACTATAAGTCCCCATTAAACAACTGACAGCAGCCGGGTGGCCTCTCTCTGCCAAGAAGCTGGATGTCCATGACAACGGTTGTGGAACACACCAGAAATACTTCAAGCAATTAGGAGATGGGGAAACTCATTTACCAATGAATGGAGGAACGTATAACGCCCCACCCAGCAGACTGACGACCAATCACGTTCACATTGTCATTAGAGAACGACCGATATGAATGTTTTAGGGCCGATACCAGTTTGGGGGGGTGGGGGGCTAAGGAGGCCAATGGCCAATATTTTAGACAGATATTCAATATCATTACATTTTTTAAAAATTATGATAACATTTTCCAGACAGCCATGTATGCATTAATGCATCTATTTTTGAATCAAACAATACATTTGACTTTGTTTTTACCAACCCTAACTACATAACAACATAATGGGATTCATTTTATTTGAATGGTAAATCTTTTGATAGACTGGGTAAATTAAGATGGCAAAGGCTTACTCACAATACAGGTGAATGCATATTCAATAGGAGTTATTGCTCTTGTTTTGACTGATCAGTGTCTATGGTGCTACAGATAACAATCTGTATTCCTTCCATGTGGGACTTCCATTAGCCTACTGATCAACAACGTTTGAATAGAAGCATCACTCCATGTCAAGCCTGTATGGAAGGACATCATATAGGCACTGCTTTTAGTTTGACTATATTAAATAACATCTATTCAATCCAAATGGGTCCAACGTAACGTCATGCATTGGGATCACGGATGCTTATGAAACTAGTATTTTTTTTGTAATTTTCTGTGATCAGGAAAAATTTTTTTTTTCAGCTGTCATCTCTAAACAATTCAGCTGCTAGAACGAAATTTGAAACAACACAATTGGCTAGTTCAGCTATCTGAACTAGCTAGTTCAGCTATCTTTCCAAGCCGCTTTCCTCACAGACCTAACCCCGCTCTGTCACTCAAGGAGCGTGTTTTTGTTGTTACCACGAGACACTTCGTTCAGTCTGCATGGTCAATGCAGCACATTAAACAATGTTGATGTTCTATAATTACACTATTAGTATGTGTTTCTTAAATCAGAAAACATCTAGTTTGTTTTTTCTTAGCAAGTTTTAGCTAAATCGTGTTAGCCACTAATGCTAATCGCTAGTTAGCTGGCTAGCTAGCGAATAAATGTACTGAGTCAGAGCAAACGTAGCTAGCTGATACAGCCTGATACCAATGCTGGTGTAAGCCTAAATCAGCATGTAGTTTGTGCAACAGTATCTTCTAAATCAAAGAGGAATAGTCTAAGCATAAATATGTTGGCTACATGAAGAAACATTTTAATGTAGCCAAAGTATATAGGGTCCCCGAGGAAACACTGACCATCACTTTGGTTCCTACCCTGTCACAATAACTCCTCCCTGGGATTTTAATTCGCTGTCATGTCAAACACTGAATTCAAAGTGGCCACTATTATTTATATACTAACTATAGATTTATAATAAACATTATATTTCCACGATTCCAACAGTTCATCCAAGTGTTTTTATCTAAATCGCAAGTCAAAAAATTAGACATTGTTTTTTTTGCAAATATAGTGCAGCCCTACGTGGCAGTGTGGAAATGATCTCAAATGAGTGCAGGAAATTGATAAATTGATGGAAATGCAGGAAATAATTTTTAGTTGCAGTTGAATTGAACATTATAAAACAATCAGAATGGAGAAAGACCCATTGAAATCACTTAGAATGTATGTGTTGCCACCCTAGGATCACTCACTACTCATAAAACAAATGTAGAACTTTTATTATTCAAAAACATAAAATAGCGTCAAATATTTTGGCCATATACCCCAGCCCTAATCCCTTCTAAAAGTCAGGGTATGAGTCGAGAAACCTGCCTATTTTCCTCTAAAGTATGTCATGATTTCAAAGCTAAACTATATTATTCACGTAATTCATGCTAATTTGGGGCACCCAAATTACTCCTATTGACTCCTTGAAGGAGTGTGCTCTTTGTGGAATTATACCCTGAATGCACCACGCAGTCCATTGACAACGGACGGGCAACACAATGGGAGTTAATAATAATCGAATGGAGTGTCCCATCTCCTAATTTCTTAAAGTATTTCTCAACACATCTGCTGTGCTGTGACAGAGACATGTGGATGGAACACACAACAGCAGCACCACCGCCCTAAGAGAGCATTTCTCTCTCTCTCTCTCTCTCTCTCTCTCTCTCTCTCTCTCTCTCTCTCTCTCTCTCTCTCTCTCTCTCGTCAGTCCCCTCCTCCAGATGACTGTTTCCCAGCACTAAACTCAGAGACTTCAAACAGGCTGAGCAGACTAAGGGGGAGGGGTGGAATAATGAAGATCCTTCAGTTAGGCAGTGAATTTCAAACACAGATTCAACCACAAAGACCAGGGAGATTTTTCCAATGCCTCACAAAGAAAGGCACCTATTGGTAGATGGGTAAAAAATAAAACAGCAGACGTTGAATATCCCTTTGAGCATGGTGAAGTTATTCATTACACTTTGGATGGTATATCAATATACTCAGTATCTACAAAGATAAAGGCGTCCTTTCTAACTCAGTTGCCGGAGAGGAAGAAAACCTCTCATGGATTTCACCATGAGGCCAATGGTGACTTTAAAACAGAGTTTAATGGCTGTGATAGGAGAAAACGGAGGATGGATCAACAACATTGTAGTTATTCCCCAATACTAACCTAAATGACAGAGTGAAGTAAACCTGCAAAGAAAGTGTCAGAAATTAACTTCATGTCCTGAATACAAAGTGTTATGTTTGGGGTGAATCCAACACAACACATCACTGAGAACAACTCTTTATATTTTCAAGCATAGTGGTGGCTTCATCATGTTTTTAGAATGCTTGTCATCGGCAAAGATTGGGTTGCTTTTTTACGGAATAGAGCTAAGCACAGGCAAAATCACAGGTTCAGTCTACTTTCCAACAGACACTGGGAGACAAATTCACCTTTCAGCAGATCAATAACCTAAAACACTAGGCCGAATATACACTGGAGTTGCTTACCAAAACGACGTTGAGTGTTCCTGAGTGGCCTAGTTACAGTTTTGACTAAAATCTAGCAATGATCAGCAACCAACTTGAAGAATAAAAAAAATTATAATGTGCAAATATTGTACAATCCAGGTGTGCAAAGCTCTTAGAGACTTACCCAGAAATACACTTTATCATTATGGGGTATTGTGTGTAGATGGGTGAGAGAATTTGTAAACATTTTATAAATTTTGAATTCAGGATGTAACGCATCAAAATGTGGAAGAAGTCAAGGGGTATGAATACTTTATGAAGGCTCTGTAAATAGTTGTTTATTTTAATTTTATAAGCCATTAAATTGCAAATTAGCTGATCTCAGTGGAATTTAAGCAGAGTTTTGGCACAAGTGAACATTTGTAAATATGGTTTAACATTAGAATAAGGTTAGAATAACATTACAGCACAGGAGGCTGCTGAGTGGAGAACGGCTCAATAATGAATGGGAGCAGAGCAAATGGAATGGCATCAGACACCTGGAAACCATGTGTTTGATGTAATTGATACCATTCCACTGATTCCGATCCAGTCATTATTACGAGCCCGTTCTCCCCAATTAAGGTGCCACCAACCTCCTGTGCATTGCAGTGATGGCACGAAGCCAACACATCACCCTGATAGTGGAATGCTTCACAGAGAGGACTTGAACAGCTGTGATATAAACTGAGAATGTTTTCAGAAGGTTTTGTCCAATCATTACTCTTTAATTTTAACCATGTCTCTCTCTCTGTCTCTCTCTCTCTCTCTCTCTCTCTCTCTCTCTCTCTCTCTCTCTCTGTCTCGCTCTCTCTGTCTCTCTCTCTCTGTCTCTCTCCCTCTCTCTGTGTCTCTGTCTCTCTCTCTCTCGGTCTCTGTCTCTCTTTCTCTCTCGGGTTCTGTCTCTCCCTCTATTTATCTCTCTCAGTGGCTCTGGGGCGTAACCAGGCCTTGAAGAGAGAGAAGCCCAAATGGAAGAGTGACTATCCCATGACGGACGGCCAGCTGCGCAGTAAGCGGGATGAGTTCTGGGACACGGCGCCCGCCTTCGAGGGACGCAAGGAGATCTGGGACGCGCTCAAGGCCGCCGCCCAAGCCTTTGAGAGCAACGACCATGAATTGGCCCAGGCCATCATCGACGGGGCCAGCATAACACTGCCACACGGTACGACACACACCACACACATCTGCTCCTCTATCATCTCTGTCTCTCTCTATCTTCTCTGTATGTCTGTTAGCCTGTAACATAACACTGTCATGAAGTGGCCCAGGCGGGGCCGCCGTAACGCTACCACACAATACGTAACACACTCCATAGACCCCTGCCCTCTATAAGCTCTATCTGTCCCCTCTCTGTCATAGTGTAACACTGACACACGGTAAGACACACACACATCTCTCTCTTCAGTGTCTCTCTATCAACCTCACATCTAGACCTTTATCTCTCTCAATCATCTCTTCCTGGGGGTTGAACATCTCGTCCTAAGGGATCTACAGGGCAGGGTCCCTGTTACTATCCTGGGGGTTGAACATCTCGTCCTAAGGGATCTACAGGGCAGGGTCCCTGTTACTATCCTGGGGTTGAACATCTCGTCCTAAGGGATCTACAGGGCAGGGTCCCTGTTACTATCCTGGGGGTTGAACATCTCGTCCTAAGGGATCTACAGGGCAGGGTCCCTGTTACTATCCTGGGGGTTGAACATCTCGTCCTAAGGGATCTACAGGGCAGGGTCCCTGTTACTATCCTGGGGGTTGAACATCTCGTCCTAAGGGATCTACAGGGCAGGGTCCCTGTTACCATCCTGGCCAGGGGCATTGGATTCTCCTTAGAGTAGACCAGAGGAAGAGTGTCCCCCTACTGGCCATCCAACAGCCCTTACTGTATAGTAGACCAGAGGAAAGAGTCCCCCTACTGGCCGCCCAACAGTCCTTACTGTATAGTAGACCAGAGGAAAGAGTGTCCCTACTGGCCGCCCAACAGCCCTTACTGTATAGTAGACCAGAGGAAAGAGTCCCCCTACTGGCCGCCCAACAGTCCTTACTGTATAGTAGACCAGAGGAAAGAGTCCCCCTACTGGCCGCCCAACAGTCCTTACTGTATAGTAGACCAGAGGAAAGAGTCCCCCTACTGGCCGCCCAACAGCCCTTACTGTATAGTAGACCAGAGGAAAGAGTCCCCCTACTGGCCGCCCAATAGCCCTTACTGTATAGTAGACCAGAGGAAAGAGTCCCCCTACTGGCCGCCCAACAGTCCTTACTGTATAGTAGACCAGAGGAAAGCGGTCTCTCGACCGGACCCAATCCTGTTTATCTTCACAGACAGCGTACCTAACTAATGACAGGAGCACAGCCCCCCGGCTTGGTGTTTGGAATAATGTTAGTGAATGTATTCCCTTTCTAGATGGATGACTTTACTGCTGAGAGGCATAAAATAACAATTGTTTACTGGTGTATCTGTGGAGCTGCCTTAATGCGCACCACACACACACACACACACACACACACACACACACACACACACTTCTCTTCATAAAGTTGAAAACACTGGCCACACTTTGCCCCCTCTTTATGTCATGCCATATCACCAGTTATGCGATATAGTTTCTGCACAGTATTCCTGTTTCAGAGTATACAGCAGCATTTAGATCGTGTCTGGGAAGCTCTCAGAAAGGTTAGCTATGCTACCGAAGTGCTGCCTTATCAGAAAATGGATTTGGCCAAGAGGTATTGTAAACCTCCTCTCCAGAGCCCGTTCTTCTCCCACAGTCGCTCCAGTGTGCACTGAGACATCCTTATCTCCCCTGGCAATTGGCTGCCATTTTGGCTCAGACAGGGTGTCACTGGTTTGGTGTAAATCAAAAATGTGTTTTTCCCCCCTGTCCAGAGTAGCTGGGTTGGGTGCTGAGGCCTGCTGTCAGTGTCTCTTGAGAGAGCAGAGGAGAAAAACCCTCTATTACACAGCATTCACTGGCAGACAGACAGACAGACAGACAGACTCATTGACGGGGCTGTAGTGGAGCAGGTTGAGAGCTTCAAGTTCCTTGGCATCCACATCACCAACAAACTAACATGGTCCAAACACACCAAGACAGTCGTGAAGAGGGCACGACAAAACCTATTCCCCCTCAGGAGACTGAAAAGATTTGGCATGGGTCCTCAGATCCTCAAAAAGTTATACAGTTGCACCATCGAGAGCATCCTGACGGGTTCCATCACTGCCTGGTATGGCAACTGCTCGGCCTCCGACCTCTAGGAACTGTGGCTACCCAGACTATTTGCATTCCCCCTCTTTACGCTGCTGCTACTCTCTGTTGTTATTATCTATGCATAGTCACTTTAATAACTCTACCTACATGTACATATTACCTCAATTACCTCGACTAACCGGTGCCCCTGCACATTGACTCTGTACCGGTACCCCCTGTATATAGCCTCGCTATTGCTATTTTACTGCTGCTCTTTAATTATTTGTTACGTTTATTTCCGGGTGGCAGGTAGCCTAGTGGTTAGAGCGTTGGGCCAGTAACCAAAAGGTTGGTAGATCAAATCCCTGAGCTGACAAGGTAACCCGCTGTTGTTGTAAATAAGAATTTGTTCTTAATTGACTTGCCTAGTTAAATAAAATATATATTTTTTTGTTTTTGGTATATTTCTTAACTGCATTGTTGGTTAAGGGCTTGTAATTAAGCATGTGACAAATACAATTTGATTTGATGATTTGATTTGCATTTGAGTCATTTAGCAGACAGAGCGACTTACAGTAGTGAGTGCATACATTTTTGTATTTATTTAAAAAGAAATACTGGTCCCCTGTGGAAATTGAACCCACAACCCAGACATTGGAAGCGCCATGCTCTACCAACTGAGCCACACAAGACCCCGTGTGACAGACAGACAGGAATCTCACAAGCAGGTCTCTTTCCCTTTGTTTGCCTCTCTCTCCTTCCTCTCTCTCCACCTCCCCTCTCTCTTTCTCTCCCCTTCCCTCTCTGTCGCTCTCTCTACCTCCTCTCTCTCTATTTCCCTCCCCTCTCTCTCTCCCCCCCATCTCTCTCTCTACCTCCTCTCTTTCTATCTCTCTACCTCCTCTCTCTCTTTCTACCTCCTCTCTCTCTCTTTCCCTCCCTCCCCCCTCTCTCCCTACCTCCTCTCTTTCTATCTCTCTCTACCTCTTCTCTCTTTCCCTCCTCTCTCCCTCTACCTCCTCTCTCTCTCTTTCCCTCCCCCTCTCTCCCCCTCTCTATCTTCCCCCTCTCTCTATCTCCTCTCTCTTTCCCTCTCTCTGTCTCTCACACACAAAGGAAATTCAAATCACCAGGGTTCAATCAAAGTAGAATATCTCCTCCTCTCAGCTGTCTCCTGACATTGCTGTCAGGCCGTCCCGTGTGTTACCATGTAGATTCAATCTTCCTTTTGTCTTGTACTTTGTTATTGCAGTAGCTGTCAACATTTCTGACTGCTAGACTAGTCAACATCAAATCAAATTGTATGTTATTGCGAGTGTAGCGAAATGCTTATGCTTCTAGATCCGACAGTGCAGCAGTATCTAACAGATAATATCTAACAAATTCCACAACAAAACCTAATATCTAACAAATTCCACAACAAAACCTAATACACACAATCTAGTTCATAACTATAATAGGACCTGTTTGGTTATGACCGGGTCAGTTGACACTGTTCCAGGGTCAGTTTTCACTCCGGTGCATTTCTTTTAGACACGCCAGTCCTGGACCCCTATCCACACAACTGTCTCTGAGTAGTACTGACCTAGGGTCAGTTTAGCCTTGGAATGAATAAGCTTTATGGACAGATGTATTGACAGATACTAGATCAACACACCCACTATTAGACGCTTTGTGGATACGGGCCTCGTTCTACAATGAGTTGGCTGGAACTACAAAGTTGTGTGAAAATATGGCCTGACATGATTCTGAGTTCCAC
The DNA here is from genome assembly GCA_030435695.1 of Brachymystax lenok tsinlingensis. NCBI lineage: Eukaryota > Metazoa > Chordata > Actinopteri > Salmoniformes > Salmonidae > Brachymystax > Brachymystax lenok. The sequence goes on along the minus strand of CM059792.1, from coordinate 44,560,933 downwards.
CTGTATAACCCAGCACATCATCCCTCCTTCCAGAACTGCTGTCTGCCACTGATGCTGAAATGAGGCCTGGCTATTTAGGGTATGTTCATGACCTCCAGAGAGACAAGAGACAGATGGTTGTTTTGAAAGGTAGGCAGGCATGGACACAGGCAGGGAGGCAGACCGGCAGAAAGGGAGTCGGATAGGCAGGGAGACAGACAGGAAGACAGACAAGCAGGCAGGGAAACAGGCAGGGAGGCAGACAAGCAGGCAGGGAGACAGACAAGCAGGCAGGGATACAGACAAGCAGGCAGGGAGACAGACAAGCAGGCAGGGAGACAGACAAGCAGGCAGGGAGACAGACAAGCAGGCAGGGATACAGACAAGCAGGCAGGGAGACAGGGTGGGAGACAGACAGGCAGGGAGGCAGACCGGCAGAAAGGGAGTCGGATAGGCAGGGAGACAGACAGGCAGGAAGACAGACAAGCAGGCAGGGAAACAGGCAGGCAGGGAAACAGGCAGGCAGGGTAACAGGCAGGGAGGCAGACAAGCAGGCAGGGAGACAGACAAGCAGGCAGGGATACAGACAAGCAGGCAGGGAAACAGGGTGGCAGACAGGCAGGCAGGGAGACGGGCAGGCAGGGAGACAGACAGGCATACCGACGAAATCAGCCCTTGCCTTAACAGGAAGCCAATTGAGTTCCTCAGTGACAGACAGGCAGGCAGGCAGGGAGACAGGCAGGCATTGACACATGTAGGCAGGGAGGCAGACAGGCAGAGAGACAGACAGGCAGGGAGACAGACAGGCAGGGAGACAGACAGGCAGGGAGACAGGGATGCAGGGAGACAGGCAGGCAGGGAGACAGGCAGGCAGGGAGACGGGCATGCAGGGTGACAGACAGGCAAGGAGGCAGGCATGCAGGGAGACAGGGATGCAGGGAGACAGGCAAGGAGACAGGCAGGGAGGGAGTCAGGGAGGCGGGCAAACGGGACAGACAGACACACAGAATGACAGATGGACTGACAGACAGCTTAGTGACTATGTTTCCAGGTGCAGGCTGTGGCTCAGTGTCTGACTGCAGTTGGTGTGAACCAAGAGGAGCACAGGACACTTGAGCTGCTCTGCTCTCATGTTCTCTTACGCCACCTGGAGGAATGGGCGAGCAGAACACTACGCTTCATATCAAGAGATCTGTGGGGGCTCTGGGGCTAGGCCTAAAGCTCTGTCTCAGTCAAGTTTCCAGTTTTAATGTGACGTGCGCAAGTACCGTGAAATGCCTTTCTTGCAAGCTCTAAACCCAACAATGCAGTAATCAATATCAATGTAGTAATAAACATAACAAGGTAGAACAAACACACCTTCCTGGAACTGAGTCAAATTCATCATGGCTCACCTGTAACATTTAATCAAATCATTCAGAATGTAAATGGTGATATTTATTGAGTAATTCCGAGTCGTGGTGGAGGCTGTGAAGTGGTCTGGCGGTCGGTAGAATTTACCCCTGGTCGGGCAGTCGGTGTGAGCGCTGAATGTGAGAGTAGAGCACAGCCCCTGTTGAGGGCAGCCTCATGGAGGGCAGCGTCATGGAGGGCAGCGTCGTGGAGGACAGGCGTGCCCCTGTGGCCGGCGGGTGGTGTGTGTGGTTGTGTGTGTGTGTATATTTATAGTAGCGATACAAACTGCTAGCTGAAAGGTTAGTTCTCTCCCGGGTTCCACTTCTAAGTGTCAGCAGCACAGGTGGATCAAAGACCATCTCGCCATCACCGCTAAATATAGGACCCCGCTGAGAGGTCACAACACTGCCTGATTAGAAACCTCCACTGCATCCCTGCATTCACACTAGCAGATCCCTACTGCTCCCTGCATTCACACTAGCAGATCCCTACTGCTCCCTGCATTCACACTAGCAGATCCCTACTGCTCCCTGCATTCACATTGTAGCAGATCCCTACTGCTCCCTGCATTCACACTAGCAGAACCCTACTGCTCCCTGCATTCACACTAGCAGATCCCTACTGCTCCCTGCATTCACACTAGCAGATCCCTACTGCTCCCTGCATTCACACTAGCAGATCCCTACTGCTCCCTGCATTCACACTAGCAGATCCCTACTGCTCCCTGCATTCACATTGTAGCAGATCCCTACTGCTCCCTGCATTCACACTAGCAGAACCCTACTGCTCCCTGCATTCACACTAGCAGATCCCTACTGCTCCCTGCATTCACACTAGCAGATCCCTACTGCTCCCCTGCATTCACACTAGCAGATCCCTACTGCTCCCTGCATTCACACTAGCAGATCCCTACTGCTCCCTGCATTCACACTAGCAGATCCCTACTGCTCCCTGCATTCACACTAGCAGATCCCTACTGCTCCCTGCATTCACACTAGCAGATCCCTACTGCTCCCTGCATTCACATTGTAGCAGATCCCTACTGCTCCCTGCATTCACACTGTAGGCCTATATAGGAGTCCCCCCACTACACTGGGCATTACACTGCAGTCCCTCACTACAGCACCAGAAAAACTCACAGCACACTGCAATCAATCAATCAATCACATTTTACTTATAAAGCCCATTTTACATCAGCCGATGTCACAAAGTGCTGTACAGAAACCCAGCCTAAAACCCCAAACAACAAGCAATGCAGATGTAGAAGCACGGTGGCTAGGAAAAACTCCCTAGAAAGGCAGGAACCTAGAAAGAAACCTAGAGAGGAACCAGGCTCTGAGGGGTGGCCAGTCCTCTTCTGGCTGTGCCGGGTGGAGATTATAACAGAACATGGCCAAGATGTTCAGACATTCATAGATGACCAGCAGGGTCAAATAATAATCACAGTGGTTGTAGAGGGTGCAACAGGTCAGCACCTCAGGAGTAAATGTCAGTTGGCTTTTCATAGCTGAGCATTCAGAGGTCCAGACAGCAGGTGCGGTAGAGAGAGAGAGAGTGGAAAACAGCAGGTCCGGGACAAGGTAGCACGTCCGGTGAACAGGTCAGTGTTCCCTGGCCACAGGCAGAACAGGAGCAGCAGTACGACCAAGTGGACTGGGGACCTGAGGCATGATCCTAGGGCTCAGGTCCTCCGCGAGGGGAGGGAGAGAGAGAGAATTAGAGGGAGAACACTTAAATTTACAAAGGGCACCAGATAAGACAGGAGAGTTACACCAGATATAACAGACTGACCCTAGCCCACCGGCACATAGACTATTGCAGCATAGATACTGGAGACTGAGACGGGTGGTTCGGGGGACACTGTGGCTCTGTCCGATGATACCCCTAGACAGGGCCAACCAGGCAACCCTACCCACTTTGCCAAACGCACAGCTGAGTCTGCGTGTCTCACATGGATAGGCAGGTCATTACATAAAAATTGAGCTCTATAGGAGAAAGCCCTGCCTCCAGCTGTTTGCTTAGAAATTCTAGGGACAATTGTTTTTTTAGCTGGGCAAGTCAGTTAAGAACAAATTGTTATTTACAATGACAGTCTACCAGGGAACAGTGGGTTAACTGCCTTGTTCGGGGGCAGAATGACAGATTTTTACCTTGTCAGCTCAGGGATTCGATCCAGCAACCTTTCAGTTACTGGCCCAACACTCTAACAACTAGGCTACCTGCCGCCCCGATATAGTAAGGAGGCCTGCGTCTTGTGACTGTAGCGTACGTGTAGGTATGTACGGCAGGACCAAATTGGAGAGACAGGTATGAGCAAGGCCATATAATGCTTTGTAGGTTAGCAGTAAAACCTTGAAATCAGCCCTAGCCTTAACAGGAAGCCAGTGTAGAGAGGCTAGCACTGGAGTAATATGATACCATTTTGGGGTTCTAGTCAAGATTTTAGCAGCCGTGTTTAGCACTAACTGAAGTTTATTTAGTGCTTTATCCGGGTAGCCGGAGAGTAGAGCATTGCAGTAGTCTATTCTAGAAGTGACAAATGCATGGATTAGCTTTTCTGCGTCATTTTTTGACAAAATGTTTCAGATTTTTGCATGTTACGAAGATGGAAAAAAGCTGTCCTTTAAATATTCTTGATATGTTCATCAAAAGAGAGATCACGGTCCAGAGTAACGCTAAAGTCCTTCACAGTTTTGTTTGAGACGACTGTACAACCATCAATAATAATTGTCAGATCCAACAGCAGATCTCTTTGTTTCTTGGGACTTAGAAATAGCATCTCTGTTTTGTCAGAGTTTAAAAGTAAAACATTTGCCGCCATCCACTTCCTTATGTCTGAAACACAGGCTTCCAGGGAGGGCAATTTTGGGGCTTCACCATGTTTCATCGAAATGTACAGCTGTGTGTTGTCCGCATAGCAGTGAAAGTTAATATTGTATTTCCGAATGACATCACCAAGAGGTAAAATATATAGTGAAAACAACAAAACACCCAAACTTACAATTGATTTGTCAGAGGACAAACCATCCACAGAGACAAACTGATATCTTTCCGACAGATAAGATCTAAACCAGGCCAGAACTTGTCCGTGTAGACCAATTAGGGTTTCTAATCTCTCCAAAAGAATGTGGTGATCGATGGTCTCAAAAGCAGCACTAAGGTCTAGGAGCACGAGGACAGACGCAGAGCCTTGGTCTGACGCCATTAAAAGGTCATTTACCTCCTTCGCGAGTGAGGTCTGAGGTCTAAAATCAGACTGAAGTGTTTCGTATACATTATTTGTCTTCAAGAAGGCAGTGAGTTGCTTCGCAACAGCTTTTTAAAAAATTCTTGAGAGATGGGAGATTCGATATAGGATGATAGTTTTTTACATTTTCCTGGTCAAGGTTTGGCTTTTTTGTATCCACTCACTACTGCAATTCGCTCTGGATACGAGCGTCTGCTAAATGACTCCCCAATGTAAACATTTAAAATGAAACAAACTGTCATAATGCACGACTGTTGCACAAACATTCCAACAGTTTGTGTAAAAGTCGTCACTTCGTATTAATGACAGCATAAACCTTCCAGGACTGCAGGGAAGGGAGCCTATCACACAGGAACACAGGAGACAGACTGAACTAACGGCACGTGATACCTCTGCTCCTTCTTCTGTGGTCTGGTCTCCCTGTGAGACATGGAGCTATATAGGCCTATAATGTAACAATATAAGCTGGGTGGGAAGGAGAAGTGTCCATGCTGCTGTAACCATAGCATAACTAGTCTATGGAGATCTAGGGTCCAGTGTGCCTCCTGAGTTGCGCAGCGGTCTAATGCACTTCATCGCAGTACTAGAGGCGTCACTACAGACCGGCTTCGATCCCGGGCTGTATCACAACGGGCTGTGATCGGGAGTCCCATAGGGCGGGTTAGGGGAGGGTTTGGCCGGGGTAGGCCGTCGTGAATAAGAATTTGTTCTTAACTGACTTGCCTAATATGGAGACCTTATTGAGTTACAATACTGTAGCAACATGCAGCCATTATACAGGCTGAACACCATTCAATATTCCACTTGGCTGGGGCTGGTGTTCCAGCTTGGCAACATGTTATGAGTAGCAACAGCAGTGTGTCTAAGGTGGATTAATGAAACTCTCTCCTCCTCTCTCCTGTCCTGTCAGCGCTGCTCTTGTTCACAGTCAGTTGGCCTGTGAGAGAGCTAACCCACTTTGTAATGGCTCTGGTGTCATTCAGGGCTGTTGTAGTGCTGAGTGTAATGGCTCTGGTGTCTTTCAGGGCTGTTGTAGTTCTGAGTGTAATGGCTCTGGTGTCATTCAGGGCTGTTGTAGTGCTGAGTGTAATGGCTCTGGTGTCATTCAGGGCTGTTGTAGTGCTGAGTGTAATGGCTCTGGTGTCATTTAGGGCTGTTGTAGTGCTGAGTGTAATGGCTCTGGTGTCATTCAGGGCTGTTGTAGTGCTGAGTGTAATGGCTCTGGTGTCATTCAGGGCTGTTGTAGTGCTGAGTGTAATGGCTCTGGTGTCATTCAGGGCTGTTGTAGCGCTGAGTGAATGGCTCTGGTGTCATTGAGGGCTGTTGTAGCGCTGAGTGAATGGCTCTGGTGTCATTGAGGGCTGTTGTAGCGCTGAGTGTAATGGCTCTGGTGTCATTGAGGGCTGTTGTAGCGCTGAGTGTAATGGCTCTGGTGTCATTGAGGGCTGTTGTAGCGCTGAGTGTAATGGCTCTGGTGTCATTCAGGGCTGTTGTAGCGCTGAGTGTAATGGCTCTGGTGTCATTCAGGGCTGTTGTAGCGCTGCGTGTAATGGCTCTGGTGTCATTCAGGGCTGTTGTAGCGCTGAGTGTAATGGCTCTGGTGTCATTCAGGGCTGTTGTAGCGCTGAGTGTAATGGCTCTGGTGTCATTGAGGGCTGTTGTAGCGCTGAGTGTAATGGCTCTGGTGTCATTCAGGGCTGTTGTAGCGCTGAGTGTAATGGCTCTGGTGTCATTCAGGGCTGTTGTAGTGCTGAGTGTAATGTAGGCCTGGGCAGTATACCGTATTTTAAGAGAGGTGGTGCTTCTCCCTCTCTCTCTGCTTGACCCCCGCTTTCTCTCCTCCCCTCTCTCTCCCTCTCTCTCTCTCCCCCTTCTCTCTCTCTCTATTTCTCTTTCAATCTTTCTCTTTCTCTCTCAACTCTATCTCTCCCATTCAGCGGAGTCTGAGTGATGATGGGAGAATGGAGGAGGAGAAGAGAGAGGGAGGTGGTACAGTACTGTAGCCAGTGTAGAGAAACCTCTAAAGGAAGGCAATATTAATGAGAGGTCAGTAGCCGGGCATCCTCTGAGAGGAGGAGATTAATGGAGAGCATTAGTCTCCAGTCCCGTCTAGTCCCAGCACGCACCGCCGTGCCGTATCCTTCACAATCACTTACTCTTCACACTGCATGGTGAAGACAGGCACCTTTATACCCAATAAAATGAGCTTCTAAGTGATTTGTGAAGCCTCTGTATTGGACTAAAGAAGATGTTATCTTTATACCTCTCTCACTGCATGCTAGCTGTGCGGGGACTGGCTGACTGACTGCAGTGACTGGTCTGGTCTAAAGAGGCTGACTGACTGACTGACTGGCTGATTGACTGACTGGCTGGTTGACTGACTGACGGGCCAGTCTGGGACTGTTTTCTGGGCCTCAGTAAAGACGGATGGGTTGCCTCCCTCAATGTTCCAATATTCCGGCTTGCACGTCTGTACACGTTTTGGCATAAATTTGGACACTCACTCACTCACTCACTCACTCACTCACATAAGAGCTGTTGAAATCAGAAAGCCTTGATGCTCCTCGTCACATCAACATTCTGCATGCAGAGATTCTTCAAGTGTTGTTCACGTGCTCTCGCACAATTTATTGCATTTTCATTGACTTTCCCTCTCTACATTGAAATAGGTTATTCTATTTGCAGAAATGACTGTTTATTCTGGTGACAAGTAGCCTTTAGAATGGATGGGTGGAGACTAAAGTATTGACTGTCCCAACATAAAACAATGGTTAAATGGAACCCTGCTTCACAGCGTTTAGTCTTTCCATGGTAAGTCATTGATCATTCACTAGTCCTGTCTGTGTGCTAATGTGGACGGAAAATATACCTTTTTTTACAAGCACTATCTAGAACCAAAAAGGGTTATTCGGCTGTCCCCATAGGAGAACCCTTTGAAGAACCGTTTTGATTCCAGGTAGAACCCTTTTGGTTCCAGGTAGAACCCTATTTGGTTCCAGGTAGAACGTTTTTGATTTCCATGTATAACCCTTTCCCCAGAGGGTACTACATGGAACCAAAAAGGGTTCTACCTGGAACCAAAAAGGGTTCTACCTGGAACCAAAAAGGGTGATTCTATGGGGACGGCGGAATAACCTTTTTGTTAAGAGTGAATGGGTGGTCCCGGAATGGGCAGACAGCATGAAACCGCTATGAGAACAGACAGCATGAAACCGCTATGAGAACAGACAGCATGAAACCGCTATGAGAACAGACAGCATGAAACCGCTATGAGAACAGACAGCATGAAACCGCTATGAGAACAGACAGCATGAAACCGCTATGCGAACAGACAGCATGAAACCGCTATGAGAACAGACAGCATGAAACCGCTATGCGAACAGACAGCATGAAACCGCTATGAGAACAGACAGCATGAAACCGCTATGAGAACAGACAGCATGAAACCGCTATGAGAACAGACAGCATGAAACCGCTATGCGAACAGACAGCATGAAACCGCTATGCGAACAGACAGCATGAAACCGCTATGAGAACAGACCGCATGAAACCGCTATGAGAACAGACGGCATGAAACCGCTATGCCCTCATCCTTCCTGAATATCACAGAAATAGAGAGTAGAGATGAGTCAATGACAAGTGTGTGTTCCCGTGTCATAGCTCAGTGAAACATCCTCCTTCGTGTTCTCTTCTCTCTACTCTGCCTCCTCTCTGTGAGATTGAGAGTCAGAGGAAAGGTAGTAGAACGTTGGTGAGAAGACCTCATTCACAGACCTGAATATTGGGAAAATCTATTGAAATGACTAGAAGGTCAGACTGAGTGAATAACCAGATGTCATTGCTCTGTCCTGTTTAGTGATTGACTTTGCCCCTCTGTTCCTCTGTCCACGTCTGTCCCTCTGTGTGCGTCCCTGCAGGCGCGCTGACGGAGTGCTATGATGAGCTGGGGAACCGCTACCAGCTGCCAGTATACTGCCTGTCCCCACCCGTCAACATGATCGAGGAGAAGAGTGACCTTGAGAGCCTTGAGGTCAGCGAGCCCCCCCCCAGCGAGGGTCAGGAGTGCCAGCTACGCCTGCGTCTGTCCACGGGCCGGGACCTTCGCCTGGCGGTGAGGACCACGGACACTGTCCAGCACATGAAGCGGCAGCTGCAGGCGGTGGAGGGCGTGGCGGCGGCCACCCAGCGCTGGTTCTTCTCAGGCCGGCCGCTCACAGACAAGATGAAGTTGGAGGAGCTGAAGATCTCCAGGGACTACGTGGTTCAGGTGATCATCAGCCAGCCGCCTGCCCCCCTGCCCACCCAGGCGCCGCCCGCCCCCACACCAACCACACCCGCGTCCATGCCCGCCACACTGCCCCAGGACCCCACACCCGTAGAGAACTAGTGCCTGGCACCCGTAGAGGGCACACATGCAGGAAAAGAGAGACCAGCAAGGGAGTATCAGATTTTGACAAATGGAGATTTGGGGGGGGCAGACACCTGTCTGAGCAGATGAAGGAGCAGGTCTGGAGAACCAAGCTGAGCCGAGCCGAGCCAGGTGGTCATGTAAAGTGTTTGTTTAGAGTTGTGTGAGGGTTTGTTAAGCTGTGTGCCCTCCCTCTCTCTTCTCCTCTCTCCTCCACGAGATGGGGAGGTGTTTCTGCAAGGCATGCTGGGATAGCAGCAGGGGTGTCTCTGTGTCTTAGTCAGAGCAGGAGGATTCCGCCTCCGCAACTGAAGACAACCAACCAGGAGCAGGAAGAGACTCCACCACAGGACAGGACCACCTGCTAACCTGGCTTTTAAAGAAATCAATCTTTTACAAAAACTATTTTTAAAAAACTTGTCTTGTTTTTAGTGGAAACTGTACAACCAAAAAATAAGATCTGAGGAAACTATAAGAATATACAGTAACAACCTATGTTGTTACAACCCATGTTCCAGAAGCCCCTACCTGCCTGCCTGCTCTCCATTTCCTCTGTAACTACTAGTCAGCTAGCTGTCAGTCCTTCTATTGCTCTGTTTGTCATGCACCCTGTAGTAGCCTTGACCTGTAGCCTCTTTCTGCAGACGTTACATGTAGCTCTGCCAGTCAACTCGGCCTCCCTCGGAGCCTTCCTCCCTCTGGAGCCTTCCTACCTCGGGAGCCTTCCTCCCTGGGGAGCCTACCTTTTTAGTTCTGATCTTGGTTTGTGAAGTTAGTAGGCCGTCACTGCGTCGGATTAGTTCCCTTCTCATTCCCCAGTAAACATCCCATCATGTAAACGTGGCACTTTCACCCTCCTGTTGTCTATTCGTACCTGATATTAGCTTGAGATGAAATACAGGAGGTTTCCACTTTTTACCAGTGCAGAACTTAAAAAACTATAATGTTGTACAAACTGAATGTGCTGGGATGAAGTGTCATTGCAAAGTTTTTAATGACACTGTGTTTAGAAATTCTGCCTCACTGTTCTTTAAGATACTTATCAGAGCAATGTATTTAGCATTGCGTAATCATTTGAGAGAGAGAGAGAGAGAGAGACCGAGAGACAGAAACCGAGAGAGAGATTGAGAGAGATCGAGAGAGAGAGTGTAATGTATGTTTGAGAGGGTGTCGAGAGAAAGAGTGTTCATGTGGACAATATGTTCTGGTGACAAGAGTCAGACCTTAGAACATACTTAGAAGGGATTACAACCTTAGCAGGTCTCTAGGGGTTGTACTGTGGACAGACTAAGTCACACCAGATGTCTTGTCCTTTACTCCAGTAGCTGTTCAAACTGACCTCACTCTTCTGCCTTTCTCGCTGTGTGTTTGAGTGTGTGTTTTTAAGGTACATTGAGACGTATTCATGGAAAATGAATTTCAGAAACCCAGTTGCATATTTTGATGAAATAGAATGTTTTTAATTAAATTGACCAACATTTGTACGCCACAATCTCTGTGTCTCTCTCAATTCATTGGACCAGCTGTTGGGAATAGAAGTTCCGGCTGGGGTTTCAGTTTCAGTCAGAAAGGAAACGCAGAATAAATGGAATGACAAACTGAACTAGCGTATTTGGGAAACAGAAATCTAGCTTCCCTGTATTATAACCTATCCAATACAGAGGTTACTGTACATTTTTTAAAACACGTTAATAACCATAGAAGAAGGGAAGTAGTTTGGGGGTGGGGGTGCTGTAATTTCTTTTGCCAACGGGGAGTGGGGGGGACAAATCTTTTTCCCCGCGCTGGTGCTACAGACGGATATATCTGCTAATATAGGACTATTACAGTGCACTACTTTTGTAAAAAAAAAAATATATAGATATATACAGTGAGGGGGAAAAGTATTTGATCCCCTGCTGATTTTGTATGTTTGCCCACTGACAAAGAAATTATCAGTCTATAATTTTAATGGTAGGTTTATTTGAACAGTGAGACAGAATAACAACAAAAAAATCGAGAAAAACGCATGTGAAAAATGTTATAAATGGAATTGCATTTTAATGAGGGAACTAAGTATTTGACCCCCTCTCAATCAGAAAGATTTCTGGCTCCCAGGTGTCTTTTATACAGGTAACGAGCTGAGATTAGGAGCACACTCTTAAAGGGAGTGCTCCTAATCTCAGCTTGTTACCTGTATAAAAGACACCTGTCCACAGAAGCAATCAATCAATCAGATTCCAAACTTTCCACCATGGCCAAGACCAAAGAGCTCTCCAAGGATGTCAGGGACACGATTGTAGACCTACACAAGGCTGGAATGGGCTACAAGACCATCGCCAAGCAGCTTGGTGAGAAGGTGACAACAGTTGGTGCAATTATTCGCAAATGGAAGAAACACAAAAGAACTGTCAATCTCCCTCGGCCTGGGGCTCCATGCAAGATCTCACCTCGTGGAGTTGCAATGATCATGAGAACGGTGAGGAATCAGCCCAGAACTACACGGGAGGATCTTGTCAATGATCTCAAGGCAGCTGGGACCATAGTCACCAAGAAAACAATTGGTAACACACTACGCCGTGAAGGACTGAAATCCTGCAGCGCCCGCAAGGTCCCCCTGCTCAAGAAAGCACATATACATGCCCATCTGAAGTTTGCCAATGAACATCTGAATGATTCAGAGGACATCTGGGTGAAAGTGTTGTGGTCAGATGAGACCAAAATGGAGCTCTTTGGCATCAACTCAACCCTCCGTGTTTGGAGGAAGAGGAATGCTGCCTATGACCCCAAGAACACCATCCCCACGGTCAAACATGGAGGTGGAAACATTATGCTTTGGGGGTGTTTTTCTGCTAAGGGGGCAGGACAACTTCACTGCATCAAAGGGACGATGGACTGGGCCATGTACCGTCAAAATCTTGGGTGAGAACCTCCTTCCCCCAGCCAGGGCATTGAAAATGGGTCGTGGATGGGTATTCCAGCATGACAATGACCCAAAACACACGGCCAAGGCAACAACGGAGTGGCTCAAGAAGAAGCACATTAAGGACCTGGAGTGGCCTAGCCAGTCTCCAGACCTTAATCCCATAGAAAATCTGTGGAGGGAGCTGAAGGTTCGAGTTGCCAAACGTCAGCCTCGAAACCTTAATGACTTGGAGAAGATCTGCAAAGAGGAGTGGGACAAAATCCCTCCTGAGATGTGTGCAAACCTGGTGGCCAACTACAAGAAACGTTTGACCTCTGTGATTGCCAACAAGGGTTTTGCCACCAAGTGCTAAGTCATGTTTTGCAGAGGGGTCAAATACTTATTTTCCTCATTAAAATGCAATACCATTCATAACATTTTTCACATGCATTTTTCTGGATTTTTTGTTGTTGTTATTCTGTCTCTCACTGTTCAAATAAACCTACCATTAAAATTATAGACTGATCATTTCTTTGTCAGTGGGCAAACATACAAAATCAGCAGGGGATCAAATACTTTTTTCCCTCACTGTATATAACCCCCTACTTCCCTCAGCTATGAATCTAGCTATAGATTATATACCACACAGGTGTGAAGAACAACAGGGTTATGTTCAGAAGGCACAAAACATACTTTCTTTTCCTCCTCCTGTTTTGTACCCACTGACCACGACCCGGATTTGAGGTTCAGAGTCCGAGCACACTGGCATTGTGTTGTTGTGGCTTTACAGGATGTTGACCCTAGTCTGCAGCTGTGGAGGAAGACATGTGCTCTACACTTCCTCTGTGGGGTTTCCACCCTTTGGAAAGACAATGAAAAACAGGGAAGCAGCTTTGTGAGCGCAGTTCCATATTTCCTCTCATCTGCTGACAGAGAGTAAATCATTTTATTGCATCACTGTAGAGAGAGATGGACCTTTTGTCCATGTTGGGAAGACTAAATAGTCTGCATGTTTACACATTAGCCTGGACACCCTCGGCACGCAAACCACCATCCACTCTCCTGGTTATGAGTCTGCCTTTGGACCTCCTGTGCCTTATTTGAAAATTGAAAAAAATGTATTTCCTCATCAATCTACACACAATACCCCATAATGACGAAACTAAAACAGGTTTTTAGAAATGTTTGCAAATGTATTTAAAAAATAATATTAATTTAAATATATTTACATAAGTATTCAGACACTTTGCTATGAGACTCGAAATTGAGCTCAGGTGCATCCTGTTTCCATTGATCATCCTTGAGATGTATATACAACTTGATTGGAGTCCACCTGTGGTAAATTCAATTGATTGGACATGATTTGGAAAGGCACACACCTGTCTATACAGTGAGGGAAAAAAGTATTTGATCCCCTGATGATTTTGTACGTTTGCCCACTGACAAAGAAATGATCAGTCTATAATTTTAATGGTAGGTTTATTTGAACAGTGAGAGACAGAATAACAACAAAAAAATGTGAAAAATTTTAGAAATTGATTTGCATTTTAATGAGGGACATAAGTATTTGACCCCTCTGCAAAACATGACTTAGTACTTGGTGGCAAAACCCTTGTTGGCAATCACAGAGGTCAGACGTTTCTTGTAGTTGGCCACCAGGTTTGCACACATCTCAGGAGGGATTTTGTTCCACTCCACTTCCATGTGTTTGATGCAATTCCATTTACTCCGTTCCAGTCATTATTACAAGCCATCCTCTCAGCAGCCTCTACTGGCTCCACACCTATTGTTTATGTCTACTGGTGTGGTAGTAGGTGCCAATGGCACCGGTTTGAGTGTGTCAAGAACTGCAACGCTGCTGGGTTTTTCATGCTCAACAGTTTCCCTTGTGTATCAAGAATGGTCCACCACCCAAAGGACATCCAACCAACTTGACACAACTGTGGGAAGCATTGGAGTCAACATGGGCCAGCATCCCTGTGGTACGCTTTCTACACCTTGTAGAGTCTGTGGCCCGATGAATTGAGGCTGTTCTGAGGGCAAAGGGGGTGCAACTCAATATTACAAACGCATTCCTAATGTTTTGCACACTCAGTGTACAGTCAGGGGTCTGCTCACAATTAGCTTTTTTATATTTCTCAGGAGACCCAAAACAACACGTGCCACAACACATTCATCCCACATGACACAAACCTCTGCAACAATCATGTCCCTGAATCCGGCTATACGAAGCCAAACAATGTCATCTGTTATTATGAATTTATCAATTGTGACATTAATTGGAGTGTATGACATTGAGAGAGGCCCTCTGACAGCTACAGCGACACCTCAGAGGAAATCATTGGGAAAGACTATAATGCTCTCAGCTCGCCTCTCCCTTGCAATTAGTCTGATGGTGTAATCTATTCCTCTGTAAACGGATACCATATCTAATAAACATGCCAGAGCTGGGCTAATTAGTAGGCCATCTCATCTGGGGGAGGATGCTACTGCTGCTACTGCTGCTACTGCTCTCTAGCCTGCGTCCTAATGGTTCTAACATAGAGCCAAAATGGAAGCGTCAAAGGAAGCACAGAGTGAGATTAATTCCCCAGCTTGTTTAATAAAACCATTACGATTTGATTTGTCAGGGGTCTTTACTGTAAAAACACAAACTCTGATGATGCTAATTCGACTTTAAATGGGTGAATGTCACTGGATAAGATATTAAAAAATAAATCACACAAAAGTGTGTGTTAAGTAAGGAAAACGTTGAATGAACATATTTGAGATGTTATCTGTGTGGATGTGGAATCTTTTGTAACCAGTATCCCGTGCTGAGGTAACCCATGTGAGAGCTGTGTGACTAAACAGTTTGATAGGTGAGTGGGAACTGAAGGGGAACTGTGTGGTAATGTAGATTTGATTCATGCTCCATCAAACATGTGGCTAAATATATTAAAGGGCAATCCATTTTGTGGAAATCCCTAAAAATAGCCTTTCATAAATTGGACATTTAGACTGAGGGTTTCCACCTGTGGTACAGTAAACTCCTGAATGGCAATCCGCTTTCCCAATCCACTTTCACACTCTTTACTTACTTCCACTTTTTCCTCACATGTATAGCTACAGATGCACTATATACAGCTATTAGCTACACATCTAGGAACCCCCTCCACAAACACAGTTCCCTAATGCAGACGACATGATTCTCACCTCAACCCACCCATTTCCAGTTCCCTTTAGTCTCTTTGTCCTCTTTAGTCTCAGTGTTCTACTTCCTGGGTTGCTATCCTAACCTCAATGCACACAAATGTCCTCTGAAGTCTGTCTGTAAACCTGACCTGTCGTGTTATATGGCACAGCTAGGCAACTACCTACCACATCCCCATATTGTTTTTATTGACTTTTTTTGCGCTTTTGCACACCAGTATTTCATCATCATCTGCACATCTATCACTCCAGTGTTGAATTTGCTATATTGTAATTACTTTGCTACTATGGACTATGTATTGCCTTACCTCCTTACTCCATTTGCACACACTGTATATAGATGTTTATATTGTGTTATTGACTGTACTTTAGTTTACTCCATGTGTAACTCTGTGTTGTTGTGTTTTTTGTCGCACTGCTTTGCTTTATCTTGGCCAGGTCGCAGTTGTAAATGAGAACTTATTCTCAACTGGCCTACCTGGTTAAATAAAGGTGAAATTAAAATTAAAATAAAACAGCTAGGATGTAGCCTATGGATGTAGCCTATGGATGTAGCCTATGGATGTAGCCCACAGTAAGAACCAAGTCATGCCCCTTCAGAAAGAGAAACTAGTGTGGGATATTGGGATGGTTTATTCACACGGCAGTACTGAATAGCAGAGCAGAGGTCAATAGTTTTTAATATGTGCTGACAAAGCACATTTCCTTCAAGAAAGAACTGACCTTGATTCATATTTTCATCATAAGGAAGGACAGCTCATGCAGAAATAAGAAAAAAGCACATTCTTCCTGAATCCTGCTCTAGTGAAATGTATTTAGGGGATTTGAGTGTGCATACGCCTTTTATACTGAAGAACCATGTGGAACCCAAACCACACATCACAATGCTCTACTGTCCATCTTAGACCGAGGTGAGAATGAGTTCCCCCATACCGCTGCTGATGCCATAGGACTTGTGACCAAGTTGCATCACCACTACATTGGTAGTGACATCAGACACCATTCCACAGAAGTCCCGAAAACAGGGCCTTCCATTCAGCAGTCTAGTGCTTACCTTAACTGACAACACATTCTCAAACCCTGATCATCAAAACAATGAGACTGATAGGTGATCAGTTCCTCTTACTTGGCAGGCTTCACTTCTGTTCCACTGATCTATAAATACTGGCTGGGTCCAACTGACAATACTACAATCCAGCCTGGAGAAACACTCTGCTCATATCTCATCAAGGTAAGACATGACACACTACTACAGTATAGCCATGTTGATTAAA
Source organism: Brachymystax lenok tsinlingensis (assembly GCA_030435695.1). NCBI lineage: Eukaryota > Metazoa > Chordata > Actinopteri > Salmoniformes > Salmonidae > Brachymystax > Brachymystax lenok. Next base: position 44,544,554 of record CM059792.1, on the reverse strand, counting down.
GTCTATTTAACTTTGTCTGGTTTGGGAGAACGTCATTAACATTTAGATACAATACATAGAAATGAGCTTACTTAGTACTGTTGTTTTTCTCTCTGCCAGATGAACATGTTACTACACAATGTCCTGTATCTCATCCTTCATGTGGCATCAAGCAGCCAGTATGGGACAGAGACCATCGAGACTCTCATGCCAAATGGTGAATGCTTCAGGATATTTATATATCTCATAATTTACCCGTCTTCTACTCCTGACATATACACTATCTACTTCTGATTGAATAACTTACGCTGTCATAATATTCCTATGTCGGGAGACTAATAAAATTCAAACATTTGTGTAAAACAAACGTTCGACATGAACGCTGTACTAAAAAGAGTGGTGGCCATGTGGTTCCCAGTGAAGGTAGTGAAAGTGGATCTGAAGATCTTCACTGAGACGCAGGTCCCTCTGCTCTGTGGAGACTCCTATCAGGACACAGAGGTGATCTGGATGAAGGACAGTGAGCGTGAAGGACAAGGGAACCAGATCAAGGTGAAAGTGGAGGAGATGATGGGAGCGAACTACAGCTGCCACAACGCTGCTGGAGACTACCTCAACCACACTCTGGTGCTGGTGCAGGACATACCATCACCCAACAGAACGAGACGCGTCCTGGAGAAGTCACATGACACAGATGAGGATGGTGTGTGTGTGTGTGTGTGTGTGTGTGTGTGTGTGTGTGTGTGTGTGTGTGTGTGTGTGTGTGTGTGTGTGTGTGTGTGTGTGTGTGTGTGTGTGTGTGTGTGTGTGTGTGTGTGTGTGTGTGTGTGTGTGTGTGTTTCCACCCTCTCTCATTCTGTTTCTCTTTTTACCCAGAGTACATAAGATGTTTGGCAAAAAATTACAATGGAACATTTCATTGCTTTTGGAATAAGAACAAGAATCAGATGTCAGCAGTTGTTGCTCTGGTCCAAGTAGGACGGTAAGTCAAACATACAGTAGATTAAATATGAATGACCAATGGGCTGCTTTCATGTACTGATGGTTACATTATTTGATCTTGTCACATGAATGATGCTAGTCGAAGTTAATACTACAACAGTGCAAACGCTCTCTCCACTGACTCTCTGCTGACTCTCCACTGACTCTGAGAGCTTTTGATTTGTTGTTATGTTTGAACATGAGGCTTCTTTCAGAGAGTGACAAGACCCAAGGCTAACCAGGAGATTTGTGTCCCTTATCCAGGTTCTCTGGCAGAAACTTCTCCTGCTCCGTTCACAGTGATGGTGCAGGTTTGACCTGTGTGGACCTGGACAGCTGTTCCTTTGCTGAGGAGGTGTCCCGTATCGACCTGACCGTCTACTTCAGGAGCAACTACCTCCTAGAGGACTACACCATTACACCCTTCTACATGCGGGAAATAGGTACAGTAAAGCCAAGGAAAACATGTCCTCCACACTCATTCACTGGAATTAGCATTGTCACATCGTCCAGGTTAATATACAGTACATCTCATTCCATCCTTGGTTCATGTAGACATGCTTTCTGTTGTGCAGTACATCATAGGATTCATATGGCCACCACTTCATCCAATTTGAACCTTCAGTAATATTGATTCTGTCTGGTCTCCTTCTCTCCCTCATCAGTGAAGACAGACAAGATCCACATCACCAAGGTGGAGGGGAACACCTTTCAGTGGGGGTACCCTGCGACGTGGAGCCTCCCACATTCTTACTACCCCCTCACATTCCAGGTCAAAGTGGTCCACTTCAGGGAAAGATGTGACTCTGAAAAACAGGTATAAGCCCATTTTTATAAAAAAAAATTTGCTTGAAATCCTCAATATCGCAATTTGTGATAATGTCTTAATTAACCCTTTAATCTAGTCTGTGATACTTGGTCAGTCTTTACAATCATTACTTTTACAACACGGTACTCTGTATTTGTGACTTCATCCATGAATTCATGTGTAGAAGAACATTGGCACCAGGGATTAAATTCTAAGGTGAGGGAACCATCTCTCCTCTATTGATATAGGTCCTTCTAAAGGAAACCAAAGAAACAAAGTTTACCGTAGTTCACAGCGCCAAGAAGTATCGTTTCTGCCTCCGGGCGAAGGATGAACTGGTTGACTGCCCCTGGTGTCAGTGGACCGATTGGGAGTGAGTATTCGTTTTCACTAGCTCTCTAGCTTTTTCATTTGATTTATTTTTTACTTCAGTTTATTTTAGTAAATACTTTTCTTTGGATAAGGGCTTGTAAGTAAGAATTTCACTGTAAGGTCTACTACACCTGCTGTATTCGACGCATGTGATAAATACAATTTGATTTGATTCGCTCTAATACACAGCTTTATGAGATGTTTAGTAGTGTCTTTTAACAGTGCTAAACTGTGCATAGACTAAAGGTTTGTGACTGTCTGTCTTTGTACAACAGGGTAAAGCATAAATATAAGAAACATTGACAGGTATGATGGCTCAACCTATAACATTTGAATAGTAAATTATTTCAACATCATTTTTCAGTTAATGTGAAGTTTCTCAAAAAATATCTAATTTCTTTCTCTTTATAGTAAAAAGGAAAGCACACCCAGATGAAGACGGACAACATACCATCCCTCAGCTTCAACCATCACACCCAAATATGTCTTGTCTTGGCACTGAACATATGTTTTGTTTTGCATTATACTGAAGAGAGTAAAAGTTATGCAATGTAGTATATTATGATTGTTGTAATTCAAATGTAAGTTAAGTTATTTATTAATTTGTAATAGTTCTGAAATGTAACCATGATTTATGTTATTTATCTAGTGTTTTTCATTACTGTAGCGTGAATATTTGTCTAAATAATGAAATAGATGCAAAAATGAAGGCCCTGCAATCAGATACATGCCCCTGTTCATTTGTTAGCCATGCATCAGAATCAGCATTTGTATATCTTTTTAAATCTTAACTTTTCAAGGCACTAGAATTCAATTTTACAATGGTTACACTAATGAAACTGACTGTGTATAAAAATCTGACTGGAAAAGGAGCTTTTGTAAAAAATATTTTATTTACAGTTGGGATATGTTCACAACAGCAATCCGGTGCCCACTTGTTAAAACATGTTCATGTTGTCTGACATACAACAGTCTGCTAATTAAATATCACAGGACACAACTAATTTGATGATTTGTAAAAGATGAGGAAACCAAGTTATTGTGAAGAAAACTTAACTGAGGTAACAAATATGACAAGCTGACAACTAAACCAATAATAGGTTGAGTCTGTTAGATGACAATGTAATGTAAATGTTGAGCGACTTCACTGCAGGTAGGTTGTACAAAACATGTATTTTGTTGAAAAGTGCTGCTGCTTAAGCAACAGACATGATTTACTATTGGCAGTCATCCACTTGTGTATTCAGTGCCTGGGATGCATGGGTAAGTATACACAGCTGGTTAAATGTCATTGTAAATAAGAATTTGTTCTTAACTGACTTGCCTAGTTAAATAAAAGGTTAAATAAAATGATAGTACCTTCATTTGACAACTGAAATGCATATTTATACATTTACCTTTGATACCCGACATGAAGGTAGCAAAACATTGTTTACAAGAAAACAAAGTAGTCAGGAAGTCTGTGTAATATAAATATTTGTCAATCCAAAACCGATAAGAGTTTAAAATATTCAATAAACCCCGACATTTATTAATTTCCTCTGATAATAGTTGATCTTTAACTTATTGCATAACTTTGCAGGATGACGTGAGAGAATGGACGCTCTAGTGTTACTGCCAATGGATAAAGCAAATGTAAGCAAATATTGAATTACTGTCAGAGACTGTGTTCATTTGCCTTTTAAAAGAGAAAACTAGTAACGGATAAAAAGGTGTCTGACTCAATGCTCTGAACCATATCCCTTCTTCAACTGAAAATATACAATTCTATTTACAAATAAACCTCATAAAATAGGAGAACTCTGATCTGAGTTGACTGTCTAGTGCTTGGGCTGAGTCTGCCAAACAATGCTTTTAATTGCCCCCCCAAAAGAATAATATGTAAGTGCCTTTTCCCCATTTATTTTCATTCTACTATAACAAGCATTGTTTGATTCAGTGGACCTAACAATTGCCTGAGAATATGAAAGAAATGTTCAGTTCAAATCAAAGTTGGGTTAAATTCATAGTAACAAAAATACAGTGTAACCACATGCAGAGATATATTTGGTTTCCAGGCAGGCATAGCCAATGTCAACAGAAAACAAGGAAAAACTCAAAACTGCCTGATGGACAACATCATCCATCTCCTTCTGAAATGACCTCTGACCAGCAGCAGCATATGGACTTCACACTCCTAATAGAGGCCTAATCCACCTCAGTGGTCAGTATCAAACTGTGCACTCGGTAACACTCAATAACTGTGCCAGCTTCACTCAGTTACTGTGCCAGCTTCACTCAGTTACTGTGCCAGCTTCGCTACATCTACTTGGTATGGTGGTGTCACAGAGGTGAGAGCCAGGGGGAGGGGAGAGAGCCAGGGGGAGGGGGGAGAGCCAGGGGGAGGGGGGAGAGCCAGTACAGAACAAACTCATGTTCGTATAACTCTGAGGTTAAGTGTCACAGCTACAGAATCACTCATCTGAAAGAGCGATTAGGTGAAACCTAACAAAAAAAACCATTGCATGTAAACCGAGTACTGATAGGTGTATAGTATTTACTGTGTCTCCCAGACTGAAGTCAACAGAGAAAGACATAGATGAGGGAAGAACAGAAGTTAAAAAAACAAGCCAAACAATGGGAAACAGCTCCCAGTCAGAAACTGGCAGTAGTAGTTTGGTGAGGGCTTGAGTGTCCACCACTGTTCCTGGTTGAGGAATGACGATCCCTTCCCACATCCACAACAATGCTCTCACTGGCTTTGTTTTTTTGCGCGATACCTGCAGACATACACCACAACACAGCAATGGTCACAAAGCTATGATCATCTAGTAGAAAAAGGGCAGGACTGAAGCAGCAAAACAACAGGAACGTTTGCTAAGACACAGTTCGTTGCAGAATCAGTAACCTTACCTCTCCCAATGCTTATGGTTGAGACCTGAGAAGTCCTCCAGTTTGGCAATCTCTTTAAGATACTGAGACAGTTTGAAGAGCTCTTTGTCTTTTTCACGGTTTAAGTGCGCTTTCATGAATGGACGAATCTAAAAAATGGGGGACATTGAAAATGGGTTGTATCAAAATTAACACCATAATGACAGCTGACAACTCGAAAACTCAAAGTCACCATTATTAGTCAGTTGTACAACCGAAATGTGTCTTCCGCATTTAACCCAACCCCTCTGAATCAGAGAGGTGCGGGGGGCTGCCTTAATCGACATCCACGTCTTCGGCGCCCGGGGAACAGTGGGTTAACTGCCTTGTTCAGGGGCAGAACGACAGATTTTTTCCTTGTCAGCTTGGGGATTCGAACTTGCAACCCTCCGGTTACAAGTCCAACGCTCTAACCACTAGGCTACCTGCCGCCCCGGAGGCAGGTAGGGTTTGGTAAGGTTACTTATTGAAAACTGACATCAAAACGCAGAGGGCTCTATTTTCATCTGGCCTTAAGCCATCACTATTGTCAATTAACCTGTTAAAGCCTGCTCTAGTGGATTTCACAGCATCTCGACCTCTGTCAATACACCAGTCTGTCCCTGTAACCAGTGAGGACTGATGAGATCCCCCTTAGGTCCCATTTTGCAACGCGTTCTAAATGCAATGTGTTATAAATATCAAACTGATGGACGACAATGCTGTTATCAACCTGTAGAGTAAAGAAACCTGATAACGGGGTGAGCTGGTCTCTCACTCTCCCTACCTTTTATCCTCTATCCAGAAAGTACCACAACCTCAGAAACTGAGCAGATTTTACTCAGACTAGTGAAAGTTCGCTGCAGCTAGCGACTTTAATGAGCTGCAACAAACCCTCAAACAGTTTTATCTCAATCTCGTCATTCAAAGACTCAATCATGGACACTTACTGACAGTTGTGGCTGCTTTGCATGATGTATTGTTGTCTCTACCTTCTTGCCCTTTGTGCTGTTGTCTGTGCCCAATAATGTTTGTACCCTGTTATGTGCTGCTACCATGTTGTGTTGCTAACATGTTGTTGTCATGTTGTGTTGCCAGGTGTTGCTGCCATGCTGTGTTGTTGTCTTAGGTCTTTCTTTATGTAGTGTTGTCTCTCGTAGTGATGTGTGTTTTGTCATATATATATATATACACACATACACATATACACTGCTCAAAAAAATAAAGGGAACACTTAAACAACACAATGTAACTCCAAGTCAATCACACTTCTGTGAAATCAAACTGTCCACTTAGGAAGCAACACTGATTGACAATAAATTTCACATGCTGTTGTGCAAATGGAATAGACAACAGGTGTAAATTATAGGCAATTAGCAAGACACTCCCAATAAAGGAGTGGTTCTGAAGGTGGTGACCACAGACCACTTCTCAGTTCCTATGCTTCCTGGCTGATGTTTTGGTCACTTTTGAATGCTGGCGGTGCTTTCACTCTAGTGGTAGCATGAGACGGAGTCTACAACCCACACAAGTGGCTCAGGTAGTGCAGCTCATCCAGGATGGCACATCAATGCGAGCTGTGGCAAGAAGGTTTGCTGTGTCTGTCAGCGTAGTGTCCAGAGCATGGAGGCGCTACCAGGAGACAGGCCAGTACATCAGGAGACGTGGAGGAGGCCGAGGAGGGCAACAACCCAGCAGCAGGGACCGCTACCTCCGCCTTTGTGCAAGGAGGAGCACTGCCAGAGCCCTGCAAAATGACCTCCAGCAGGCCACAAATGTGCATGTGTCTGCTCAAACGGTCAGAAACAGACTCCATGAGGGTGGTATGAGGGCCCGACGTCCACAGGTGGGGGTTGTGCTTACAGCCCAACACCGTGCAGGACGTTGGCATTTGCCAGAGAACACCAAGATTGGCAAATTCGCCATTGGCGCCCTGTGCTCTTCACAGATGAAAGCAGGTTCACACTGAGCACATGTGACAGACGTGACAGAGTCTGGAGACGCCGTGGAGAACGTTCTGCTGCCTGCAACATCCTCCAGCATGACCGGTTTGGCGGTGGGTCAGTCATGGTGTGGGGTGGCATTTCTTTGGGGGGCCGCACAGCCTTCCATGTGCTCGCCAGAGGTAGCCTGACTGCCATCTGGTACCGAGATGAGATCCTCAGACCCCTTGTGAGACCATATGCTGGTGCGGTTGGCCCTGGGTTCCTCCTAATGCAAGACAATGCTAGACCTCATGTGGCTGGAGTGTGTCAGCAGTTCCTGCAAGAGGAAGGCATTGATGCTATGGACTGGCCCGCCCGTTCCCCAGACCTGAATCCAATTGAGCACATCTGGGACATCATGTCTCGCTCCATCCACCAACGCCACGTTGCACCACAGACTGTCCAGGAGTTGGCGGATGCTTTAGTCCAGGTCTGGGAGGAGATCCCTCAGAGACCATCCGCCACCTCATCAGGAGCATGCCCAGGCGTTGTAGGGAGGTCATACAGGCACGTGGAGGCCACACACACTACGGAGCCTCATTTTGACTTGTTTTAAGGACATTACATCAAAGTTGGATCAGCCTGTAGTGTGGTTTTCCACTTTAATTTTGAGTGTGACTCCAAATCCAGACCTCCATGGGTTGATACATTTGATTTCCATTGATAATTTTTGTGTAATTTTGTTGTCAGCACATTCAACTATGTAAAGAAAAAAGTATTGAATAAGATTATTTCATTCATTCAGATCTAGGATGTGTTATTTTAGTGTTCCCTTTATTTTTTTGAGCAGTGTGTGTATATATATATATATATTTTTTTTTTTAAATGTTTTTTTAAATCCCAGCCCCCGTCCCCGCAGGAGGCCTTTTGCTAGGCCGTCATTGTAAATAAGAATTTGTTCTTAACTGACTTGCCTAGTTAAATAAAACATTCCCACACCTTCAATGGAACGCCCGGTCTTGTAATGTAAGTTCTACCATAACTTACCTTCAGTCCGTTCTGTGGGTTCATTAGGAAATTTCTGCCAATGTCATCAAACATGATAGTGTTCCTCTTGCTGTAGAACTCACTGTACTTTCCCCATATCACCCCGAGAGGCTTCACCTGAAACACACCCACCACAACACTGACTTGAGACAGTTTCATCAGGCGACTGGGACATGAATCAGTGGGATTTAGGAGATTTTATGCTTCAGTGTAGGACGACTCACCTCCACTACACCCCTCTTAGGCGTGTGCACGGTGATCATGGCTGCACTGTCCAGCATGAAGGTGATCTTGTAGTTAGGGTTGTCTGTCACTCCCAGCTCCTGAGAAACCAGAGGGCACGGTGAGACAGTCACATATACCACAACAGGAAGGCAACATCTGATCTGACGCTCTACACTACAGGTCAATACCGCATATTAAACCACTGCTGCTCAACATGCATGAGTATAGTGCTCTCAATGGGAGGTTTACATGTTGTGAAAAATACTTTGGGGGAAACACTGCCCCTTTCTGGCCATGAAGAGTCAACAAATTAATATAGACTGATTAAAAAAAATCAACATTTCAGAAGAGAATACTTACTTTCATTTTAGCATCAATCCACTTCATACTCGTGGCAGCTAGAACAAATTAAACACAAATTAGCGGCAGTTAACTTCAACTTTCCTTGTACATCAAAACAAGTAGTTCGGTACTTACACCAGATGACGATGTCATAGTCCTCATACGCCGAGGTCAGGAACTCATGGAGAAAAGGCCTCATGAGCTCTTGTCCCGTCTCGGCACATGACTTGTGATCTGGAATGAAAGGAATCACAAAGAAACACGTTCAAACGTTTGGGAAAAAAAACTGCATAAGGACAAGGATATAAAATCTTTCAATAAAATCCTGAAATCTACAATATGTTTCATATTTGAAAATTGTGTATTTAATAAATCACTTAACTAGGCAAACAGCAGTGCCCAGTGCAGTTTTGATAGTCTTCCTACTCACCAAACAATGTGTAGTCCACATCTAGTACTAACAGACTCTTTCCTGCCCTGGGTGGGTTCATCCCCTCCACTTTGTAGTCTTTGACACGGCGGGCTATCTTGGCCAAGTTCTCCTCTCTATAGAAAACAAAAAAGGGCATGTCATGAAGTTAAAACAAGACATTGGACTGACTATGTCATCTTAGAAAACATACCGTAGAGTGCCAAGCGAAGTTTGAGCCGAATCAATTCATTACTTGTATGACTGAAGCTACAGTATAAATTATTTGGATCTGCAAAATCCTACTGCACCTGTTCTGTACTTCAATCACCTCTTCTTCAATGTCAAAGTCATTGACAATGTCATCATTCTCTGGGGGAGGTGCTAAAACTTCTTCCTTCACAAAACAAAACAAAGCGATTGAGTGTTATGAGGCCTAGGTCTTTGACATGCTAAAGTTAGAAAAATCAACACTACAAGTCAGTGCTTGTCGTGACATTGCTTCTGGTAAACAGCTGGAAGCAGGCTTCACCAATCACAATTCTAGGTGTGGAATGGTTCACCCTACAGTTTTGTACAAGTGCAGAAGGAAGAGGAACCCACCAGACTCTCCTCCCTGCTGCCCATCATCATGATCTTGGTATTGGGTTTCAGCTTCAGTGAACCCAGCTTCACTTGGTCCTCTGCTGGTTTGCCTAGGAAAGAGACAGAACCATTAAGACATGATGACTCAGATATCCTGACAACTCAGAAAAAGGCAGAAGTCCACAATGGTGTGAAGCGTGAAAATACTTCCATACAATGTGAGCTGCACGTGTCAATTAGCTCTCAAACGCAGTAAAACAGTTATTGGCCTTTACATCTTCCATCCAAAGATGGGTTTTACCTTTGACCTTTAATCCTAGGAGTTTCTGCCTCTCTGGGAGAACCCCTGTCAGGGACTTGATAGACTGCTTGAGGTCCAGCACAGTGTCCTCTTCGGAGAGTGTCCTGATGGAGTACTCCTGCCCTCCCCATTTAATGATCACAGACACAGACATGCTGGTGCGAATCTCCTGCAACACCTGCACGAAATCAGAATAATAACTCTCAGCTAGAACCCATGACAGCATAGCAATCTTATTGGAGATTCATTGCTTCCAGTACTTTGCAATGAAAACAAGTTATAAATTAAATGGCTACCATATAGTTTGTTAGTTAGCTACCTAGGTTAGGGATGACCTAGTATTAATCTTTGTAGATAGATTCAGCTCACGCCATTCAGTGAATTAGCTAGCTAGCTAACGTTAGCTTAGGTAGCTAGCTAGTTATTATCCGCAATTTATCAATCACTCAGATGCAATCTGATCAAATGATGATTGAACATTTTTTACATAATGTCTGGCATTACTAAGAAAAAATGACTTGCGTGTCTCACATTCATCCAGTTCGAGCTATCTAGCAAGCTAATTCGATGGCCTGCCAGCCATGGACTGTTATTTTTAGAAGAGTAAAGACAATCAGATGCGCATTCATACCTAAAAATTGCGGTGTGCCACAAATCCCTTCGTTTCTGTGGTGTACAGGAACACGTGCTACGACGTGTAATAAATGTATAAAGTGATTTCGTAAAACTCCGTTTCATTCAGTGTTGTTTAAATCAGCAGTCGTTCGTGCCGCCCGGTTTGTTACCAAGCGCGCTTCGTTTAGAACTTCCTGTGGGTGGTGTACTACTAAAATACCGACTGATGGAGACAAATAGCAAGCGATAAAAGTTACCAGCGATTGCAAATGCATTGATTTAATCCACTTTTTAACTACACAATCAACGAATAATATACCTTAAGTTATATTGATTCACCCAAATGTCGGCTTTGTGCTGTAGATGTAATTTTCTTTTGTCTAAAAGGTTACATTTATTTTCAACTCTATCGAAGTATTTTAGAGCCCTTCAATCATGCCTCTCAGCTCCAGTACATTACACACACGGGTCATTGGACATAAGGCATCTTCTTGCAGCCGGCCCGCTCATTAGGCGGTCGCCTATGACGCCGGATTGAGGGCGGCATTTTCTGAGCTAAACAGACCAAGACGCACCTCCAACAACACATACAACCTCACATAATACTGTCCAAAAACAATGACAATTTCTCTTAACCAGTGGCATATGGGCGTTTTAGGTGAGCGCTGATGCCGCCCTGTGATAAGCAGGGCCCACTTTGTCAAAAGCAGGGATGGGCAATATTTTGCTTGCCCATTCCCAGCGCTCTTCTCCGGGGTGCTGTTGGAGAGACTCGTCTCTGCAGCTCCACCAACGTTGTGCCAAACAAATGTACCGAACATAAATCCTGTAGCACATAAAGGATTTGGCAGAAATAGTATGTGGCCTTTTCTGTAGCCTACAGGCTGGAGATAAAATGGATGACAATGTAATGAGACAGGCAATTTTTACATCATGCAGGTTTCTTGGATCGAATAAATGGCACCCAATCAAATACAAATGCGCAGTCATGTAACAAACAACATATCCTAAAAACTGGACTGGTCAAAGTAAAATGGACAATATGAAATGGACAATCACAACTGTTGTCCAGGAGTTTAACCCCATTGTCATGATCAGTGGTTTCAAGTTTGTATCCATAAATTTTTGACAAGCTGATCATAGGGAAAAATAGAATACTGCATTTCCCGCTGTGTAAACACATTGCAGATAGGACCATAATAACTCCTGATACAGCTGGGGAGCTGATATTCAGAGTTTAAATTGCCAAATTGATTCATTACATGAATCAGGCCTGTTTTACAAATGGTGGGACTGCCACATGGATGGACATTCATAACATTCCATTGCTGGCAGACATGGTAGGCTACACCCCAGTAAGCAGGAGCCGATGTCTTTTGGACGTATTTTTCTGGTGTTTTACAAAAGGTAGACTTACCATATAGATGGGCAATTGCGTTTACAATTTTGTTTAGTGTAGCATGCTCATAATGGAAGAAGGCCGCCAAAAACGTGTTGTCACTGAAAAATACTGTTGGCTGTAACTGTGATAATGCCCTTAAAACAGCATACAGTGAGTGTATATTTTGAATTTGTGAAATTCATGAATTATTTTAATGTGATATGAAAGTAAAGGGCTTTATGTTTCTAGAACCTAATTGCAATTGAGAATCAATTCATGTTTACATGGAGTATTTGTCTGTTTTGGCTGACAGAGCAAGTCTACCTCTGTAAATGACAAGGTCCTTGAAGTAAAGGTACTAGAGCTAAATGTGTATATACTCACATCATGTGTACATCAAATAAACAGTGAGGAATATGTGAAATACCATGTTTAAAGCTGCAATATGTAACTTTTTACTTGACCCGGACAAAATTCACATAGAAATAATAGTTATAGATCTGTAATTCTCAATGAAAGGAAGTATAAGAAGCAGTAGATATGTTCTATGTGTGCTATTCCTATACTTCCCTTACTTACATTTCGTTTTTGCGTCTTTTACTTTCGGTTTTGTACACCAGCTTCAAACAGCTGAATATACAATATATTTGGTTATTGAAAAGATATTTCACAATGATTTAGATGGCACAATGATTCTCACAAACTAAAATTAGACGATTTATTAGAATTTTAGCAACATTAAATGGCGGAGCGATTTTTGCATATTCCACCTGATTCCAGAGGTCTCAAATCGTATTTTCTGTTGAGCATTGCAAACGTAACGAACACATTTGTCAGCTGTTGACAATAAAAAAATAACCCCCCAAAAAATACAGCATCTCTCTGACCAGCAAGGAGTTGTTTTCTAATGAAGAGCTGCTGCGCATGCTCAGTAGACACCTCTTCATTATGAAGCCGCTACCTAGCTGGGTGAGATGTGCGGACGATTCGACCCACGGAGAAAATGCCATCATTTCAACCGTTAATTTGGGAGACGCCTAGTTAAAATGTTTGATATTCGACCGGAGAAACATCACCAAACTGAGTTTAACGTCGTTCTCGCAATGTAGGTTCTTTGCTTTTCCGTGGGACAACGTTAAATAACGCGACAGCAAGCTAACTTAGCTAGCTGGCTAGCTACACATCGTCACATGCAGTGCGGTGATAAGGCGTAACTAGCAATGCTTCTAGCCAACTGTTGCTAACTTAGATTCATTTTTTTTTATCGTGAGTAGCTGTTGATGTTACGTTTTTAGTTAGCTAACTATGCATGGTGGCACTTTCCATTACAAACATCTGGCATTGTTAACGTTAACTAGCTAGTTAGGATGTTTTGGCAGCTAGCTGACGTTAGCTAGCTGCCACCCAGTGCAGTTTTCGGAGTCCTACTTCTGCTCATCCGCTATGTTAACCTCTTGGGGATAATTAACATGCACGATGCACTGACTTTCAGCGCCTCGTCTCATTTTACGACCCGCCAAATTCACATGATTGTAGATCGCTACATAACAGAATTGAAAATGAGATGACGATAAATATGTGATTATTCAGCACCGATCGTGCGGGGCACAACTGGTTTTGGGTAACTAGCCGTGGCTAACGTTAGGCGAGGTTACTAAAGTTAATGTCATTACGCTCAGAGCCAAGCCACAACAAGCCATTCGTGTAGCGTAGTTAGACGCGGAGCTACGTTTGAATAGCTGTAAGAACTTCACCCTCAACAGAACGTGATCCGGTAACCGGTGGTGGTGTGACCGTATTTCACGTAATTTCGGTTATGTAATCATAATTAAGAAGTGGTCTTAATAGCCAACGTGACGTTTACGGACAGTCAGTCATGACTGATACATGTGATTTCCAAAGTGATGTAGCTAACGTTAGCTAGCCAGTTAACTCTATTTTTTATTTTAAGTACAGTGTTTATGCTATTGTTTTTATTTAGTTTATTTTTTTCCCCGTGGACCTGTATGATCAAAATGCCATCTGAAAATGAGGGCCAGGGGGATAGGATCTCAGCGATCCATTGAATCAGTTCTTTATGTAATTCTATGGGATAAACCCTCTATCAGTGTCTCTTTATTAGCATGCTTTTACATGATGGTTCAACAACCAACCTGTAATACAGTTTGTGTGAAAGGGCAAATGCAAATTTAGTGTATATAGTTTCTTCCTGCCTAGTTAGACTCGATTTGTCTGAACATGCGGGCAGAGGCTTGAAGTGTTATTCTTGGTCAAATACAACTGTTTGTCTATCCTTTACTGCAGCTTGTGCATGCCTACCTGGGAATGGGTTTATGAAACGCCACATAACATAGGTGAATCTATGGAATTGGAGCTCTGAGAACAGAATTTTGCTGCTGTTGAATAAAAACCGGTATTTAGCCTACATGTTATAGCACTTGAGACTTCTCACCTTTTGCTTTCTTCTCCCTACTCCTTATCGCCCCTGTCCAGTCTTAGTAGGTTGTAGCGTGCTGTGTCGGGGCCATGGTGTTGAAGGACAAGCTGGAAGCAGTGCTGAATGTGGGGCTGCGGGTCCCCAGCATCATGCTGCTGGAGGTACTCTACCGCTGGGATGTCAGCTCCTTCTTCCAGAAGATCCAGAGGAGCAGTCTCAACAACAACCCCCTCTTCCAGTACAAGTACCTGGCTCTCTACCTGCACTATGTAGGTTAGTACCTCGCACACACACACACACACACACACACACACACACACACACACACACACACTCATTTCTTTCAGTGCTACTGCAATTGGTGGTGCCACTTCTGCAGCCCTTTAAGTTCGCATTTATAGCACCCGTGTACATTTTAAACTGCATATTTTGACAAATGCACCCATACACTTACAATACATTTCTAATGGTCCATCTTATGATACATGTATTTTAAAGTGGTTTCTCCCCAAGGTAAATGTAATGTTACATGATTACTAATCAATTTAATGATGTTGTAAATGTCAGATGAGTTGTGAATTCTCTTGGCTACTACAGAAGATTGCACTTTCCTTTCTTTGAGTGGCCATGAACTTTGCGTGAACTGTTAAAGGGGCAGTGCAGTTAATGTGATTTTCCTAGATAGATCATTCCCTTTTTTGTGTAAGAGCTATCTATTTGAAGAAGAGAAAAATGCCTGGAATTTCAGCCTGTTCAGGAGGGATGAAGTTTTTGGCAAAGATCATAATGTCACAATCTGATCTTATTATAATAGACCAATGACCATTTCAGGGGTGTGCTCTAAACTATCCTATCAGCCAATCAGGGATGGATATATCTTCATTTGTTCTTCTAACACCCACCCACAATCAGACTGAGCATTTCAAGGGTCAAAGAAGGCTCAGGGAAATGAATGATACTAAATATATTTTGAAGTTATTTTCATTAACACAGTGATTTATTAGACTGCTTGTGGAGGCTTTGCACCTCAGAGTAGATGAACTCTCTCCAGTGACATTGTGAAGAAGAAAAAAATATCACATTCATAACGAACACTGTACGCTACGATGATCATATCCAAACTATCAGACAGGCTTGCGATGTTAGCCAATAGTTCAGCACTACACCCAAAATAATCTATCGCTAGTGTGCCCTGACCAGTAAAAACACTGCAGTTGTAGCCTGTAACTAGGACCCAGTTTTTCATGCTTGGGTCTCATGCATATGAATGTAATTTATGGAATACATTAATATAGTTTATGTTCAGCAGTTTTAAACCTACGAAGTCTTGAATTGTTTTTGCTTTGTGTTTTATGAATACTTTTAGGTTGAAAGCTGAGATGGGATAAAAGGAATGACACAAAGGATGACTGACATTGTTTGTACTCAGAATTTGCATCATGGCTGTAATGTCTGATTCATGTCAGCATCTCCCCTCTGCAATTTATACTGGTGAATTTTGTACTCATAATGGTACATTAACACGGACACACACAATACTGCTAATTTTGGGCTCCCGAGTGGCACAGCAGTCTAAGGCACTGTATTTCAGTGCTAGAGGTGTCACTACAGACCCTGGTTTGATTCGAGGCTGTATCACAACCGGTCATGATTGGGAGTCCCATAGGGCGGCGCACAATTGGACCAGTGTCGTCCGGGGTTGGCCGTCATTGTAAATAAGAATTTGTTCTTAACCTGACTTGCCTAGTTAAAGTAAAAATCCAGTATGGCTATGCTCTGGTTGAGTGGGCCTGGCCTATTACTAAGAGCTCAGTGGAGGCACAGCTCCACATCTCATATCACTTGTTTGGGGTAAGTCAAAATAATAAAATTATCAACAACAATTAGACAAGTGGAATACAGATTGAAATTACATCATAATTAGATCAGTGTCTTCCAGACGCAATGTGTTTCTCACTTCAGATTTCTGCATTGACGAGCAGTCTTTCAATCACCTGCAGTCACAAAATGCACTTTTGCAATACGAAGCGCAGACCTGTGTGTAGCCACGTGTGCACGTGTTGATATTCCTTGCTAGTTAGTAAGTTTTTCTATACAGGCTTCCTTTTCACTCTGTCATTTAGGTTAGTATTGTGGAGTAACTACAATGTTGATCCATCCTCCGTTTTCTCACAGCCATTAAACTCTTAACTGCTTTAAAGTCACCATTGGCCTCATGGTGAAATCCCTGAGTGGATTTTACAATGTTTGTGTATGTAAACTCTTCATACACCACACAAAGGAGTGGTTTGTTATTCGTCCTTATCTCTGGGCCACAAGCCAGCCAGGTTTAATTCTCCTGTCTGTTTGGGCTCTAAAGATAGATAAATAGGTTAGAACATGTTTTTGTTAGTATAGTGCTACACGGCGGTAGAGCTAATTTACCCCTTATTTCTCATGTAGGCTTACTTCCCTCTGAGGGGTAAGCAGCTCTTTGTGTAGGTAGAGTATATAGAGAGAAGATCTTGATTATTTACAAGTTTTCCCTAACACTTTTCTTTTTTTACTTTGTCATCACGGTGAAACGTTGGCTTGGTCACATTTTCCTCTCCTTCCATCTGCCTTGTCTTGGATGGTGGAAAAAAGCTAAGTATTTTAATGGGACTTTCTGTGATGCTCAGTGAGAAATAAGTCAATCTTGTCACAGCACCTCTGCTATTCCAGTTGGTATATTTTACCTTAATGTGCAAAGAGGATTTAACCGATGATACTGTTTTGTGGTTTTGCATAGTGATCTATACTGTACAAGCCATGGAGGGTCCCATTATCAGCAGGTCAGGCTGCTGGATAATTGTGTAGTAGGACAGTGTGAGCTATGGGGAAAAGCTGGCAGCGGGGTTGGGTATGTGACTTGTTTAGGCAGGCTAAAGGCTGTTGACTCACTTTGCTGGCCCAGCACCATGTGCTCTGTGTGTGGGCCTGAGTGATGTCAAAGAAGCCTTTTTCTTCCCAGTGGAGGAGGTACAGGCCACGATAACCAGCTTACAGGCCATTAACACACCATTTACTACAGTCACTAGATGGATACGCTAATCATCAATCGGAATTACTGTTTATCGTTAACTTTTGTATTTTGTGTGTAAGCACACACTTTCTATGACCTCACCAGGGGTGTGTTTGGGGTTTTCATGGACTTGGCTGAAGATGGTGGATACGGCGATGAGCTTGGTATTTGCTGATGAACACACTTGGCAGCAGAGCACAGTTGACTGAACTGAACCTCTGTGTGTTGCTGTCTTTCTTGGGGAGGGAGGGAGAAAATATATTCTTTCTGTGTTTCTAGGTTTCACCTAATATTGCTGTAGCAGCCTGTCTACAGCTCTTTTGCTTATGGGCAAGGACTGCGTATCGGGGACCGCGTATTTGTACTGCCCCACAGATGGTTCTATCACATCGGTCAACTCTTTGTCCTGTCTGCATGACTTTCCATAGCAAATTGCTGTGGATTAATGGCTCTGTTTTATTGTGGTCTCTGCTGTTAACTGTTAAACTCAGGGATTTTTCTGCCATTGATATCCTTGTGCGGGCCGCTTAAGCATAAGTCTAAACAGTGTAAAATTAAAGTAGAAAGTAATACAAAAATGCAATGGGGATGGAAAAACGCTTTGTGTAAACCGTCCCCGCCCCTCGCGAGCCCGTTCCCGCCCCTCACGAGCCTAGCTATATCACGAGGACCGCTATTAGTTTTATATGAAATATTGTGACACATCCCCCTCCAGGCACAGGATAGGAAATTACCTTTTATAGTCACAGTTTATAATTTTGTCTGTGTGCCTCTTTTATATTTCATCTTAGGAGAAGAGGGTTTAACTTTATATTATACTGATCAAAAATATAAACGCAACAATTTCAAAGATTTTACTGAGTTACAGTTCATTAGGCCCTAATCTATGGATTTCACATGACTGGAAATACAGATATGCATCTGTTGGTCAAAGATACATTTAAAATGTAAAAGGGAGCGTGGATAAAAAGTCGGTCTTTGGTGGGACACCAGTCGGTCTCCTTCACATGGAGTTGATCAGGCGGTTGGTTGTTGCCTGTGGAATGTTGTCCCACTCCTCTATGGCTGTGTGAAGCCCTACTACTGCAACTCTGAGCCAAGAGCAGGAGCCTCTCCAACCAAAGCCCCCACACAATGTTAAACACTGACTCATATTCATCACTGAAGGAAGGCACCACTAACCGAACACGGGCTCTGTAAAGCCAGAGCTTATTCTCTTCAGATACGTCATGGACTTCCAATTAAGGTTTTATTTGGGTTATGGATTCGTTCAAGGCATTACGTCAGCAGTGCTTGCACTCTTCTGTCGTCTCTGTTTTGTGCTCTGTGACTGTTTTGACTGAGCAGCCAGATGAGTCTATTGACAAAGTCAAAAGTCAAAGTCAAAGTCACCATTATTAGTCAGTTGTACAACCGAATGCCTTCAACCGAAATGTGTCTTCCGCATTTAACCCAACCCCTCTGAATCAGAGAGGTGCGGGGGGCTGCCTTAATCGACTTCCACGTCTTCGGCGCCCGGGGACCTTGACAGCAGTGACTTGTCTGGCTGGCAGAATATAGCTCTAGCTCTCAGGATTATATAAGCGGGATCCGCTCATGGCTACAGCCACAGTCTTGAGGGGGAGAAGGGAGGGAGGGTTAAGCTGCCCCCCTCTAATCTCCCGTCACCCTGGCTTTCACAGTGAGGCTGGCTCATCCTGACTGACCGGGCCACTCGCACGCGCACACTAGTGGCTGGGTTCACCTACAAACATGGACTCCAACTTTTATGAACAAGTAAACACCATAAAGTACCGGAGGAGGAAGTTTGACCCACACCTACACTGGTCGGAACACGCCAGACTGGTCACAGGGAAACTGTTGGCTGGGCTTGGTGCTCTGAAATGGGACTTTGTCTTCAAGGACATCTTCCACACCATTTACCAAACCATGGTAACTCTCCTGGACTACTGTTCCACAGTATGGCTCCCACCCGACATCAGTGCATTAAGACAGGTCTTAACTTCTTGGGGATTGGCGCACGAGGTGACCTTTTTGGAGAGCCTGGCATGCCCAAAGTAAAATGCCTCCCATTCAGGCCCAGAAAATAGGATATGCACATATTTAATACCATTGGATAGGAAACACTCTGAATTTTCCAAAAGTGTTAACCATTTGTCTGTGAGTAAAACAGAATGCATATGGCAGGCGAAACCCCGAGGAATTTCTGTCCTGGAAAAAGTGATTTTGACACATTGCTCATTTGGAACCCCTCCCTCATGAAAATGAACATATAAGGGCATATGAATGCAGTACCCATCGCTTCCTTTAGATGTCAACAGTCTCGAGACAGTATTCATTTTCGTTTTGGATGCTTTAGACCAGAGAATAAGACCAGGAAGTGTCCCATTTATGTCAACAGTAGGCACTGCGCTCCCGACAAGGTGCGCTGTGTGTTTTTTACCGTCTTTATCGATCAGTTTATATTCCGGTTGATTTATAATAGTACATATACGTAAAAGTGTTCCTAAGGATACATTTAAAACTCTGATTGTTCTTGGACAAGTTTATAGGTATAAGATGAACAAGTTCTCGTCACGTTTCAATGGAGGAGTGTTTTTCGAATTTATAAAATAAATTAAAAAATTGATCAAATTTACATAAGTATTCAGACCTTTTTACTTTGTTGAAGCACCTTTGGCAGCGATTACAGCCTCGCCTTCTTGGGTATGACGCTACAAGCTTGGCACACCTGTATTTGGGCAGTTTCTCCCATTATTCTCTGCAGATCCTTTCAAGCTCGACCAGGTTGGATGGGGAGCTTTGCTGCACAGCTATTTTTCAGGTCTCTCCAGAGATGTTCAACCGAGCTCTGGCTGGGCCACTCAAGGACATTCAGAGACTTGTCCCTAAGCCACTCCTGTGTTGTGTTGGCTGTGCTTAGGGTCGTTGTCCTGTCGGGGCGAAGGTTCACCTTCCAGTCTGTCCTGAGCGCTCTGGAGCAGGTTTTCATCAAGGATCTCTCTGCTCTGTTCATCTTTGCCTCGATCCTGACTAGTTTCCCAGTCCCAGCCGCTGAAAAACGTCCCCACAGCATGATGCTGACACCACCATGCTTCACCGTAGGGATGGTGACAGGTTTTCTCCAGACGTGATGCTTGGCATTCAGGCCAAAGAGTTTAATCTTGGTTTCATCAGACCAGAGCATCTTGTTTCATGGTCAGTCTTTAGGTGCCTCCAGCGGGCTGTCATGTGCCTTTTTACTGAGGAGTGGCTTCCGTCTGGCCACTCTACCATAAAGGCTTGATTGGTGGAGTGCTGCAGAGATGGTTATCCTTCTGGAAGGTTCTCCCATCTCAACAGAGGAATGAACTCTGGAGCTCTGTCAGTGACCATCAGGTTGTTGGTCACCTCCCTGACCAAGGCCCTTCTTCCCCGATTGCTCAGTTTGGCCAGACAGCCAGACTCCAAGTTGTAGAAACATCTCAAGGATAATCAATGGAAACAGGATGCACCTGAGCTCAATTTCGAGTCTCATAACAAAGGCTCTGAATATTAATGTAAATAAGGTATTTCAGTTTATTTTTAAATGTGCAAAAATGTCAACCAGTTTTCGCTTTCTCATTTTTGGGGGTATTGTCTCATTATGGGGGTATTGTGTGTAGATTGAGGAAAACATTTAATTGAATCCCTTCTAGAATTAGGCTGTAACGTAACAGTGGGAAAACACAAGGGGTCTGAATACTTTCCGATGGCACTGTATAGTGTTGTTACTTAGACAGATCTTGTGTTTTTATGTTGACTATGGAACCTAGGACTCCCTGGAAAATAGTGTTACTGAGTGGGCTATCCTGTCTTAATTGAAATGACTGTGTATTCCACTTCATGGTGCAGTGCTGTACAGTTCCCTCTGTGATTCACTGCGTCTTAACTGCATCTCCCTCCCTCTCTGATTCACTGCCTCCCTCCCTCTCTGATTCACTGCCTCCCTCCCTCTGTGATTCACTGCGTCCTGACTGCCTCTGTGATTGACTGCATCTCCCTCCCATGTATCAGGTTACATCCTCAGCCTGGTGCTCCTGACTCTGCCTCGTCAACACCTGGTGAAGCTCTACCTGTACGTGCTCACTGCCCTGCTGCTCTTCGCTGGACACCAGGTGTCCAGGTGAGGGAGAGACACACACACACACACAACTCCTAGACACAGACTTTAAATTGTTAGCAAGGAGTGAACTGTATTAGAAGCCGTTGCGTGCTGTGATTGTGAACCATTTTCAAATTGCTCCATGAAACAGGTAGGGGTAATAGTATTGAGTGAATCAAGCTTCTACAGGCCCTGGGTGTGTGTATCGTGTTTGTATTCTCTGAGGGATATTTCTGTATCTAACCAGTAGAGGACCGCAGGTATGACTGCAGGAGGTGAACTGATCTCTGGGTTGTCTTGTTGTTTTTAGGGATTATGTCCGCAGTGAGCTGGACTCTGGGTACGAGGGACCGCTCTACCTGGAGCCGCTGTCCATGAACCGCTTCTCCACCGCCCTCCTAGGTAACTAACTAAACACAGTGCCACCTTTACCACCAGCCTCATAGGTGGGTAACTAAACACAGTCCCACCTTCACCACCAGCCTCATAGGTAACTAACTAAACACAGTCCCACCTTTACCACCAGCCTCATAGGTAGGTAACTAACTAAACACAGTCCCACCTTTACCACCAGCCTCATAGGTAGGTAACTAACTAAACACAGTCCCACCTTCACCACCAGCCTCATAGGTAGGTAACTAACTAAACACAGTCCCACCTTCACCACCAGCCTCATAGGTAACTAAACTAGGTTCACCCTACAACCTTTTAGACACAGGGAAAGTGTTCCCTTGCTTCATCATAGGTAGGGGGTTCGGGAGGTGGGTGGTGGTTGCTATTGAATCTGTTGCTCTGAGATGTTTGCCGCAGAGCTCCTCAGCTCTCTAATGGGGTGCACACAACGAGGTCGAGCATCTGAATGCAGCCACAGTCTTCCAGTAACAAAGGAAACGCCCACAACTCTGACAGGCCTCTCAATATCTCTTTTAATCTCTACCTTTTCCCCACGCTCGCTCTCTCTTGCTCACTCATTGATGTATTTCTTTGTTGCGCTGCTTCTTTCATAAGAGGGAAGCTTGTTGTGGTTCTGCAGTATCTGTAGGGTTTCAGCTTACTGGGGTGTGGGATCTACCTCTTCTAAAAATACAACTGGCCATAATATTGTTGTATTCTGAGCTCTGTAAAAGGCTGAAAGCCCGAAACGGGAAGAAGCCGTCAACCAGTGTCTTGTCATCATGAATAGTAGGCCTGCCTGTGAAATGCCGTTATGTAATCTGATGCTGAGCAGATTCTCCTTCTGTTAGGTAACCCTCTGCTACTTTGACTTTTAATGATGGGAACCCTTTCCCTAACAAGAGGAGGGACTGATTGATTCCTTGGCTTCGAGTTTTGCGGTCTTGAATAGGGACAGTCATTGAACTTTGGCCTTTTCAGATTCAATCACTGAAGTACTCTCATTTCTCTAAAATACTGGTGGAATAGTTCCTTTTTGGAGAAATTGTAGGCTTGTTTTAACAATGAAAAAGCTTTGTTTAAATTAAATGACGCTTGACATTGTCACATGCAACGAATACAACCGGTGTAGGTAGACCTTACCATGTGAAGTTTACTTATAAGCCCTTAACCAACAATGCGGTTAAGAATTGTAGTTTAGAAAATATTTAATTAGTAACACTATAACAATAGCGTAGCTATATACAGGGGGTAAGGGTACCGAGTAAATGTGCAGAGGTACCGGTTAGTCGAGGTAATTTGTAGGTAGGGGTGAATTGACTATGAATAGATAATAAACAGCGAGTAGCAGCAGCAAAAAATAAGGGGGGGTGTGTCAATGCAAATAATCCGGGTAGCCATTTAATTAACTGTTCAGCGGTCTAATGGCTTTGTGGTAGAAGCTGTTAAGGAGTCTTTTGGACCTAGACTCGGCGCTCCGGTACCGCTTGCCGTGAGGTCATAGACTGTTCTCTCTGCTACTAGGGTTGCGGGAGTTTTTGAAAAAATGTTGGTCCTTCCTCTGGTATAGAGGTCCTGGATGGGAGGAAGCTTGGCCCCAGTAATGTATTAGACCGTACGTGCTACTCTCTGTAGCTCCTTGCGGTCGGATGCCGAGCTGTTACTATACCAGACGGTGACGCAACCAGTCAAGATGCTCTCGATGGTGCACTTGTAGAACTTTTTGAGGATCCATTCAGTCTCCAGAGGGGGAATAGGTGTTGGAAATACCATATTTGAAATTCCTAACTACATTCAAACTTTTAATTAGAGTTTTTCTGGTGCGCTGAGCTACTGCTGCTCATTTAGTCCTCCAGTCTGCCCTCCGTGTTTTCCCCACTTCAAATAGTCATTACCAGCATGCACCTAGCGGAGTTTCTGTCCTCAACACACATCAATGCAATACACCAGATACTTTTTGTAACAGTCAGTTAAATCAGGCCACCACAGTCTCCTCTGTTTACCTCTGCAGCAGATGTATAAAAAGAAAAGTGAAATCATTTGAAATGCCCATCCCTGAGCTCCCAACTGCTGTTCTCCTGTCCTGCCTTGAGCTCTACGGGTCACACGGAGTTCATGTTCTTTAGATGTCAGGTAGCCAAGCTGTTAAGAGTGTTGGGCCAGTAACCGAAAGGTCGCTTAGTCAACTCCCACGAGCCGACTAGGTGAATTATCTCTGTGCCCTTGAGCAAGGCACTTGCTCCTTTAAGTCTAAATGACAATGTAATGTTTTCTAGCAAGAGG
Organism: Brachymystax lenok tsinlingensis; assembly: GCA_030435695.1. NCBI lineage: Eukaryota > Metazoa > Chordata > Actinopteri > Salmoniformes > Salmonidae > Brachymystax > Brachymystax lenok. The sequence goes on along the minus strand of CM059792.1, from coordinate 44,520,416 downwards.
AGAGCAGCTGTAGGCAGGGACCTCTTGGCCCAGTCACTAGTGTGTTGTAGAACATGCAGCCAGTGTGCTGTCATCACCAGCCTCGGTGAAGTCACATCAGCTCCTAGAGAGACTGACTGGATCTGTCTTCACAATGTCTCATTCCATGTCTCTAGTGTCTCAAGTGTTGAACAGATTCTTCGCTTTCTAGTGCAGTACCATGTTAGCACTGTCATCCGAGTCAACTTTGGGCACGTAGCAGTAAAGATGCAAGTCCTGCCTGCCTCAGTGACTCTTTTTGAGGTGCATTTTGCTCTTATTTGCCCTCGAGGGCATTGCAATGTGACTTGCAAAATCATCAATGCACTAATTGTTTTCTCAGTCAATCTTTACTTTCTCTTCAGATTCAGCTGTTCTGTGTCCCTACACCGAGTGTGTGTGTGTGTGGACATTCACCTACACCCTGTGTGTATTAACCCCGTCCCTCCTGTGTCCCTGCCTTTCTCTCTCCAGCTCAGCTGGTGGTGTGCACCCTGTGCTCCTGCGTCATGCAGACCAAGAGGATCTGGCTGTTCTCTGCTCACCTGCTCCCCCTGGTGGCCCGTCTCTGTCTGGTCCCCCTGGAGACCATTGTGTTCATCAACCGCTTCGCCATGATCTTCACTGGACTTGAGGTCCTCTACTTCCTGGCCTCCAACCTGCTGGTGCCCTACAACCTGGCCAAGACCGCCTACAGGGAGCTGGTGCAGGTGAAACTGAAGGAGATTCAGTCAGTCCATTATCACCTGAGCCTCAGTGTTTATTTCCCCTCCCTCAGCAGACTGGAAATGTACCAGCCGTCTGGATGTGTTTTTATTTATTTATTTTTATTTCTAGTAGCTAACCATCCTGTTCTGCTGTGCCCAGGTGGTGGAGGTGTACGGGCTGCTGGCTCTGGGGATGTCCCTGTGGAACCAGCTGGTTCTGCCCGTCCTCTTCATGTGCTTCTGGTTGGTTCTGTTCGCCCTGCAGATCTACAGCTACTTCAGTAGCCGGGACCAGCCCACCTCCAGAGAGAGGCTGCTCTTCCTTTTCCTCACCAGGTGGGACCAGCACTACAAACACTTTTGTGGTATTGCAGTTTCTCTCATGGAATGCTTATCCCGTGTGGAATGCGAGAGGTTTGAAACCCAAGTCGACCTGTTTCGCTGGAACTCTTTCTCAACGTTATTGAGTCTCAAGTTCTCCAATTTCACTAACGTGTCTGTTTTAAATCCAAGGAAATTGGATGTGACCCATCTATTACAAATACATGTATGACCTTTGAATAAGTTTAGTGAGTTATTCATTCTCCTTGTCCCCCCCAGTGTTGCGGAGTGCTGCAGCACCCCCTACTCCCTGCTGGGCCTGGTCTTCACTGTTTCCTTCGTGGCGTTGGGCGTCCTCACCCTCTGCAAGTTCTACCTGCAGGGCTACCGAGCCTTCATGAATGACAACACCATGCACCGGTCAGTCCACTGCCTGCCCAGCTGCCTTCTCATTCAGCCCATGTGATGCTGTGTGTTCATGTCTGTTAAGTGTGTTCTGTGGACCACAGGTTTAAACACAGAGGAAACGTTTTGCCTTTCTGACATAAATTTTAAAAAGACGGAATATTCATGACTCTCTCTTTCCCCCTACTTCCCTCCCTCCCTCGCCACTCAGGGGGATGACAGAGGGCATCACGTTACTCATCCTGGCTGTACAGACGGGTCTGATCGAACTGCAGGTCATCCACCGAGCCTTCCTCCTGAGTATCATCCTCTTCATCGTGGTGGCCTCCATCCTACAGTCCATGTTGGAGATAGCTGACCCCATTGTACTGGCTCTGGGGGCCTCCAGGGACAAGTAAGACGTTCAAGGCTGATTTTGAAATGTGACCATATTTTTGCTCTACTTTTGACTAGGGCTCATAGGGTCATCCACACAGAGCGAGAGACATGTATTTAACCTTTATTTATACAGAGAAATGGGCAGCAGAGTAACTTAAAATGCCTCACTTAAAATGTAAACCCAACTATATGATTGAATTCAACACAACTTTATCAATCCCCTCTGAGGCGGTTTCCTACTAATAGGTGTGTTGGTGGTCTGTTCAGGAGCCTGTGGAAGCACTTCCGGGCCGTGAGCTTGTGCTTGTTCCTGCTGGTCTTCCCAGCCTATATGGCCTACATGATCTGCCAGTTCTTCCTCATGGACTTCTGGCTCCTCATCATCATCTCCTCCAGCATCCTCACCTCACTGCAGGTACACACGTACACACACACACACCAAGCTCTGTTTGCTGTGGAGAGACATGGTGATGGGATGGGCACGGTAAGGACTGTAAGCTCCCCCCTGCTATTCCCTGGCCACCTGTGAGTATATGTGTTACCTCTGAAATACGGGAAACCCTGCACCTCCGAGAGGTGGAGTCAACGTGTGATTGGCCCTTCGATGTTTTGGATCTCCCTGAAATAAGATCCATAGAAAGGTCCTTTTGGGTAAAGGATGTTTGGCATACCTTCTTGAAGTCTGTATCCAAAATGATTACTTCAGTAGCAGAGATCCCACTCTGGAAATGTTATGTACTGAACAAAATCAAAAAGGGTACTTTTAATTATTATTATTATTTTTAATTATCCTTAATATATTGTATTCTCAATCTAAACATGTTTCAGGTGACACTGACTGGCTTTGACGCGTCTACACACTAATGGTTGTAATGTGTTAATGTAACTGGATGGCTGTGTATAATATCTCTTCATGACAGGGCCATGAACATTATCTAGTAATGCCTGTTACTTTAAGAAAGCTCAGAAGCTTCCGCCACAAATTGACGGACAGTCCGATCAGGGGATTCGTGTTAAGGCTGGACCCCTGACAGTGGATATTTTAATCTGATACCCCAGAGTCATTCGAGGCCAACTGAATTGAAGCAGGGGCTGAAGTAAGACCAAAGTGTCACAGGTTTCCCAACTTCAATTAGTTATTTCTCAATCATTATTTTGGATACAGATTTCGATGGTATGTCAAACATCCTTCCCCCAAATGACCTTTCTATGGATTTCATTTCAGGAAGATCCAAAACATCATCAATATCTTTGGAATTGCCTTGGTGCTAGTTTTTAGAACATTCTGTTACGTTGACCTGAAGTGTTCTTTAACATAAAGGAGTAGATCTTATTGATTTAGTTTGTTGTGTATATGACCTGTGATCCTAACCGCTTGCCCTCCCTGTCCCCAAGGTGCTGGGCACCCTGCTCATCTACATCCTCTTCATGGTGGAGGAGGTCCGTAAGGAGCCAGTACAGAACATGGACGACGTCATCTACTACGTGAACGGAACCTACCGGCTGCTGGAGTTCCTGGTGGCGCTCGTGGTGGTGGCCTACGGCGTGTCAGAGACTGTGTTCGGGGAGTGGACGGTGATGGGCTCCACCATCATCTTCATCCACTCCTACTACAACGTGTGGCTGCGTGCCCAGCTGGGCTGGCAGAGCTTCCTGCTGCGCCGAGACGCCGTCAACAAGATCAAGAGCCTGCCCACCGCCTCTGACCTGCAGCTGAAGAAGTACAACGACATCTGCGCCATCTGCTATCAGGTTTGTGACGACAATACAGCTAGAGGGGATATGAAGTACATTCTGCTTCAACATTTAAAAAAATATATATATATTTAAATTATATTATTCATAGAGATGGAAAGTTTAGTTTGAATAAGGATGTGTAACTTTGATACTTCCACTCATCAGAAAAGGGTCGCAGGCTTTTCCAATTTTTCAGTAGTTAACCAGTGTCTTGTCCCTTCCTGTAGGACATGAAGTCTGCTGTCATCACCCCCTGCAGCCACTTCTTCCACGCTGGCTGTCTCAAGAAGTGGCTTTATGTACAGGAAACCTGCCCCCTCTGTCACAAACAGCTGAAGAGCCAATCACAGCCTGCCAATGCCACCGCTGCACCCGCCCAGGACATTCTACCAGCCAATCCCAACCCAGCAGAGGCTGGGCAAGGAGAGCCAGTGGCTGGTGCGGCTGAGGGGGACAAAACCGTTACTCAGAACGGTGTTCCTGTTGAAGGGAGCCAAGCCAGCCCCTCTTCCTCCCCTGCTGACCCTAACCTAGAGCTTGAGGGCCAGGCAGAGGAGAGTGCCCTGGGCCCCCAGCAGGCTGACACAGTGAACCGTGTGTATTTGGAGGGCCGGGTGGCTGGTCTGTCACAGGGCTCAGGGGAGTCATGTCTCCGGCATCGCCAACCCCAGCAGTCTGCCTCCTCCCCTGCAGCAACATCATCCACAGCATGTGGAGCTGAACTCTAGTCAGAACTACAACGGTCTGCCAGCCCCTGCAGCCTCTGATCCTTAGTCCACCACCACCTCACACACAGCTAAAGACTAAGTGGCCAATGCGTATAGATGGAGGTTGCTGGTTAACTGTTGGACTGACTTCCTATTGCCGCTATCCAACACCTCCCCCTTAATGAACTCTCATCTATTTGTTGGCCTGTTTCTTACATTTTGGTTTTAAACTCCTTAACATTTCATGGTTATTAATCCTATAGGATTGTATGAAATCTGATGCAGATTTGAGTGATTCTGAGATGCCATACTGAACATCATTACATTTCACTGTTGAGAAATATGCATTGACTTCTCCCACTTGACGACAAAATATGTAAGTAGCCTTGTGCTAGCCAGAACGACTCATAGGAGCAGATCTGTTTCTGTAGCATGAGGCAGGGTGATGTACAAGTACACCCCCTGGACAGGACACTAGTCCAGGGGTAGGCACCCCTGGTTCTGGAGTGCTGCAGGCACTTCATGTTTTTGGTTTAACCGACCTGGAAGACCAGGTGTGTTGAATTTAGTCAAGAAGTGATCAATTAGCTCAATTGGTCAGGTGTGGTGACTAGTTGGAACAAAATCCTGCTGTACCTGCAACACTCCAGGAACAGGGTTTCCTTCCCCTGCACTAGTCTATCGCAGGGCTTTACCCTCAATCTCTCTCTTTAACGCCGAGTCCCAAGTAGATACAAATGGGGTCCCATTTCTTCAGTCTTTGGGATGACTGGCCCGGGATTGAACTCACAACCTTCCAATTTCGTGGTGGAAACTCTAAACACAAGGCCACTGAGTTTAACAAAGAAATGCAGCTTTGAACTTGACAGTTGCATTCTACTGTACATCCATTAAGCAGAAGACAACTCGGCCACAGCATTTTGCAGTTTCATTAACGCTCATTCAACATCCCAATATATTCCAGTTGGGCTGTATTTCACTGGTCTTGAATCAAATGCTAATTATATCAAGGAATTTCACCCTCTTTAGATCACTAACGTTACCGTTTCCCCCTCCTCGGCCTACCCCGGTTGGGGCCTCGGCCTACCCCGGTTGGGGCCTCGGCCTACCCAGGTTGGGGCCTCGGCCTACCCAGGTTGGGGCCTCGGCCTACCCCGGTTGGGGCCTCGGCCTACCCCGGTTGGGGCCTCGGCCTACCCCGGTTGGGGCCTCGGCCTACCCCGGTTGGGGCCTCGGCCTACCCCGGTTGGGGCCTCGGCCCACTACCACACCTTGTTTAGCCTGATAATCTGTTAAACAATAACCTGAATGTTATCAAGTCTAGTGGCAGGGTAGGGCAGAGCAGGCTGGTGTGTAGGTGGAAGACACCAATGCTCCCCGGGTGTGATTTAGATTAAATTAATTCATACTGAAGAGAACAGACCCATATGGCACTTGATGTAGAAGCTTTACGCAGTCACCGTCTGTCTGATAGCCGTAGGAACTTTATTTCCATGATATGTAATGTAGCCATTTGCACTGTCATTTATAGTGACGCTCCAAAGTTGTCTTTGTCAGGTACCAAATATTTTTGGTATATATGAGCCCTATATAAGTGTGTGTGTGTATATAAACATTTAAAATTCTATGTGAAGAGGAATTTTGATATGCCTGCCATTCAGTGTTAAAGCTGCACCCCCCAGTATGAAGTGATCAGAGGCTTGCGTGAACACTTTAGTAACCCTCTCGGTAGAAGTGTGAAGAGAGACGATCACAGATTGAGGGAGGTGCCAGCACTGAATTGACCTAAAACAGTATTATTTGGGCATTTGTTGCAATTTTGAGAATGAATACATAGTATTATGTATGATCAAACTTCTCAAATGCTCCATCAATTAATTGGTGGCTTTTGGACATTTCCTTGAATCTATATTGGGAGAAGCGGCTAAGAGTGTATAGTATTTTGCATACATCATGACATTGACATTTGAAGAGGACTTTTAGCATTTGAAATGCATTCCTATTTGCAATGTAATGTTTCTTTGAGAAGCCCTACAAATTCATTATTTTTATTTTCTTTTTTTTAATACAGAAAGAATGACATGCTCTGTGAATGCTGATTTCCAGTCAAATTGTTTGTTAAGAAATTTGCCTGGTGTCGCATTTATTTTACAAAACTGCTGAATGTCAAATAAATTCAACCATCTAATTTTAACCTGCACTATGAACAGTCTTTAGGTGTTGGTGATTTGAGTGTTAAAGATTGGTGATCCCTCAAGCTCTATCCAGGATCCCATAGGCCGCCATTGTAAATAAGAATTTATTCTTAATTGACTTGCCTAGTTAGATAAATAAAACCCACAAGGGCTCCCGAGTGGCGCAGTGGTCTAAGGCACTGTATCTCAGTGCTTGAGGTGTCACTACAGACACCCTGGTTCGATCCCGGGCTGTATCACAACCGGACGTGATTGGGACTCCCATAGGGTGGTGCACAATTGGCCCAGCGTCGTCCAGGTTTGGCCAGTGTAGGCCGTCATTGTAAGTAAGAATTTGTTCATAACTGACTTGCCTAGGTAAATAAAGGTTACATAAAAAAAATTATAAGGTCACAAGAGTGGAAGGTGGAATTAGCTGGAGAAGACTACCCAGATCAGTGTGATGGAGAATGGCCTATGCTTCCGAAGGAGGTGAGGTAAAGTAAGATTTGAGTGAGGGGTTTTGAGAATTGAGATTGTCACAAACTGAAAGAGGCCTGTAATTTTCATCATAGGTACACTTCAACTATGACAAGACGAAATGAGAAAAAGAAATCCAGAAAATCACATTGTAGGATTTTTAATTTATTTATTTGCAAATTATGGTGGAAAATAAGTATTTGGTCAATAAAAGTTTATCTCAATACTTTGTTATATACCCTTTGTTGGCAATGACAGAGGTCAAACGTTTTCTGTAAGTCTTCACAAGGTTTTCACACACTGTTGCTGGTATTTTGGCCCATTCCTCCATGCAGATCTCCTCTAGAGCAGTGATGTTTTGGGGCTGTCGCTGGGCAACACGGACTTTCAACTCCCTCCAAAGATTTTCTATGGGGTTGAGATCTGGAGACTGGCTAGGCCACTCCAGGACCTTGAAATGCTTCTTACGAAGCCACTCCTTCGTTGCCCGGGTGGTGTGTTTGGGATCATTGTCATGCTGAAAGACCCAGCCACGTTTCATCTTCAATGCCCTTGCTGATGGAAGGAGGTTTTCACTCAAAATCTCACGATATATGGCCCCATTCATTCTTTCCTTTACACGGATCAGTCGTCCTGGTCCCTTTGCAGAAAAACAGCCCCAAAGCATGATGTTTCCACCCCCATGCTTCACAGTAGGTATGGTGTTCTTTGGATGCCACTCAGCATTCTTTGTCCTCCAAACACGACGAGTTGAGTTTTTACCAAAAAGTTATATTTTGGTTTCATCTGACCATATGACATTCTCCCAATCCTCATCTGGATCATCCAAATACTCTCTAGCAAACTTCAGACGGGCCTGAACATGTCCTCAACCTAACCCAGGCCATCCCGGCCTCCACCCAGTTCTCAACCTAACCCAGGCCATCCCGGCCTCCACCAGTCCTCAACCTAACCCAGGCCATCCCGGCCTCCACCCAAGGCCTTAACCTAACCCAAGCCATCCCGGCCTCCTCAGATAATCACATAGCCCTCCAGAGACTAGTTTGCACCCTGAGTGGGAATAGATCAAACCAATCCTATGGATTAGATGCCACAATCCCCCAGTCCCATGGATCCCAGACCAGCAGCCTACAGGCTCCACCCATCATTCGCTACATCGCCACCTTACCACCTGATCCGACCCAGGGTATGCAGTACAGGACACAAAGTCAAGCCTACATATACTGGACAGACCCACAACTTCAATGGTATTGTAGAACCCCACCAGCCGTGGCCCAGGCCCCAGTTTTGCATCGAGCTCATCCATACCAGTCTCCGGCCCAGGCCCCAGCTCAACTTCCAGTTCAGCCCTACCAGGCCCCTGCTCAACTTCCAGTCCAGCCCTACCAGGTCCCAGCTCAGCTACCAGCCCAACCTTACCTAGCCCAAGCCCAGTGGTTCCAGCTCAATAATGAGCTCAGCCTTACCGGGCCCAAGCCCAACGGCCTGCTCAGCCTTACCAGGTTCCCAATGCCTACCCTAGACAGCCAGCCAGCTAGCCCCACCCCCAGCCAAGATGGGAAGGATACCAGACACCAGTGGCCAGTGAAAGGCCCCCTCCCTCCAGTGGTCAGTGGACCAAACCCCCAGAGCTTTCCCCCTTCAGTGGTTAGTGCACCACACACCCAAGGTGCCATCCTTCCAGTGGTCAGTGCACCACAACCCCAGAGCGCCACCCTTCCAGTGGTCAGTGCACAACAACCCCAGAGCGCCACCCTTCCAGTGGTCAGTGCACCACAACCCCAGAGCGCCACCCTTCCAGTGGTCAGTGCACCACAACCCCAGAGCGCCACCCTTCCAGTGGTCAGTGCACAACAACCCCAGAGCGCCACCCTTCCAGTGGTCAGTGCACCACAACCCCAGAGCGCCACCCTTCCAGTGGTCAGTGCACCACAACCCCAGAGCGCCACCCTTCCAGTGGTCAGTGCACAACAACCCCAGAGCGCCACCCTTCCAGTGGTCAGTGCACCACAACCCCAGAGCGCCACCCTTCCAGTGTTCAGTGCACCACAACCCCAGAGCGCCCTACATGGACTAGTGTAAAGTACTTAAGTAAAAATACTTTAAAGTACTACTTAAGTTTTTTATTTTATTTGACTATTTATATTTTTGCTAACTTTTACTTCACTACATTCCTAAAGAAAAGAATGTACTTTTTACTCCATACATTTTCCCAGACACCCAAAAGTAGGACAGGAAAATGGTCCAATTCTTAGTAATGCTTAGTAGGACAGGAAAATGGTCCAATTCACACACTTATCAAGAGAACATCCCTGGTTGTCCCTACTGCATATGATCTGGCGGACTCATTAAACACAAATGTTTCATTTGTAAATGATGTCTGTCATTTGGAGTGTGCCTCTGGCTATCTGTAAATAAAAAGGTAGTGCCATCTGGTTTGCGTAATACAACAAATTTGAAATTATTTATACTTTTACTTTTGATATTTAAGTATATTTGATCAATGAAATTGACCTTTGACACTGAAATATATTTAAAGCCCAATACTTTTAGACTTTTACTCAAGTAGTGTTTTACTGGGTGACTTTCACTTTTACTTGAGTAATTTTCTATTAAGGTAACTTTACTTTTACTCAAGTAAATTGACCATGTTGAATTATCATTGCAATTGCACACACACTGTCAGACATGCACCTACCCCAAGGATCTGTTTCTAATGACTGGGATGAATGCAGGAAGAGATTTCAGGAGCAGGACAAGACACCCTCTTTTGACTGATGACTGATATAAGGGCCTGTATGTGATAGGCCAATAGGCTTATATGATTATGATGGTCATAATGCGTCTTGACAGTGACACAAAGTGTATTTTCTACAAGTTATTTAAAATATGATGAAAAAACATAAATAAAAATGTCATTACAACACAAACAAAGGATTTAAAAAAGAGAAAGAGAAACTTCTTGGCAGGGACAATAAAAAAATATTAAAAAATATGTAAATGTGGGTTTTGACACTTGTATAAGTGTCATAACCAATCATAAAATAACGCAATATGTCACAACAGGTGTAAATATATGAGGCATGATGCTGTTATGACATATTATGACATGGTTATGACACTGGGTGTCAAGTAAAGTGTTACAGTGTTTTCTCAATCCCCATTTTGGCATCCACGTCATGTCAACATTTTCCCGGGGCAGCGAACACTGAATGCCCTGTTCAAAACCAACAGCAAGGTCTGCTATGAGGGAGCCGAAAACAAAACAACAAAATGCACGTGGTAGAGACAAACTAACTTCTGATCATTTGGAGGCAAATGGAGCAGTGTTAAGGTGTCGTCTGTCATTAGTTATAGAAGCGGTTCTTGCTGTTTCAATCTGTCTGAAATGTCCCCCTCATCTGTCGCGTTATAGTTGGAAACAACATTTGCTGCTCCCGGGTACTCGATTACAACAGCACACTCTGCCTTCGCTGCTCCCGGTACTCAATTACAACAGCACACTCTGCCTTTGCTGCTCCCGGTACTCGATTACAACAGCACACTCTGCCTTCGCTGCTCCCGGTACTCAATTACAACAGCACACTCTGCCTTTGCTGCTCCCGGTACTCAATTACAACAGCACACTCTGCCTTTGCTGCTCCCGGTACTCGATTACAACAGCACACTCTGCCTTCGCTGCTCCGGGTACTCGATTACAACAGCACACTCTGCCTTCGCTGCTCCCGGTACTCGATTACAACAGCAAACTCTGCCTTCGCTGCTTAAATAGTACGTAATTCTCCAGCTTAGCAAAACAAGCTCACCCACTATGTTTCTCCACAGAACCTCCCGGGGAGGAGTCAACAGAAAATCCAGCAGAGAATTCCGTACAGAGAAAAGGAGCTGAAGGATCTCAAATAAGCTATAGCATCTCTTATTTAACCTTCATTTAACTAGGCAAGTCAGTTAAGAACAAATTCTTATTTACAATGACGGCCTACCTTGGCCAAACCCGGACGACGCTGGGCCAATTGTGAGTGTTGATATACTCTCGCTACGTCTAACAGCCTTTTAATAGAATGTGGGATAGTGAGTGACTGCAACAACCAGAAGCATCCGTCAACCCCTTGGCTTTTTTTTGGAGCCTTGGCTTTAATTTCTGTCCTAACAGCGGACTGCACAATCATCGGTAGAGGATAGTGATATGATCTTTACTGAGAAAATCAACCACATTGAGAGAAGGCGCTCTGGTGTGAAGGTAGGTGCTCTGAGGTGAAGGTGCTGGTCAGAGCCCAGGAAAAGGCTAACGTGAGTCTGGCTGAAGCAGCAGTTCGCTGAGCTGGTGAAGAAAGATGCTGAGTTGGAGCAGCTCACACACTTAAATTATCACATCCATTTTCTCCAGGTAACTACACTGCACTTTTTATTTTATTTATTAAACCTTCTTTATTTAACTAGGCAAGTCAGTTAAGAACAAATTATTATTTACAATGACGGCCAACCCCCGGTCAAACCCGGACGACGCTGGGCCAATTGTGCGCCGCCCTATGGGACTCCCAATTACGGCCGGATGTGATGCAGCCTGGATTCGAACCAGTTACTGTAGTGAAGCTCTTGCTCTGAGATGCAGTACCTTAGACTGCTTACACCTGAATTTGTAATAAAAAAAGGAATATCAACAGAAAACTGCACTAACCAATTCATTTGCAAATCAATAAATTATCTCAATCCTTTGTTCACCCTGTCTCTCTTTATTTATCTCCCTCCAGGAATATCCATCTCTCTCCAGTCTCAACATACCTTCAGACTTACCCAGCATCGATGTATATCCTTGTAAGGCTATGTCTGAGTTGACAGAGGTACTGAAGGGCATTAGTGAGGGGGAATGGTCCAAGATCTCCACCACAGGTCAGTATAATACTGTACCAGTAGTGGTCTCCCTAACTTCAGACTGATTAAAAATATATTTGCTTTGACAAAGACCGATTTGAAGTCGAAATGCGTCAGCAGAGGTGGGACCAAGTCATTATTATTCGAGTCACAAGCAAGTCTCAAGTCACAAGGCTCGAGTCTCAAGTGAAGTCTCAAGTAGAACGGGTTGAGTCAAGTCCCAAGTAGAACGGGTTGAGTCAAGTCCAAGTAGAACGGGTTGAGTTAAGTCCCAAGTAGAACGGGTTGAGTCAAGTCCAAGTAGAACGGGTTGAGTCAAGTCCCAAGTAGAACGGGTTGAGTCAAGTCCAAGTAGAACGGGTTGAGTCAAGTCCAAGTCATGCATAATAAGAGCAAGTCGAGTAGAGTCACAAGTTTTGTCAAGTGTCTATACATGCAATGACTTGTTCAACTACAAATCTGTGTCTATTTATTGAGGCTACCAGACAGCCCATTTCATTATTTTGTCTACATCACATTATGATTATACATGAATTAATTTGAACAACAAATTACAAAATGCAAGCTTCATAACTAAATGTTTTACATACCAAAAGACCAGTAGGCATATACTGGTAATTGTTGGTTGATGCCCCATTGCTGGTGAGCTTGCAAAGTAAACCGTTAATATTATTTTGGAGATGCATATTTATTTATGGTAATCCTCTCTCTCTACACTTTGATGTTTGCACTGCACCGATCCTAAAACTGTACAGCAGATCAACAATCTGTTCGCTAGATCAGTGGTTCTCAAACTTTTTGATCCGCGACCCCAAAAAATAGTGGTTCAAAGCTTGCAAACCCCCGCCTGCAGGTTGAGCTGAAAGTTGGTCCTACCTCTGCTGACGCATTTCGACTTCAAATCGTCAAAGCAAATATATTTTTAATCAGTCAATATCAACTAAGAATATCATGTCACCTCCAGAGCAAGCATGGTCGATAGTCTTCCTCACAGAAATCTTAATAAATAAAATTGTATTTGATTTGAAATTCGACAGAATATGTTAGTGACCAGCTCGAATAGGCAAATGTATAAATAGAAGTTACAAATGGTTGGCTATACCTATCTAGCCTATTAAAATATGCATTTCCCATTCGGTTTCACACTCGCGACCCCCAAACCGTTTTCGTTACCGACTCCCACTTAGTGAACCACTAGCTCAACCGACTGGTGATAATTGACAGTTTGCCGGTCCAATCAGAGGTCCGATTGTGTGTTTCACTAGTCAATCTGTTGCACGTTCATTGCAAACTAATGTCTCTGGCTGCGTGGAAAGTAATGCAACGGAGACTCGGTGACACAAAATAAGTGACAAAACGCACCAGCACCTATGCATGGAGAACTATTGTTGCGGTATTTTGGGGAAACTAACAACAATTGTTTAAAAAATATAATTGTGTTTGTATGTAGTGAATCAGGTGGATGTTTTGCTCCCACCAGAGCCCGAGACATAAGCTGAATTCTTACAATGTAAGTTTCTTTATCCTAAAGTAGTTAACATTTTCTCTCTACTAATACTCGCTTAAAACCCTAAGTAGACATTTGAGACTGAGCTGATTTGAGACTTGGCTCTGCTCTTCTCTTCTCTCTGTCTGAGGACGGCAGAGAGGCGACGGCTACATCAGAAAAGCAGCCGTATCTAGAGAGATGGAATTATAGCTGGCAGGTACTTTGTAGAGAGGGCTCTGTCTGAACGTTGTTATTTGGAGGTTTAATGGAAGGTGTTCCGTCAGTTTCGTATAAATACATCTGCAGATCAAGTGCAGACTCTGGATTTGTAGTCAATGATCAATCGTGGAGTTTAGATTACCCCTAGTCAGGGTTACTAGTTCAGGCACAATAATGTAAAGACTGTAGTGTTAGGCCCTCAGTCCTCCAGAGTTGGGGTGTACCTGGACTACAAGGCATGAATTATTTCCTTACAGCGTCTCTGACACAATGACCGTCCTTCACTTATTACTCTGTAGAGATATATTACTCTGTAGAGATATATTACTCTGTAGAGATATATTACTCTGTAGAGAGATATTACTCTGCACTTTGATCTCTAAATAGATGTAAATGTTTCCTTGTAATATGAACATCAGGGACCAGTTTTTCAAATCTTTGAATCTTTATCAGAATGATCTCGATTCTGTAATCGTCTTTTTTTTTGCGATCCTGGGTCAGATTAGTCTGGCCAATTTTGAGCCAGTTTTTCAGTACATTTTGGAATTGGAGGTTCTCCAGTCAGTCCTTTTAGTCTCAATCTCAAAGTTATTCTGGATGTAGTTAGTACATTTAGCAATTTGATATTTTGATATATATTAAACTGTTTTTTAAACTAATAAACAAAATGCTGAAAACGTTAAATGTCTTTGGTCTTCTTTTCTCATTTTCAATGACAATAAACCTTTGGCTAGTCTACATGCATGGAACCAACGGGCTGTAAAGCTATCCGAGATGTGATGACAAGACCATAGAATAGATAAGTGTATATAACCAAGATACATTTGTTATCATTTTTCTATTATTTTTATTTGTTTTTTAAACTCTACATTGTTGGGCAGGGACCATATGTTAGCATTTCACTGTTGTTTATGAAGTTTGAGGTGCACTTGGCCACAAAAGCCTGTTATGGCATAGGCAGCAGCATAAAGGGGTTTCACCATTTTAAAGTTGTCAACAGATGGACTTCTTATGTGATCACAGCTCAGCAGGAGTGATCAGCCAATAATTTATACTCCTGCAGCAAACATGTTCCAGCACTGCAGGTGACAGTAGGCCTAAATCACCAACTTTGGCTTCATGCCTGTAGTAGACAGTACACTCCAGTGTGCAACTTTTCAGTTTGTTGCTGTCAATAAACTCAGAAAAAATGTCGGCCTACTATTTTGAAATGGAGATGGGGCCAAAACCCCTATGTTGTCACAGAAGCTATCAATGGCAAAGATAGGGGGCGTGCTCTCCCCCAAATTAAATACATACATACATAACCCCCACCCCCAAATAAATAAAATAATAATAATACTAACGCTACCTGGTATTTTGTGTTTAAATGCATGACCTCTATATGCTTAGTTTGCATCTTGTGCTCAAATTAAACTTTTATCTACAACACACATCGACTATTGATGCATTGGTTGTGCCTCCCGAGGAGACATATGGGACACACGGTGGCGACGTTTCATCACTTTTGAAGGTGTAAAATCCTCGCTCTCCAAAGACCATCTGCAGACGGTAAAATAGTAAGCCGGCCTGTGGTTAAACGTTATACAAGTATTTGTCTAAATTCAGTCTATTACCCCGTTTTAATGTTTAGCCAGTGTCCTATGCCAACTACACACGTCCAGCCAGAATGTTACAATGAAACACAACAACTCAATGCAGCCTACTACGACGTAGGCCTATACAAGAGAATTGCAGTTGATAAGTGGCAGTTGGCTAGGAGTAGCACGAAAGAGTGGATGTAGAAACTATTAGCAGCAGGACAGTGTGATAGGTACCTAAAACGTGCCTCAGTTGCGTTTACACAGCCAGCCCAATTTGTATATATATTTTTCTCACTAATTGGTATTTTGGCCAATCAGATCAGCTCTGAAAAAGATCTGATGTGTAAAGATCTGATGTGATCGGTCAAAAAAACAATTAGAGGGAAAACATCAGAATTTGACTGCCTCTGTAAACGCAGCCTTAGTTTCCTTCGTTGCCAATTATCCATCCGAGACATGATGCCTATTGACCACCGGAGGGAGCCGCAGTTGCATTTCAACGTTACTACGCCACCAACAATTTACAGAGGAAAGACCGTGGTGGGTGAGTAGAGTATAGCCTACCTCCGCACAAGCATTATCAACCCGTCTAGCCTATCATCAGCAGAAACAAAACCAACTTGTATTAAATGGCAGCAGGTAGCCTAGCGGTTCAGAGCGTTGGGCCAATAACCGAAAGGTAGCTTGTTCAAATCCCCAAGCCTACTAGTTGAAAAATATGTTGATGTGCCTTTGAGCAAGGCACTTCAATCCAGTCATTCTGGATAAGAGCGTCTGCTATATGACTAAAATGCAAATGTAGCTTAATTGAATTAGACTTTGCTCCATTCTAGTAGGCTATAGTAAAGTTTTTTGGTGTCTAGTTTATTGTGAATTGTATCTGATTTAAAAAAAATATTGGTTTAGGTCTTTACTCAAATGAGAGACTCAAATAATTGGTATTCATCTTACTAATATACCTAATATGTTATGCTACTGTTAAGGCTAAGAAAGAGATGATATTTGAGATGTCTTGTGCACTGGGCCATTTAGACTTGTCGGTTGGAAGTCTGTGAATGAATTAGATTAAGCCTCTTTAAAAATATATATCCATCTCTCATGTGAAAACTTTGGAGGATAGTGGGGGTAAAAAATATCAATGTCTCAGGTGTGTCAGTCAGTCACAGAGAAGAGGAAAACAGCTTGACATTTTTTCTCGTTGTCTGTGTATAAGCTATAAAATAACTCAGCCCAATAAGGTAAAAAAGTGTAATGTATAGCGACAGGCAAAATGTGCAAAATTTTACCGGAAAAATCGTCCACGTTCTTCGTTTTTTAAATGTGTATTATTGGTCTAAGCCATGATTCATGAAATTACTGGTCAAAGTTTTTCTCTCTCGCTCTGCAAAGTAGTCATAGCTTATTTCAGACTATTTATTTATCGCAGATGAAAAGCAGACTCAGAGAGAAAGGCAAAGACGAGGAATCTGGTAACAATTATGCCACATTGTTATTTCGAGCTAATTATTGTTGTCACTGTTTGTCTCAGCGCTTCTTGTGGCGTTAGCATAAACAGATACATTTAAATTGGAACCGTGAATATGTTTTGTTTAATACCATATGGGTTTCATAAATGAGGTGAAACAATTGTATACAACTAAGTGGTAAGACCCAGGATAGTCTCTGCTTTGTGGAACAACTCTGTATGTCTGCCGCATTTCTCCACCACATGAAAGCAGAGCTTGGTCCTGAGACCAAAACTGCAATCCAATTTTTTCATAACAAAAAAATACAGTATCTTCAACACCATGTCTTGATATTAGCCCTGCTTATCGCATTTTCTGAACTCATCTCACGACTGTAACCTTGATATGGGCCTAGGCCTATCACATAGCCTGCATTGATACAGCCTGAAATTCAGTAACACATTTGAAAGGCACGAGCTTTCGCCTGCATGATAAGGGCCTTCTGGAAGTCAGCATTAGTTTGTTTAAATACACGTATTGCATGAGTTGGACGCACTTAGCTCTAGACATATGGATAAATATAATTTATAAATTAAATAAACAGTTAGGCTATATGTTCTTCTGTATTCCTAAATAAAGGTAAATACAAATTCCTATATTGCAGTTGGATATATTAAAGTGTGTAAAATGGTGTAAACTTCCACTAGTGCATCTGAAGGCCGGACATCTGTGCAAAGTCTTACAGTTGTGTCAGAATATTTTTGAATGCTTGGACCTTGGGTTGACATCTATAGTTTAATACTTTTCACTAGCCTAGCTAAGCCTACATTCATCGTTTAAGACAGAGATTCCGGTGTGCTCAAACGCGTCTCTTCTCCCCTCTCCACTGCGGCCACACAATGAGAGCCTAAAAGCAGATATATTGAAACAAGTTGTAAAAATATATATTTCCCCATAATAAGAAACGCATCAAGACCAGCGCTTTATCCAAAACTGATTCAGACATCTCTCACTGGGGGTTACACAGTCAGACACGTTTTCAAGACATATCGGAACTAATCAGAATTTCATCTCTGTACGCTTCACTTCATGCAACCAATTTTTCGATATGGAGTTATCTTAGGCAACATTCTCCGAAAGCTCCTTTAACGTGATCTCTGGCTTTAGCTGTGAGAGTGCGACCGTTGTGCGGTGGAGGTAAGGGAAGGGGCGGCCTTAAATATATCGCCTAATGAGGCGAGCCGTGGTTGGGCGTATCTGACACTGGGCTCGTCTTTGTTTGGTGGCAGCCCGCCTCTTACAGTCACTCCCTCTTCCCTCTGCTGGGGCTAGTGTGCTTGTGTTTAGTTCTCAGAGATAGTCAAATAGGATTCCTTTGGGAAGGGACACAAATCACTCCCATTTTAACAAGTGGAACAACACGGGATCTGCCGCTACAAGGGTCCTCTTCTTGATTTCAAATTTCTTAGTCATTTCCATTTGACAGAGATCACTGGAAAAAGAAAACAAAGAGAGAGAAAAGGAAGAAAAAACTTGTCAGGGGATGAAGACATTTGATCTAGCACAATCTGAAAGATCTAGTTGATCCCGCTGACACCAGCGCCCAATACTGGAGCGACTTGTCAAAACCTCGAGCGAGATTTTGTTAATTTGCGCCGTCTTGCGTTTCGCTCGTTTCTCGTTTGATCACTGTTTGAAGTGATTCGGGTCTATGAGACACCTGCATTTCGATAACTTGTTTGTGGACTCTTTTCGTATTTTTCTCTTGGTTTGAAGTGAACAGACACACTGTCACTGGCATCAACGCGGACCCAGCACCATCTCACGCCCACGCCCGCCTTTTACCTGTCATTAGAGAAAACTGATTTTGGGACACTCGGTAAACAGAGAGAGGGAGCGCGATTTTGTAATGTTTGGGATTCAGGAGAGCATCCAGAGGAGTGGGAGTAGTTTGAAAGAGGAACCCATCGGGTCTGGGATGAACGCAGTTCGGACATGGATGCAGGGAGCCGGGGTGTTGGATGCGAACACTGCCGCTCAAAGGTAAGAAGCCGGAGACAGGCTCTTCCTCCCGGCGCGAAGGCTCCACCGGCGCACGGATAGTCCATGGTCCACACTGTTTTGGGAAACTATATTTTCAATGGACCATTTTTTTTTTCGCTATACTTGCAGTTCATGCGTACATGCTTTGTGCTCGAAGAATTGTTTAAGTTTTCTTTGCCGCGGCATCGATGCTCCCCTCACCAGTGGGAGTTTAGCATGTAGCCTTATGGATGACTTCTACACTCTACTGTTAATTGGACGTAGTCTACAGTTTAGATAGTCAGAACAGTTAAAATAGGAGTCATAATAGTTATAATATAATAACTATAATATCATGATAATAACAACATGTTAATTAAATTGGCCATGGAAATATGTTTCTTATATAGGCTTGCGTAGGCCTATCAATGCCACGAGCCTAGAGTATTGACAGGCATATCAACTACACATCATCATAAAAAAGAGCCCACTTCTAAACATACATTTTCCAAATTCGGCTATTTGTCGCACTTTTTAAAATTAGGCAAGTATCAGAAGGTTCACTTCGCAAAAATGAACAGGACTTACACAAGTTTTACTCTAAAGAGGATAATAACTTATTTCATACGTTTAAGTCTGGTGATGCTCTAACAACGACTACCCCTTGCATGTCTATCCACAGTGGAGTGGGTCTTGCCCGGGCGCACTTTGAGAAGCAACCGCCATCAAATCTTCGGAAATCCAACTTCTTTCACTTCGTTTTGGCTCTATATGACAGACAAGGACAGCCAGTGGAAATCGAAAGGACGTCTTTCCTCGGTTTTGTCGAGAAGGAAAAGGTGAGTGATTTAAAAATATATATTTTTAGCGGCTTCTGCACGCACACTAAATTGTCCCACATCCACATTTTGACACATAATAAGCCCAAAGCCTAGCTGTATCAGACTAATCTACTCTGAAATTACAAACCCATTCGACCTGTGTATTTGTTTTGCGCAGCATAACAAATATTTCCACATTTTAATGGCAATTAGGCTACATGCTCGTAATAGCCTAATAGTAATAAAAGTGTATCCAAATAATAATGGACCTAATTATACTAATACTATAAAGAATAATACTACTAATAATATATTCGTAGAATAATATTTGTAGAATAATATTTTGTCTTTTGAAGTTGATACGGTATAGCCTTATTGTCGTTGTATCTCTAAATATGTATACTTGTTTAAAATAATATAAACTATTTGACATAATACAATTAATGTCGATGTGTTTTTCTCATTACAAAATATCAATATTTAGCCTACTACTATGAAAATATTTTGTGCAGTGATTTTGTGTATTTCGGTTTTGTGTATTTCGGCTTAATAAAATAATACAACCACTTGTTCCGTACATTTTCCTAATTTCCAATAAACCAGTTTCCAGTGTATTTGTATAGTAGCACTACGTTAAGTAGCATAGTTACTGCAGTGTCTTTTTGAGATGTTTCTCACCTTCAGCCATGAAAACAGGTTAATTTCTATACAGTTCTCTATAGCCTACAGTTCAATAAGTGGCTGTTGAATGATACAGAATGTATGTGTACAAATATTATGCTACATTTCGCCAATCCCAAATTATTATCGAGTTGATAATCAATGCACATCAATGCATCTTATTTCTGAGAGCTCAGTCTAATTTGAACACAAGCGCATCAATTTCCATTTTATCAAATGAGTTGAACTCCACTTTAAATCTGCTCATTTACAGGAATCCACTGGAGAAAAGACTAACAATGGGATACATTATAGACTGCAACTTCTCTACAGTAATGGTAAGTGTACAACATTGGTCAACTCTCCTGTCGACAATGTTGTGCTTATGTTCTTAGTCGCAGGAAACGGATACGTATACCACAAACAAGATTTGCATTACATTCTACAGAAATAACAACACCAGGTGTCATTTAGTTGAGCCCTTTTCCATAAAGTCATCTTTAAGTTCATTTGAGATCAAGTAATTGTTACATATGAACAGGCAAATCCAAAGTGTAATTTTGGATAAAAAAAATAAATATGTAATCATCAGTTGGCTGCTGCTATAGAAAAACTGTGAGTGAAAGAAAATAATTTTTTTATATCAGTAATAATAGCCTGGTGTAAAAGTAATACAACTGAATCTCATGACCTGAATTGTCTGTTCATAATTAACAATCATCATAGCTAAATATTTCCGCATATAAGCAGTCACACCTACGAGCATGTGTAGTGTACCTTGATCACAATGGCCTTGCTTGGTTAATCTTTTGACCCCGTCAGCAGCTATTTGTCTCACAGCAAAAAAAGATAACTGTTTTTAGGTCGCTGTATCGTGTGTTTGTGCATGATTATTTTTGTGGGCTGTGCTGTTTATTTTATAAGCATCAACTGGTGTCGTTTTCATTGTTTCCATCACATTGCGAAGCTTCACAGTCTATCTAGCAAACTAATTATGTTTGATTGCATTAAGCTTATTCATGAATAGGCTGTAACCCATTGCGCAACAATATATTGTGACGTTATTTATGCCTATTCAGTTGTCACAACCGGCTTGGAAGTATAGGCCTAAGTTTCCTTTGTGTTTTTGATTTGTCTCAAATAGGTGTTTGGCAATAACTATTGTGTAATCCACCACAAATTGTGCAAACATTGTTTAAAGACTAACTATATTCACTAACATTGCTAATATCCATGGGAAAAACATTTTGTTTGCCAATATTGAAAATAAATTGTGACTGTAATGTCAAGCATTATTTAAATATATATTTTCAATAATGAATAATCCTCCTGAAGTCTGGAGGATGAAGTTCTGTAATTGATTTAGTTTTAATCCCACCTTTGGTGAAAATATATATATTTATTGACACAAGTGAATTGAAACATTTATTTAATTAGCCTATAGAGTATTCTTAATATTTTCAGTTAGGTCGACTTTGTTGCCTCAATGCATAGTTTGGCACTTACGATAGTCATTGTCAGCATCTCTGTTTGAGTGTGTGACAGTGTGTATCAGGCCAGGGTACCTAATTCTATTGAAACCGTTTCCACTCATGTCTTTTCTCCTGTTCTTTCTTTTTTTTTCTCTCTCTCTCTCTCTCTCTCTCTCTCTCTCTCTCTCTCTCTCTCTCTCTCTCTCTCTCTCTCTCTCTCTCTCTCTCTCTCTCTCTCTCTCTCTCTCTCTCTCTCTCTCTCTCTCTCTCTTTCTCTCTCTCTCTGTGTGTGTTAGGCATCAGGACAGAGCAGGACTTTTATGTGCGACTCATTGACTCCATGACTAAACAGGTAAGGCTCCATCCCGTGTCCCTCTGCCTAACAATGACAAGTAATACAGAACAACATTAAAAGGACCAGATATGTTGAAGAAGTGAAGGGAGGAGAAACAGTAACGTTTCTCAGGTGGACCTGGCACAGGAGGCAGGAGACAACAGCCCATGGCAGACTGTGTGTGTACACAGAGCCCTCTGGGCCTGTGTCACATTTGGACACTTGGTAACCCTGACAGCCCAGAGTGTCTCCTTGTATTATGCCCCTAACAATGAAGAGGGGGACCCATTGAAGTGTCTTTGCTGAGCCGCTCTGCTCTCACTATAATAATCATGCTGTTGGTTTGAGTGGGGAATGGATGGATGCTTGCTTTGCTTATTATTTAGATTTTGTATTAGTAAGATAGTAGAGTTATTTAATTGACATTCAAGTGCAGGACTTGACTATTTGGAAAGCATTTTTTTAATGATGTTTTTTTGAGACAGACATTGTAATCTGACACCCTCAAGAAAGTAAAAATGTCAAACACTGAATTATAATGTTCAGAGATATTATTTACAGGTAGGCCATTAGTCAACTCTGTTCGTACCGTTTCTGTTTCCCTCCTGGATTTTACCCCTATGGATAGTGTGACATGTTTGGTGTTTGGCTAATGTGCTCATTAGCGGGCTCAGGGTAATGGCAGGCTGCTGAGAGGAGAAACATGCTACGCTCTCTTAACGCTCACTAACATACGGCGTCACACTGCACGGGCGTCTCAGCCAATATCAAATGGCATTAAACCCCAGTAGCTGCCACTCAGACTGTGTCAGTCTGGCACTCTTGTTGTCTCTTAATAAACTGTTTAACCTTCTTAGCGAGGGGAGAGAGAGGCAGAGGTTTCAGGACTCACACATTTTTTTTATT
>CM059792.1:44405166-44492666 GCA_030435695.1 Brachymystax lenok tsinlingensis | reverse complement strand
CTCTCCAGTCTGGCATCCCAACTGCTCGCCCACACCTCCCCTCTTCCCTTCTCCCTATCCCGCCTCCCTCTTACCGCCCCACCGTCACCGCCATGGGCATGGAGTTTACACGCTAGAGTAGATAGACTGAGACCATTACACTCCTCCTACAAGGCAGACAGTGGCAGAAATCCGTGAGCAGCTAGCACCCTCCTCACTGTTAACAGAGTGAGGTGAAAGCAGAGCTGGCAGAGAGATACTGCCCTTCCAAGTATATGTGAAGCTCTCTGCACGATGAGTCATGAATATTCAATCCCAGAGAGAAGGAGAGAAGAGAATGTTCCCGGAAAAATAACAGAACATTCCCAGTTACCACTGCACTCATAAAGCACCAAGCATCTCAGTCCACTTTCCATAAAACATGTCCAGGAGTAGTGTAGCATATTCAAAATGACGTCTTATGCATCCCTGTGGTTTTAAAGAGTCACAGTGTGAATCATACACTACATGACCAGAAGTATGTGGACACCTGCTCGTCGAACATATCATTCCATGATCATGGGCATTAATATGGAGTTGCCCCCCCCTGCTGCTATAGCAGCCTCCACTCTTCTGGGAAGGCTTTCTACTAGATGTAGGAACATTGCTGTGGGGACTTGCTTCCATTCAGCCACAAGAGCATTAGTGAGGTCGGGCACTGATATTGGGGCGATTAGTCCTGCCTCGCAGTCAGCGTTCCAATTCAACCCAAATGTGTTCGATGGGGTTGAGGTCAGGGCTCTGTGCAGGCCAGTGAAGTTCTTCCACACCAATCTCAAGAAACCATTTCTGTATGGACCTTGCTTTATGCACGGGGCATTGTCATGCTGAAACAGTAAAGGGCCTTCCCCAAACTGTTGCCACAAAGTTGGAAGCACATAATCGTCTAGAATGTCATTGTATGCTGTATTGTTAAGATTTCCCTTCACTGGAACTGATTCCTTCTCCACCAAACTTTACAGTTGGCACTATGCATTTGGGTAGGTAGCATTCTCCTGGCATCCGCCAAACGCAGATTTGTTAGTTGGACTGCCAGAAGGTGAAGCGTGATTCACCACTCCAGAGAACGGGTTTCCATTGCTCCAGCCGACGCTTTGCATTGCGCATGGTGATCTTAGGCTTGTGTGCGGCTGCTCGGCCATGGAAACCCATTTCATAAAGTTCCAGATGAACAGTTCTTGTGTTGACGTTGCTTCAGAGCCAGTTTGGATCTCGGTTGTGAGTGTTGCAACCGAGGACAGAGGATTTTTACGTGCTGCATGCTTCAGCACAAGGCGGTCCAGTTCTGTGAGCTTGTGTGGTCTACCACTTCGCTGTCGTTTTTACTCCTAGACATTTCTACTTCACAATAACAACACTTAGTTGACCGGGGCACCGCTCTCTTCTCAGCTCCTCTTCTCTTTCTTCTCAGCTCCTCTTCTCTCTCTTCTCAGCTCCTCTCCGGTCTCTTCTCAGGTCCTTTCCGCTCCTCTCCACTCTCTTCTCTGCTCCTCTCCGCTCTCTTCTCAGCTCCTCTTCTCTCTCTTCTCAGCAACTCTTCTCTCTCTTCTCTCTCTTCTCAGCTACTCTTCTCTCTCTTCTTAGCTCCTCTTCTCTCTCTTCTCATTCTCAGATCCTCTTCTCTCTCTTCTCAGCTCCTCTTCTCTCTCTTCTCAGCTCCTCTCATCTCTCTTCTCAGCTACTCTTCTTTCTCTTCTCAGGTCCCCTCCTCTCTCTTCTCAGCTACTCTTCTCTCTCTTCTCAGCTCCTCTTCTCTCTCTTCTCAGCAACTCTTCTCTCTCTTCTCAGCTACTCTCCGCTCTCTTCTCAGCTACTCTTCTCTCTCTTCTCAGCTACTCTTCTCTCTCTTCTCAGCTACTCTCCGCTCTCTTCTCAGCTCCTCTTCTCTCTCTTCTCAGCTCCTCTTCTCTCTCTTCTCAGCTATTCTTCTCTCTCTTCTCAGAACCTCTTCTCTCTCTTCTCAGCTACTCTTCTTTTTCTTCTCAGCTGCTCTCCTCTCCTCTCTCTTCTCAGCTCCTCTCCTCTCTCTTCTCAGCTACTCTTCTCTCTCTTCTCAGCTATTCTTCTCTCTCTTCTCAGCTACTCTTCTCTCTTTTCTAAGCTCCTATTCTCTCTCTCTTCTCAGCTCCTCTCCGCTCTCTTCTCATCTACTCTTCTCTCTCTTCTCAGCTCCTCTTCTCTCTCTTCTCAGCTGCTCTTCTCTCTCTTCTCAGCTGCTCTTCTATCTCTTCTCAGCTACTCTTCTTTCTCTTCTCAGCTCCTCTCCTCTCTCTCCTCAGCTCCTCTTTTCTTCTCTCTCTCTTCTCAGCTCCTCACCACTCTTTTCTCAGCTCCTCTCCGCTCTCTTCTCATCTACTCTTCTCTCTCTTCTCAGCTCCTCTTCTCTCTCTTCTCAGCTGCTCTTCTCTCTCTTCTCAGCTCCTCTTCTCTCTCTTCTCAGCAACTCTTCTCTCTCTTCTCAGCTACTCTCCGCTCTCTTCTCAGCTCCTCTTCTCTCTCTTCTCAGCTACTCTTCTCAGCTACTCTTCTCTCTTCTCAGCTATTCTTCTCTCTCTTCTCAGCTACTCTTCTCTCTTTTCTCAGCTCATATTCTCTCTCTCTTCTCAGAACCTCTTCTTTCTCTTCTCAGCTACTCTTCTTTTTCTTCTCAGCTCCTCTCCTCTCCTCGCTCTTCTCAGCTACTCTTCTCTCTCTTCTCAGCAACTCTTCTCTCTCTTCTCAGCTATTCTACTCTCTCTTCTCAGCTACTCTTCTCTCTTTTCTCAGCTCCTATTCTCTCTCTCTTCTCAGCTCCTCTCCGCTCTCTTCTCATCTACTCTTCTCTCTCTTCTCAGCTCCTCTTCTCTCTCTTCTCAGCTGCTCTTCTCTCACTTCTCAGCTGCTCTTCTCTCTCTTCTCAGCTACTCTTCTTTCTCTTCTCAGCTCCCCTCCTCTTTCTTCTCAGCTATTCTTCTCTGTCTTCTCAGCTCCTCTTCTCTCTCTTCTCAGCAACTCTTCTCTCTCTTCTCAGCTACTCTTCTTTCTGCTCCCAGCTCCTCTTCTCGGCTCCTCTCCTCTCTCTTCTCAGCTCCTCTCCTCTCACTTCTCAGCTCCTCTTCTCTCTCTTCTCAGATCCTCTTCTCTCTCTTCTCAGCTACTCTTCTCTTTCTTCTTAGCTACTCTTCTCTCTCTTCTCAGATCCTCTTCTCTCTCTTCTCAGCTACTCTTCTTTCTCTTCTCAGCTCCCCTCCTCTCTCTTCTCAGCTATTCTTCTCTCTCTTCTCAGCTCCTCTTCTCTCTCCTCAGCAACTCTTCTCTCTCTTCTCAGCTACTCTTCTTTCTGCTCCCAGCTCCTCTTCTCGGCTCCTCTCCTCTCTCTTCTCAGCTCCTCTCCTCTCACTTCTCAGCTCCTCTTCTCTCTCTTCTCAGATCCTCTTCTCTCTCTTCTCAGCTACTCTTCTCTCTCTTCTCAGCTCCTCTTCTCTCTCTTCTCAGCTCCTCTCCTCTCTCTTCTCAGCTACACTTCTCTCTCTTCTCAGCTACCCCTCTTTCTCTTCTCAGCTCCCCTCCTCTCTCTTCTCAGCTATTCTTCTCTCTCTTCTCAGCTCCTCTTCTCTCTCTTCTCAGCAACGCTTCTCTCTCTTCTCAGCTACTCTCCACTCTCTTCTCTACTACTCTCCTCTCTCTTCTCAGCTCCTCTCCTCTCTCTTCTCAGCTCCTCTCCTCTCTCTTCTCAGCTCCTCTTCTCTCTTTTCTCAGCTCCTCTCCTCTCTCTTCTCAGCTCCTCTCCTCTCTCTTCTCAGCTCCTATTCTCTCTCTTCTCAGATCCTCTTCTCTCTCTTCTCAGCTACTCTTCTCTCTCTTCTCAGATCCTCTTCTCTCTCTTCTCAGCTACTCTTCTCTCTCTTCTCAGCTCCTCTCCTCTCTCTTCTCAGCTACACTTCTCTCTCTTCTCAGCTACCCCTCTTTCTCTTCTCAGCTCCCCTCCTCTCTCTTCTCAGCTATTCTTCTCTCTCTTCTCAGCTCCTCTTCTCTCTCTTCTCAGCAACGCTTCTCTATCTTCTCAGCTACTCTCCTCTCTCTTCTCAGCTCCTCTCCTCTCTCTTCTCAGCTCCTCTTCTCTCTCTTTACACAATGTTCTGCTCTGCAGCGCTGTGGAAAGCCAGGACCCGGGATGGCCCCTTCCTTCCCTCCCTCCCACCTTGGACAGAAATATCGGACGGGTCCCGCAGAGTTCTCACGACACACGCTGCTATTCATTAAACATCCCCCGGCCAGAGGCAGTAAATACTACATTAAGCTCTTAGGGCCGCTCTGTGTGCTTTTTGTGTTGTTCAAGTGGAATCTGTTCTTTTAAATTACAGGGAGGGAGGGAGAAAGAGAGGGTGTTGGTAGTGGTGGCGGGGCGGAGCGGGGCGGGGAGGAGAGGGCATGATGGTCTTTGATTGGACAAGGAGATTTAGCATTCCAACAGTCCTGTATGGAGTATTATGGGTAGCACAATAGCTGAGGATTATGTCCATCAGTGTAGTGTTCTGTGTTGCATGCAAGTCTTAGGTGGTGAATTGAAAGGCCACATTTGTTTCCAATGATCAGCTGAGTGTCATGTATATGTTTCAGACAGACAGAGCAGTGGGCTTCAGCCCCCAATCAAGGCTGCATTCCAAATTGCACCCTATTCCCTAGATAGTGTGCTAATTCTGAGTGGAGTTCTTTAGACCCTGGTCAAATTCAATGCACTATATATGGAATAGGGTGCCATTTGGGACACAGGCCATGTTACAGAGAGACAGGAAGTCATATTTCCATCCTCACTAACAGCCCTGTTTGGCTAGACCACAGCACTCTCTAAAAAATCCTGGAACGGCAGTGAGAATACATACTTGGTTATTACAAATGTGGTGATATGTTGTCACACAAGGAAAAAAAACAAGTATGTTGAAGCCCAGCTTTAAGAGCACTATACGTTCATCTGGGTAGCTTCTCTGGGGTTTCTCAGCGTGCAGAAAGTGACGTTGGGTAAATATTACAGGGCACATCTGTAAAAGAGACCCAGATCTCAGCATGACTCCCTGACAAAATAAAGGTGAAATAAATAAATCAATGCTATATTCTAATATGTCCAATTAGTGATTAAGTCAAGTGAGAGCCAGGTCCCATAATGTTTCAACAGAGACCGATGTGATTTCTGTGTGGAGGGAGATGTTACCAGCCGTGATCCAGACCACAGTAGGAACACTCTCTCCAGGGCAGATCTAGTGGGTCTCTGTGATGACCAGTAACAATACAACCTTGCTTCGAAAAACAAATCCTCAACCTGTTTCTAATATAATCTTTGCCCCCCTCCTTCTGCAGGCCATTGTTTATGAAGGGCAAGACAAGAACCCTGAGATGTGCCGAGTGTTACTGACACACGAGATCATGTGCAGGTAAGAAGAGGAAGCTCTGGTGCTTTGCTTCTCCTCCTGTCTGCTCCTACAATATGCTACACTATATTACATGGGCCTCAACCCAACACTGGGGGCGGCTAAAACCATGATTTAGTCAAACAGTAAAGTGCATCATCCTCATGATTCCTGTAATGAAAGTGTCTGTCCCTGTGCCCTCGCTGGGCCCTGCTCCTGGGCCCTGGCCCTGTGCCCTGACCCTGGGCCCTGACCCTGTCCCTGTGCCCTCGCTAGGCCCTGCCCCTGGGCCCTGGCCCTGTGCCCTGCCCCTGGGCCCTGACCCTGTGCCCTGACCCTGGGCCCTGACCCTGTGCCCTGACCCTGTGCCCTGACCCTGGGCCCTGACCCTGTCCCGGTGCCCTAGCTGGGCCCTGACCCTGGGCCCTGACCCTGTCCCTGTGCCCTCGCTGGGCCCTGCCCCTGGGCCCTGCCCCTGCCCCTGTGCGTTTGCTGGGCCCTGACCCTGTCCCTGTGCCCTGACCCTATCCCTGGGCCCTGACCCTGTCCCTGTGCCCTCGCTGGGCCCTGACCCTGTCCCTGTGCCCTCACTGGGCCCTGACCCTGTCCCTGTGCCCTCGCTGGGCCCTGACCCTGTCCCTGTGCCCTCGCTGGGCCTGCTGCTGTGACAAGTGAGCCACTCCTCTCTTCACCCATTTGCTCGAGAGACAATTTCAAATGCAGTTGCGGGTTAAACACAACTTTGGAAGTGTTGTCCTCTTGTCACTGTCGAAGAGAGGAGGGTCTCATCTTTCTGTAGGTATCATTTGTATTTCTCAACTGAATATACAGCTCAATAGCAGCTATTTTACAACCAAGGTATTTGATATGGCTTTGAGATATGGAGTGGCCCACACGCGAAATGCGCACCGGCCATTGCCAGTGCATAAGCCTATAGGTCTCATGGGTAAAAGGCTACAACTACAATTTTTTTTAGGACATAAAATGTACTGTTGAATGAATACATGGCTACTAGCAGTGGGTATTATATTTAGAGTTAGCAATCTAGTTAATGCGTTTTAAGTTTCCACTTCCTCAGGTGTTGAACCCCAAATTAATTAGCCTATGATATTAGTTAGTGCACATAAAGATGTAATTCATCTCTATTGAAAAAAAAATAAGTTGGAAGCATGCATAATGATGCGGGCTGGTGTGGATAAAATTCCAGGGCTGAATTATCATCCCAGTCTGCCCCTGACTACACTATACTACACTACGCTACACTACACCTCTCAACCATAAATCTACAGTCATAGTGTTGTCTACACTGGCACCAAGACCTCACCATGCACTGTATATGGTAGTTGTCTTATCCAGGCTCGACCCTACGGCAGCTAAGCAGGTCACCCTTCCCCTGCAGGGAATAAGAAAGAGGAAAAGTATAGGAAGATGGGTTTTGCTATCAAATGTTGTACCTTTAATTAAAATCAAAAGATGAATTTGCTTGGAACTGGGTTGTGAGGATAGACTCTTTCCTTTTTTATAGAGGCATTTGACCAGTTCTCTCTCCCCCTAAAAATACCTCTGATGCCTGGTTAATTAGGACATTCAGAAACTCATTACTCAATTTGAATTATCCTGTTGTTCAGCTGCTAACAAATGGGCCTTCCCTGTCATTGTGACTGGGAAATATATGCGGGACATATATACATATATGTATACATGTGTGTGTATATATATATATTTATACACACACACACACACACACACACACACAGAAAGACACACACACACACACACACACACACACACACACACACACACATAAAGACAAAGACACACACTCCTCTTTTGTACACATATTTAGAACAGAAGTTATTCTCTGACCTTTCTTCAGAACAAAGCAAACTTTTACTCTTTAATTTGGGATAGTCACATGATTAATAGTAGTATTAGAAATGTACAATTATTATACAATATGCTTTTTAGTACGTGGTTTAGAGCCCATCATTACATGCCACCACCACAGTTGTACAGTATAACCATTTCCCATAGCAGTGTTGGGTTGAGGCTCATAGCTCCCCAGTGTTGGGTTGAGGACCATAGCTCCACAGTGTTGGGTTGAGGCCCATAGCTCCCCAGTGTTGGGTTGAGGCCCATAGCTCCCCAGTGTTGGGTTGAGGCCCATAGCTCCCCAGTGTTGGGTTGAGGCCCATAGCTCCACAGTGTTGGGTTGAGGCCCATAGCTCCACAGTGTTGGGTTGAGGCCCATAGCTCCACAGTGTTGGGTTGAGGCCCATAGCTCCCCAGTGTTGGGTTGAGGCCCATAGCTCCACAGTGTTGGGTTGAGGCCCATAGCTCCCCAGTGTTGGGTTGAGGCCCATAGCTCCACAGTGTTGGGTTGAGGCCCATAGCTCCACAGTGTTGGGTTGGGCCCATAGCTCCCCAGTGTTGGGTTGAGGCCCATAGCTCCCCAGTGTTGGGTTGAGGCCCATAGCTCCCCAGTGTTGGGTTGAGGCCCATAGCTCCCCAGTGTTGGGTTGAGGCCCATAGCTCCACAGTGTTGGGTTGAGGCCCATAGCTCCACAGTGTTGGGTTGAGGCCCATAGCTCCCCAGTGTTGGGTTGAGGCCCATAGCTCCACAGTGTTGGGTTGAGGCCCATAGCTCCACAGTGTTGGGTTGAGGCCCATAGCTCCACAGTGTTGGGTTGAGGCCCATAGCTCCACAGTGTTGGGTTGGGCCCATAGCTCTAAAGTGTTGGGTTGAGGCCCATAGCTCCAAGGTGTTGGGTTGAGGCCCATAGCTACGCAGTGTTGGGTTGGGCTCATAGCTCTACTGTGTTGGGTTGAGGCCCATACTGTAGCTCCATAGTGTTGGGTTGTGGCCCAGTCTGCGAGACCCAACCATGGAGATGTGGATGCATCAGACAGTGATTTTTGGGATGCCAGTCCAATGTGTCCTGAACCACTCCCCCAGTCCTTCCCCCTCCCCCAGCCCCACCCCCATCCAGTCCCTTTTACAAACTCAGTAATGTGCTAGAATGAGCTTTCCAACACTAATATAAAGGAGACACACATGTATTTATGGTCATATACAATTTTATGTGGACCAACAAAAAAGTTATTTCCAAATGATAAGATTCACTAATTAATCAAATTGGGATTTATTGTTTTTGGTTTTGCCGGTGTGCTGAAATAATGTGTCATGGTGTTGAGTAAAGGGTTAGAGGTCCGGTATGGTAGCAGTGTCCTCACAGCAACAGCCATCACTACATCCTGTTAATTACATGAGAATATTTAGATGTCTTTTCTTCAAAAGCTGTGGCAGGAAGGAAGCGTTGAGATTAAAGATGTGATTTCCTTTGGATGTCCTGCGGGAGTGAATGGAAGTTAACAGGAAAAGAAAATATCCCCCTCAACAAAGCTGGTGAAGGCATGTACTAATTAGCATATTTTTGTTGGTGGAAGGGGAGAGGGTAATGGGGGTAGAAGAAAATCCTGTGTCCCGTGGGTGCTGCCTGATGATTGGATTGCAGGGAAACCACTAATCAGTTCTAAAGTCCTCCCCCCCTTCCTCCTGTTCCTCCTCTCCCCTCACCCCCCTCCCCAAGCCTCACTCTATTCTGATCCAATGGGACCACACTGTGACCCAGTTCAGAGAGTCGCACAGAAATGAGAGCAAGGGAGAGACAGAGGAGAGAGGCCAAAGATGGAGAGCGATAAAGAGAGAGGGACGAAGAAAGAAAGAAAGTACAAGATGCACTCCTGCTACCCACAGCCCTTAGTCAGTCACAATATACTCCTGCTACCCACAGCCCTTAGTCAGTCAAAATATACTCCTGCTACCCACAGCCCTTAGTCAGTCACAATATACTCCTGCTACCCACAGTCCTTAGTCAGTCACAATATACTCCTGTTACCCACAGCCCTTAGTCAGTCACAATATACTCCTGCTACCCACAGCCCTTAGTCAGTCACAATATACTCCTGCTACCCACAGCCCTTAGTCAGTCACAATGTACTCCTGCTACCCACAGCCCTTAGTCAGTCACAATATACTCCTGCTACCCACAGTCCTTAGTCAGTCACAATATACTCCTGCTACCCACAGCCCTTAGTCAGTCACAATATACTCCTGCTACCCACAGCCCTTAGTCAGTCACAATGTACTCCTGCTACCCACAGCCCTTAGTCAGTCACAATGTACTCCTGCTACCCACAGCCCTTAGTCAGTCACAATGTACTCCTGCTACCCACAGCCCTTAGTCAGTTACAATGTACTCCTGCTACCCACAGCCCTTAGTCAGTCACAATATACTCCTGCTACCCACAGTCCATAGTCAGTCACAATATACTCCTGCTACCCACAGTCCTTAGTCAGTCACAATGTACTCCTGCTACCCACAGTCCTTAGTCAGTCACAATGTACTCCTGCTACCCACAGCCCTTAGTCAGTCACAATGTACTCCTGCTACCCATAGCCCTTAGTCAGTCACAATATACTCCTGCTACCCACAGCCCTTAGTCAGTCACAATATACTCCTGCTACCCACAGTCCATAGTCAGTCACAATGTACTCCTGCTACCCACAGTCCTTAGTCAGTCACAATGTACTCCTGCTACCCACAGTCCTTAGTCAGTCACAATATACTCCTGCTACCCACAGCCCTTAGTCAGTCACAATATACTCCTGCTACCCACAGTCCTTAGTCAGTCACAATATACTCCTGCTACCCACAGTCCTTAGTCAGTCACAACATACTCCTGCTACCCACAGCCCTTAGTCAGTCACAATATACTCCTGCTACCCACAGCCCTTAGTCAGTCACAATGTACTCCTGCTACCCACAGTCCTTAGTCAGTCACAATGTACTCCTGCTACCCACAGCCCTTAGTCAGTCACAATATACTCCTGCTACCCACAGCCCTTAGTCAGTCACAATGTACTCCTGCTACCCACAGCCCTTAGTCAGTCACAACGTACTCCTGCTACCCACAGCCCTTAGTCAGTCACAATTTACTCCTGCTACCCACAGCCCTTAGTCAGTCACAATGTACTCCTGCTACCCACAGCCCTTAGTCAGTCACAATATACTCCTGCTACCCACAGTCCATAGTCAGTCACAATATACTCCTGCTACCCACAGTCCTTAGTCAGTCACAATGTACTCCTGCTACCCACAGCCCTTAGTCAGTCACAATGTACTCCTGCTACCCACAGCCCTTAGTCAGTCACAATATACTCCTGCTACCCACAGTCCATAGTCAGTCACAATATACTCCTGCTACCCACAGCCCTTAGTCAGTCACAATATACTCCTGCTACCCACAGCCCTTAGTCAGTCACAATGTACTCCTGCTACCCACAGTCCTTAGTCAGTCACAATATACTCCTGCTACCCACAGTCCTTAGTCAGTCACAATGTACTCCTGCTACCCACAGCCCTTAGTCAGTCACAATGTACTCCTGCTACCCACAGTCCTTAGTCAGTCACAATGTACTCCTGCTACCCACAGCCCTTAGTCAGTCACAACGTACTCCTGCTACCCACAGCCCTTAGTCAGTCACAATGTACTCCTGCTACCCACAGCCCTTAGTCAGTCACAACGTACTCCTGCTACCCACAGCCCTTAGTCAGTCACAACGTACTCCTGCTACCCACAGCCCTTAGTCAGTCACAATATACTCCTGCTACCCACAGCCCTTAGTCAGTCACAACGTACTCCTGCTACCCACAGTCCTTAGTCAGTCACAATGTACTCCTGCTACCCACAGTCCTTAGTCAGTCACAATATACTCCTGCTACCCACAGCCCTTAGTCAGTCACAATATACTCCTGCTACCCACAGTCCTTAGTCAGTCACAATATACTCCTGCTACCCACAGTCCTTAGTCAGTCACAACATACTCCTGCTACCCACAGCCCTTAGTCAGTCACAATATACTCCTGCTACCCACAGTCCTTAGTCAGTCACAATGTACTCCTGCTACCCACAGTCCTTAGTCAGTCACAATGTACTCCTGCTACCCACAGCCCTTAGTCAGTCACAACGTACTCCTGCTACCCACAGCCCTTAGTCAGTCACAATGTACTCCTGCTACCCACAGCCCTTAGTCAGTCACAACGTACTCCTGCTACCCACAGCCCTTAGTCAGTCACAATATACTCCTGCTACCCACAGCCCTTAGTCAGTCACAATGTACTCCTGCTACCCACAGCCCTTAGTCAGTCACAATATACTCCTGCTACCCACAGTCCATAGTCAGTCACAATATACTCCTGCTACCCACAGTCCTTAGTCAGTCACAATGTACTCCTGCTACCCACAGTCCTTAGTCAGTCACAATATACTCCTGCTACCCACAGTCCTTAGTCAGTCACAATATACTCCTGCTACCCACAGTCCTTAGTCAGTCACAATATACTCCTGCTACCCACAGCCCTTAGTCAGTCACAATATACTCCTGCTACCCACAGCCCTTAGT
Source organism: Brachymystax lenok tsinlingensis (assembly GCA_030435695.1). Classification (NCBI taxonomy): domain Eukaryota; kingdom Metazoa; phylum Chordata; class Actinopteri; order Salmoniformes; family Salmonidae; genus Brachymystax; species Brachymystax lenok. The sequence continues at coordinate 44,480,798 of CM059792.1, read as the reverse complement.
CAGTCACAATGTACTCCTGCTACCCACAGTCCTTAGTCAGTCACAATATACTCCTGCTACCCACAGCCCTTAGTCAGTCACAATATACTCCTGCTACCCACAGTCCTTAGTCAGTCACAATGTACTCCTGCTACCCACAGCCCTTAGTCAGTCACAATGTACTCCTGCTACCCACAGCACTTAGTCGGTCACAATATACTCCTGCTACCCACAGTCCTTAGTCAGTCACAATATACTCCTGCTACCCACAGCCCTTAGTCAGTCACAATATACTCCTGCTACCCACAGTCCTTAGTCAGTCACAATATACTCCTGCTACCCACAGCCCTTAGTCAGTCACAATATACTCCTGCTACCCACAGTCCTTAGTCAGTCACAATATACTCCTGCTACCCACAGTCCTTAGTCAGTCACAATGTACTCCTGCTCTCCACATAGATGTTTCTGCACCCAGCAGGCCTGTCTTTCTGTTGTGCACTACACTCCCCACATGTGATTCAGAGGATGGAGAGATAGAGGGATGGAGGGTGTGATAGTGGATGGAGGGCATCCCGAGTGGCACAGTGGTCTAAGGCACTGCATCGCAGTGCTAGCTGTGCCACTAGATATCCTGGTTCAAGTCCAGGCTCTGTTGCAGCTGGCGAGGAGAGGCGAGAGGCGAAGGAGAGGCGAAGGTTGAAACCCATGCATCCTCCGAAACACAACCCAACCAAGCCGCACTGCTTCTTGACACAATGCCCGCTTAACCCTCCACACCAATGTGTCGGAGGAAACACAGCACAGTGTGCTCTGCACGGCCACTAGAGCACGGTTGCTGGGGCAAGAACATCCCTGAGTCTGTATGGGAGTTGCAGCGATGAGACAAGACTGTTACTACCAATTGGATACCACGAAATTGGGGGTAAAAATAGCGAAAGGATGGAGAGATAGAGGGGGGATAGGCTGACTCAGTGCAGAGGGAGCTTCTGTAGAAGGGAGACAATGCCTAGGGTTTTATGTGACAGACCTGTCCCCAGCCCCATTCAAATTCCCACTGCCATCTGTGCACTGGAAACATGAGCTGGGAGTCTCTCCAAGCTTCTCCTTTTACCCCTGCAGCCTCCCTCCCTGCCTCTAGTCTCCAGCTCCCAACCACCGTACCCAGGTTGCGGACCTAGCCTTTTGGGGGTCTAAAGCAAGATTTGGTTGGGGGGGAATATCATTCATTCCCTGAGACTCTTTGGGCCATTGAAATGCTCAGACTGATCGTGTGGAGTTAGGAAACAAATTTCAAGATATTTACATACACAGCCCTGATTGAGCCCTTACCAAAATAAACGGTCATTGGTCTATTATAAGAGGGTTTCCCAAACTTGGTCCTGGGCCAACTCATCATCAAGCTTTGATTATTTTAATCAGCTTTGTGGTGCTAGTGCAAACACCGAAACATGCACCCAGGGGTGACCCCAGGACTGAGTTTGGGAAACGCTGTACAGTGGTTGCAAAGTATTCACCCCCTTGGCATTTTTGTTATTTTGCTGCCTTACAACCTGGAATTAAAATAGATTTTGTGGGGGTTTGTATCATTTACACACCATGTCTACCACTTTGAAGATGCTAAATGTTTTTTATTGTGAAACAAATAAGAAATCAGACAAAAAAACTAAAAACTTGAGCGTGCATAACTATTCACCCCCCCCAAAGTCAATACTTTGTAGAGACATCTTTTGCAGCAATTACAGTCTCTTGGGGAATGTTTCTATAAGCTTGGCACATCTAGCCACTGGGATTTTTGCCCATTCTTCAAGGCAAAACTGCTCCGGTTCCTTCAAGTTGGATGCTGGTGTACAGCAATCTTTAAGTCATACCACAGATTCTCAATTAGATTGAGGTCTGGGCTTTGACTAGGCCATTCCAAGACATTTAAATGTTTTCCCTTAAACCACTCAAGTGTTGCTTTAGCAGTATGCTTTGGGTCATTTTCCTGCTGGAAGGTGAACCTCCGTCCCAGTCTCAAATCTTTGGAAGACTGAAACAGGTTTCCCTCAAGAATTTCACTGTATTTAATGTCATCTATCATTCCTTCAATTCTGACCAGTTTCCCAGTCCCTGCCGATGAAAAACATCCCCACAGCATGATGCTGCCACCACCATGCCTCACTGTGGGGATGGTGTACTCGGGGTGATGCGAGGTGTTGGGTTTGCGCCAGACATAGCGTTTTCCTTGATGGCCAAAAAGCTCAATTTTAGTCTCATCTGACCAGAGCACCTTCTTCCATATGTTTGGGGTGTCTCCCACATGCCTTTTGGCGAACACCAAACGTGTTTGCTTATTTTTTTCTTTAAGCAATGTTTTTTTCTGGCCACTCTTCTGTAAAGCCCAGGTCTGTGGAGTGTACGGCTTAAAGTGGTCCTATGGACAGGTACTCCAATGTCCGCTGTGGAGCTTTGCAGCTCCTTCAGGGTTATCTTTGGTCTCTTTGTTGCCTCTGTAATTAATGCACTCCTTGCCTGGTCCGTGACTTTTGGTGGGCGACCCTCTCTTGGCAGGTTTGTTGTGGTGCCATATTCTTTCCATTTTTTTATAATGTATTTAATGATTCTCCGTGGGATGTTCAAAGTTTCTGATATTTTTTTATAACCCAACCCTGATCTGTACTTCTCCACAACGTTGTCCCTGTTTGGAGAGCTCCTTGGTCTTCATGGTGCCCATTGCTTGGTGGTGCCCCTTGCTTAGTGGTGTTGCAGACTCTGGGGCCTTTCAGAACAGGTGTATATATACTGAGATCATGTGACAGATCATGTGACACTTAGATTGTACACAGGTGGACTTTATTTAACTAATTATGTGACTTCTGAAGGTAATTGGTTGCACCAGATCTTATTTAGAGGCTTCATAGCGAAGAGGGTGAATACATATGCACACACCACTTTTCAGTTTTCATTTTTTATATATTCTTTTGAAACAAGTAATTTCTTTCATTTCACTTCACCAATTTGGACTATTTTGTGGGTGTCCATTACATGAAATCCAAATAAAAATATGTTTAAATTGCAGGTTATAATGCAACTAAATAGGGAAAACGCCAAGGGGAATGAATACTTTTGCAAGGCACTGTATTATCATAAAACCAGATTATGATGTCATGATCTGTGCCAAAACTCTTTCCCAGCTGAACAAAATGACATTTCAGCCATTTTTCAAAAACAGCTCTTACACAAAAAGGGTGTAATCATAATTTCACAATTTCATAGTTTGGAAATATCCTTAAATACAACCGAAAAATCATGCTCTTAACTGCACTGCTCCTTTAAAACGCTCTCTGCCGTCAAATATTTTCCCTGCGAGGCAGGGGATTAGCAGTGAACAGAGCGAGGCAGACGAGAGGGTGTCAGATTAGCAGTGATCAGAGCGAGGCAGACGAGAGGGTGACAGGTTAGCAGTGATCAGAGCGAGGCAGACGAGAGGGTGACAGATTAGCAGTGATCAGAGCGAGGCAGACGAGAGGGTGACAGATTAGCAGTGATCAGAGCGAGGCAGGGGAGAGGGTGTCAGATTAGCAGTGAACAGAAAATGTTTCACCCAAGACGGTGAAGTGAAAGGGAGGAGAGACCGGGTGAGAGAGGGAGGGGGGTGCCTGCTACCTGCCTCAGGTGATACTAGGGGTGCTCCCATCTCCCCCCGTCCTCTGCCCCCCAAGCCCGCTCCCCACTCCCCGCTACCCCCCAGCCCGCTCACCGCCCCCAGCACACCTGTCATCCCCTGGCTCCTGAATGGCCTGTCTTTGTGGGCCGCTTTAACAAAGCCATATGTAGAGATAAATAATGCACACAGACACACAGACAGAGGCAGTCAGTTCTACAGGTGACAAAGGGCTGGGTGGGCCTGGGAAAGCCTTAGTTCAGCCTTCAGAACAGGACCAGGCTGTTTGATAATTGGAAGGCTACCTTCCTCTTTATCCTGTGGAGGTCTGGGCCTGGGCCTGGGCCTAGCTGAAACAGCTCTCCCTGAAACAGGGTGTGTTTTTCTTTCTCTTTATAACCCCCTCTCCCTCTCTCCCCTTTCTCCCTCTCTCTCCTCTCTCCCCTCTCTCCCTCTCTCTCCTCTCTCCCCTCTCTCCCTCTCTCTCCTCTCTCCCTCTCTCTCCTCTCTCTCTCTCTCTCTCTCTCTCTCTCTCTCTCTCTCTCTCTCTCTCTCTCTCTCTCTCTCTCTCTCTCTCTCCTCTCTCTCCCTCTCTCTCTCTCTCTCCTCTCTCTCTCTCTCCTCTCTCTCCTCTCTCTCCTCTCTCCCTCTCTCTCTCTCTCTCTCCCCTCTCTCCCTCTCTCTCCCCTCTCCCCTCTCTCCCTCTCTCTCCTCTCTCCTCTCTCTCCTCTCTCCCCTCTCTCCCCTCTCTGTGCCCCTCAGCCGCTGCTGTGACAAGAAGAGCTGTGGCAACCGCAACGAGACCCCGTCTGACCCCGTCATCATCGACAGGTACCTTCACACACTCCTCCACATGCTCAACTACTCCTACTGTGACCGCATTGTGTGTGTGTGTGACCTCCTATGAGGCTGCTGATGCAGTGAGTGAACAGTATGAGGGTCAGGTTAGAACAGTCAGCTCATGTATCTACTGAGGTTTGGCCCAGAGCCTATCCACCCTATGGCTCTATTTGTACTACATTGAGTACTACAGTGAGGGAAAAAAATTATTTGATCCCCTGCTGATTTTGTACGTTTGCCCACTGACAAAGAAATGATCAGTCTATAATTTTAATGGTAAGTTTATTTGAACAGTGAGAGACAGAATTACCACAAAAATCCAGAAAAACGCATGTGAAAAATGTTATAAATTGATTAACATTTTAATGAGGGAAATAAGTATTTGACCCCTCTGCAAAACATGACTTAGTACTTGGTGGCAAAACCCTTGTTGGCAATCACCGAGGTCAGACGTTTCTTGTAGTTGGCCACCAGGTTTGCACACATCTCAGGAGGGATTTTGTCCCACTCCTCTTTGCAGATCTTCTCTAAGTCATTAAGGTTTCAAGGCTGACATTTGGCAACTCGAACCTTCAGCTCCCTCCACAGATTTTCTATGGGATTAAGGTCTGGAGACTGGCTAGGCCACTCCAGGTCCTTAATGTGCTTCTTCTTGAGCCACTCCTTTGTTGCCTTGGCCGTGTGTTTTGGGTCGTTGTCATGCTGGAATACCCATCCACGACCCATTTTCAATGCGCTGGCTAAGGGGAAGAGGTTCTCACCCAAGATTTTGACGGTACATGGCCCAGTCCATCGTCCCTTTGATGCAGTGAAGTTGTCCTGTCCCCTTAGCTGAAAAACATTTCTAATGTTTCCACCTCCATGATTGACGGTGGGGATGGTGTTCTTGGGGTCATAGGCAGCATACCTCCTCCTCCAAACACAGCGAGTTGAGTTGATGCCAAAGAACTCCATTTTGGTCTCATTTGACCACAAAACTTTCACCCAGTTGTCCTCTGAATCATTCAGATGTTCATTGGCAAACTTCAGACGGGCATGTATATGTGCTTTCTTGAGCAGGGGGACCTTGCGGGCGCTGCAGGATTTCAGTTCTTCACGGCGTAGTGTGTTACCAATTGTTTTCTTGGTGACTATGGTCCCAGCTGCCTTGAGATCATTGACAAGATCCTCCCGTGTAGTTCTGGGCTGATTCCTCACCGTTCTCATGATCATTGCAACTCCACGAGGTGAGATCTTGCATGGAGCCCCAGGCCGAAGGAGATTGACAGTTCTTTTGTGTTTCTTCCATTTGCGAATAATCGCACCAACTGCTGTCACCTTCTCACCAAGCTGCTTGGCGATGGTCTTGTAGCCCATTCCAGCCTTGTGTAGGTCTACAATCTTGTCCCTGACATCCTTGGAGAGCTCTTTGGTCTTGGCCATGGTGGAGAGTTTGGAATCTGATTGATTGATTGCTTCTGTGGACAGGTGTCTTTTATACAGGTAACAAACTGAGATTAGGAGCACTCCCTTTAAGAGTGTGCGCCTAATCTCAGCTCATTACCTGTATAAAAGACACCTGGGATCCAGAAATCTTTCTGATTTAATATACTTATACTTATTTCCCTCATTAAAATGCAAATCAATTCATAACATTTTTCACGTGTTTTTCTGGATTTTTTTGTTGTTATTCTGTCTCTCACTGTTCAAATAAACCTACCATTAAAATTATAGACTGATCATTTCTTTGCCAGTGGGCAAACGTACAAAATCAGCAGGGGATCAAATACTTTTTTCCCTCACTGTACAGTGAGTACTACAGTGAGTACTACAGTGTGTACTACAGTGTGTACTACAGTGAGTACTACAGTGTGTACTACAGTGTGTACTACAGTGAGTACTACAGTGAGTACTACAGTGTGTACTACAGTGAGTACTACAGTGTGTACTACAGTGAGTACTACAGTGTGTACTACAGTGTATGTGGAGTGATCAGGGTCCACAGCGTGTGCTCCTCCACAGTGAGGGAGGACGAGGGGAGGCAGAATGAGGAGGCTGTTCTCTCCTCTCCGCTCCCCTTAATAAAACCCACATGGATAATGGACTGTGAAACAATAGCTGCCAAAGTGCCTGGAGCTCCCTCCCTCCCTCCCTCAACTTCCCTCATGCCTCCAGGGCACCTAAACACAGGCCTTCTCTCTTCTACTCTGTGCATGTATCTGTCTCAGCTGGACAGGAGTCTTCAGACCTGGGCGTCCTCTATAGGCTTACTGAACTAATGTTAATGGACCAGGCCTGCTGGTAGTTGTGTTAGACCCGGAGTACTGGACATCATATGGTTGTTGTTGGACCATACCAGGCCTGCTGGTAGTTGTGTTAGACCCGGAGTACTGGACATCATATGGTTGTTGTTGGACCATACCAGGCCTGCTGGTAGTTGTTTTAGACCCGGAGTACTGGACATCATATGGTTGTTGTTGGACCATACCAGGCCTGCTGGTAGTTGTGTTAGACCCGGAGTACTGGACATCATATGGTTGTTGTTGGACCATACCAGGCCTGCTGGTAGTTGTGTTAGACCCGGAGTACTGGACATCATATGGTTGTTGTTGGACCATACCAGGCCTGCTGGTAGTTGTGTTAGACTCGGAGTACTGGACATCGTATTGCTGTTGTGTTGTCTGTGTTTTGACGTCTATCTAACACAATAATCCTGGTTGTATTCACTCTGTTGATCTCCCAGAACGACTGTATCTCAACGGCTGTGTGAGCTAATGTTGGCTGGATAGTGTAGTTCCACTACTGTCTCTCTCTATTCCCTTGACTGGGTCTGCCTGCCAGTACTCTCTCTCTGTGTTGTACTGTGGCTACTACAGCACGGCTGCTCTGGAGACAGTGCTTACGGAGCAGAACTGGAATGTACACCCACCCAGTTAGTTGGTTCTCTCCTCTCTCGCGGGCCTCCTCAAGGCAACACTGTTTCTCAAGGACCAGGGAATCCCACAAATTAAAATTGGCCAGAGAATTTATAACCAAATGGTAGAAAGATTTTGATTTACACCCCACAGAGTTGCGTTGGTTCACACCAGTTATTTTTTAGTGCCACGATGCAGACCTGATTTGGTGCTTTTGTCAAATGGACCCTGGAGCTCATTTGTGAAGATGAAATCCCACTTAAAGAGGATGTTGGTAGACATGGTGCTTATGTATGTATGTACAGTATGTATGTATGTATGTATGTATGTACAGTATGTATGTACAGTATGTATGTATGTATGTATGTATGTATGTATGTACAGTATGTATGTATGTATGTACAGTATGTAAGTATGTATGTATGTATGTATGTATGTATGTATGTATGTATGTACAGTATTTATGTATGTATGTACAGTATGTAAGTATGTATGTATGTATGTATGTATGTATGTATGTATGTACAGTATTTATGTATGTATGTACAGTATTTATGTATGTATGTATGTATGTATGTATGTATGTATGTATGTACAGTATGTATGTATGTATGTATGTATAGTATGTATGTACAGTATGTATGTATGTATGTATGTATGTATATGTATGTATGTAGGTATGTATGTACAGTATTTATGTATGTATGTACAGTATGTAAGTATGTATGTATGTATGTATGTATGTATGTACAGTATTTATGTATGTATGTACAGTATGTAAGTATGTATGTACAGTATGTATGTATGTATGTATGTATGTATGTACAGTATTTATGTATGTATGTACAGTATGTAAGTATGTATGTATGAAATGATGCATATGTGCATTGTACATCCAGTATATTATTGGATTTCAGTATTCCAAGAGAGTGTACGTATATTCAGGCCAAACTCTCATGGACATGCCCGTACACAACCACACCCACACTTACACCCGTCTTGCCCCTGTAAAGGTAGATGGCTGTAGTGTTTGCTGTGGTAATGTATTCACTGACCTGCGCTAGAGGAAGGACACAGATGCACCTCAGCTGTGGCGCAGCTCTCCCAGTGCCAGGAGAGGAGAGGCGAGAAGTGGGGCCCATACCTGGCTTACGTGTTCTGGCCCCCTCCTCTCCTCTTCCCCTCACCGCCCAACGTTCCGCTTCGCTGGGCCAGAAAGGGTCAGTGCTCCTGGGGGCAGCTGGAACCCCTTCCCCCACCTTCCCTTCCACCCCCACCCAGCCCCCTTCCTCCTCTCTCTACCGTCACACACCTTCAGACTTCAGTGAACAAACAGGGATCAGATGAGCATGGGCAGATGAACCCAGTAACTTCTGTTGAACTCATCCTCTCTCACTGCCAGAACACTGCGGTTGTGTTTCTGACTGCTCCGTTCCTTATACTTACAGGAGACACATCAAAACAAAGAGGTGCGCTGGCATAAGCACAATTCATATTGCTCTCCCAGTGCCTGTAAAATACTATTATTTATTAAGGTTTGTGGGGGAAAGGGAATGTAGATGTTCATAGACTAATACAACATTCAAAGAGGACCCAGGTGAATATACTGGCAGTGGAGTGGCAGTGTCTCCTCTCCCTATGCTGGGCCAGGCAGCCAGCCAGACACATTGGGTCCATGGCTTAGGTGTGAGGTTATCATACCATCATACACATTTGCTCTCCTTTCTGTCACGCGCTCCTGCAGCACTGGAAAATGGGTCATGTGAAAACACATTTTCTGATGTGTTCTCTTGGCAGTTTGTTTTCAGTATTTGTTTTGGATGATGGCTTACAAACAGGCAGCTTGCCTTCACTGATAGATACCATCTCAATTATGACTTATTATTTCCCCCAGAATAGGTAATAAAAAATAACAACTCCAACTTGTATTTTTTTCTTGAAGTTGTTTAGTTCAATAAACAAGGGCTCATTAGTGTGCTCTTGTCTCAGAGAGCAGATTCGATTGCGGTGCTGTAATTAGCAGGGCTAGCGTTAGCTAATTCTCCTGGCTGAGAGAGAGAGAGAGAGAGAGAGAGAGAGAGAGAGAGAGAGAGAGAGAGAGAGAGAGAGAGAGATCTGAGGGTGAGTGATTCACTAATTAGATCTCTCTCATAAGACACCGGGATAGACTGCAGCTAATCCCCCCGAATAAATACATGCTAACATGCTAATGAAGCCTTATTATGTTGTTAAAATAACAAATGGCATATTTACTGTGGTTTATTCACTCTCATTTGTAAACACACGATATGAAACATTGGGTTTTCAGTGGGGAAACATGTTTATAGATTTTTTTTTATCTGCGAGGAAGGCTGTTCTTCTGTGAAGTCTGGTTACAGTCATTTTCATATTCCTCATTGAGATGATCTACGTATGAAATGGATGCCTTGTGCAGTGTGTGTTACTATTTACCTGTTAATGTGTGTGTGTGTGTGTGTGTGTGTGTGTGTGTGTGTGTGTGTGTGTGTGTGTGTGTGTGTGTGTGTGTGTGTGTGTGTGTGTGTGTGTGTGTGTGTGTGTGTGTGTGTGTGTGTGTGTGTGTGTGTGTGTGTGTGTGTGTGTGTGTGTGTGTGTGTGTGTGTAGGAGGATCATTGTTAGCTATGGTGCTATTAACTTAAGAAAGTTAGGAGCACCAGAAACATATAGAAACAATATGGATTGAGATTTATCCTACATTGGGCCTATTTGAATCCTAATTACTTTTGAAGCTAATCTCCTGAAGAATATTTTTTTGCATAATGGTGCTGTTACCAGGTTGCTAGGGCGACATGGGCAAAGAAATCTAAATGTGATTTTGCTATTTGACTTGTGATATAGATCAAAACACTGTTGGAAATATAATCATTATTAATCTAATTATACTGTTGGTGTTTTTTGGCATGACAACAAATGAAAAAGCCAGGTAGGAGGTATGACTGTGTAAGAACCAAAGTGCTGGTCAGTATTTCTCAGGGGACCCTAATAGAATTTGAATAGACACATAGATGTTACATTTAGACAGCGATTTTAGAGTAGGTTATCTGATTCAGAACATGCTGTTGCACAGACAACATGCTGTAGCTTGCTGGCAAATAGCCAGCAAGCTATACTGAACGTATGCAGGCCATGGAAGAACTGGGAAATATTCAGCTTCCAGGAATTGTGTATGGATCCTTGCAACACGGGCCTGTGCATTATCATGCTAAAACATTTTTTATTTTATTTAATTTTTATTTAACCTTTATTTAACCAGGTAGGCAAGTTGAGAACAAGTTCTCATTTACAACTGTGACCTGGCCAAGATAAAGCAAAGCAGTTCAACACATACAACAACACAGAGTTACACATGGAGTAAAACAAACATACAGTCAATAATACAGTAGGAAAAAAACAAATATATATACAATGTATGCAAATGAGGTAGGATAAGGAACATAAGGCAATAAATAGGCCATGGTGGCAAAGTAACTACAGTATAGCAATTTAACACTGGAATGGTAAATGTGCAGTAGATGAATGTGCAAAGTAAAAATACTGGGGTGCAAAGGAGCAAGATAAATAAATGACTATGGTAGGGGATGAGGTAGTTGGTTGGGCTATGTACAGGTACAGTGATCTGTGAGCTGCTCTGACAGCTGGTGCTTGAAACTAGTGAGGGAGATAAGTGTCTCCAGTTTCAACGATTTTTGTAGTTCGTTCCAGTCATTGGCAGCAGAGAACTGGAAGGAAAGGCGGCCAAAAGAGGAATTGGCTTTGGGGGTGACCAGTGAGATATACCTGCTGGAGCGAGTGCTACGGGTGGGTGCTGCTATGGTTACCAGCGAGCTGAGATAAGGCGGGGCTTTACCTAGCAGGGACTTGTAGATGACCTGGAGCCAGTGGGTCTGGCGACGAGTATGTAGCGAGGGCCAGCCTCGCTACATGAGGTGATGGCGGCGGATGAATGGCACCACATTGGGCCTCAGGATCTTGTCACGGTATCTCTGTGAATTCAAAATGCCATCGATAAAATTGTATTGTGTTTGTTGTCTGTAGCTTATGCCTGCCCATACCATAACCCCACCATGGGGCACTCTGTTCAAAATGTTGACATGTTGGTAAACCGCTCACCCACACAACGTCATACACAATGCTACACGGTGCTATACGGAGCTACACGGTGCTATACGGAGCTATACGGAGCTACACGGAGCTATACGGAGCTACACGGAGCTATGCGGAGCTACGCGGTGCTACACGGAGCAACACGGAGCTATACGGAGCTACACGGTGCTACATGGAGCTATACGGAGCTACACGGAGCTATACGGCGCTACACAGAGCTAGACGGAGCTATACGGAGCTGCACGGTGCTATACGGAGCTATATGGAGCTACACGGATCTATACGGAGCTATACGGAGCTACACGGTGCTATACGGTGCTACACGGAGCTATACGGAGCTATACGGTGCTACACGGAGCAATACGGAGCTACACGGTGCTATACGGAGCTATACGAGCTATACGGAGCTACACAGCGCTATACGGAGCTACACGGAGCTACACGGAGCTATACGGAGCTACACGGAGCTACACGGAGCTTTACGGAGCTACACGGTGCTATACGGAGCTATACGGAGCTACACGGTGCTATATGGAGCTATACGGAGCTACACGGAGCTATACGGAGCTACACGGTGCTATACGGAGCTATACGGAGCTACACGGTGCTACATGGAGCTACACGGAGCTACACGGATCTATACGGAGCTATACGGAGCTATATGGAGCTACACGGTGCTACACGGTGCTATACGGAGCTATACGGAGCTACACGGTGCTATATGGAGCTATACGGAGCTACACTGAGCTACACGGAGCTATACCGAGCTACACGGTGCTATACGGAGCTATACGGAGCTACACGGTGCTACACGGAGCTATACGGAGCTACACGGAGCTACACGGATTTATACGGAGATACACGGAGCTATACGGAGCTATACGGAGCTACACGGAGCTATACGGAGCTACACGGAGCTACACGGAGCTATACGGAGCTACATGGAGCTACACGGTGCTACACGGAGCTACACGGTGCTATACGGAGCTACATGGAGCTACACGGTGCAATACGGAGCTATACGGAGCTACACGGAGCTACACGGCGCTATACGGAGCTACATGGATCTATACGGAGCTATACGGAGCTACACGGTGCTATACGGTGCTACACGGAGCTATACGGAGCTACACGGAGCTATACGGAGCTATACGGAGCTACACGGTGCTATACGGAGCTACACGGAGCTACACGGCGCTATACGGAGCTATATGGAGCTACACGGTGAAATACGGAGCTATACGGAGCTACACAGAGCTACACGGTGCTATACGGAGCTACACAGGGCAGTACGGAGCTATACGGAGCTATATGGAGCTACATGGTGCTATACGGAGCTATACGGAGCTACACGGATCTATACGGAGCTATACGGAGCTACACGGATCTATACGGAGCTATACGGAGCTATATGGAGCTACACGGTGCTACACGGTGCTATACGGAGCTATACGGAGCTACACGGTGCTATATGGAGCTATACGGAGCTACACTGAGCTACACGGAGCTATACGGAGCTACACGGTGCTATACGGAGCTATACGGAGCTACACGGTGCTACACGGTGCTACATGGAGCTATACGGAGCTACACGGAGCAATACGGAGCTACACGGTGCTATACGGAGCTATACGAGCTATACGGAGCTACACAGCGCTATACGGAGCTACACGGAGCTACACGGAGCTATACGGAGCTACACGGAGCTACACGGAGCTTTACGGAGCTACACGGTGCTATACGGAGCTATACGGAGCTACACGGTGCTATATGGAGCTATACGGAGCTACACGGAGCTATACGGAGCTACACGGTGCTATACGGAGCTATCACGGAGCTACACGGTGCTACATGGAGCTACACGGAGCTACACGGATCTATACGGAGCTATACGGAGCTATATGGAGCTACACGGTGCTACACGGTGCTATATGGAGCTATACGGAGCTACACGGTGCTATATGGAGCTATACGGAGCTACACTGAGCTACACGGAGCTATACCGAGCTACACGGTGCTATACGGAGCTATACGGAGCTACACGGTGCTACACGGAGCTATACGGAGCTACACGGAGCTACACGGATTTATACGGAGATACACGGAGCTATACGGAGCTATACGGAGCTACACGGAGCTATACGGAGCTACACGGAGCTACACGGAGCTATACGGAGCTACATGGAGCTACACGGTGCTACACGGAGCTACACGGTGCTATACGGAGCTACATGGAGCTACACGGTGCAATACGGAGCTATACGGAGCTACACGGAGCTACACGGCGCTATACGGAGCTACATGGATCTATACGGAGCTATACGGAGCTACACGGAGCTATACGGTGCTACACGGAGCTATACGGAGCTACACGGAGCTATACGGAGCTATACGGAGCTACACGGTGCTACACGGTGCTATACGGAGCTATACGGAGCTACACGGTGCTACACGGTGCTACATGGAGCTATACGGAGCTACACGGAGCTACACGGATTTATACGGAGATACACGGAGCTATACGGAGCTATATGGAGCTACACGGAGCTATACGGAGCTACACGGATCTATACGGAGCTATACGGAGCTACACGGATCTATGCGGAGCTATACGGAGCTATATGGAGCTACACGGTGCTATACGGAGCTATACGGAGCTACACGGTGCTATATGGAGCTATACGGAGCTACACTGAGCTACACGGAGCTATACGGAGCTACACGGTGCTATACGGAGCTATACGGAGCTACACGGTGCTACACGGTGCTACATGGAGCTATACGGAGCTACACGGAGCTACACGGATTTATACGGAGATACACGGAGCTATACGGAGCTATATGGAGCTACACGGAGCTATACGGAGCTACACGGAGCTACACGGAGCTATACGGAGCTACATGGAGCTACACGGTGCTACACGGAGCTACACGGTGCTATACGGAGCTACACGGAGCTACACGGTGCAATACGGAGCTACACGGAGCTACACGGCGCTATACGGAGCTATACAGAGCTACACGGTGAAATACGGAGCTATACGGAGCTACACAGAGCTACACGGTGCTATACGGAGCTACACAGGGCAGTACGGAGCTATACGGAGCTACACGGTGCTATACGGAGCTACACGGAGCTACACGGCGCTATACGGAGCTATATGGAGCTACGCGGTGAAATACGGAGCTATACGGAGCTACACAGAGCTACACGGTGCTATACGGAGCTACACAGGGCAGTACGGAGCTATACGGAGCTACACGGTGCTATACGGAGCTACACGGAGCTACACGGCGCTATACGGAGCTATACGGAGCTACACGGTGCAATACGGAGCTATACGGAGCTACACGGAGCTACACGGTGCTATACGGAGCTACACAGGGCAGTACGGAGCTATACGGAGCTACACGGTGCTATACGGAGCTACGCGGAGTGTTAAAACATTTGAGAGGGGCACTGCGATGCGGTACAGAGCACAATTTGGCCTCTGCGTGCCTCTGGAGGCTCCTCTATTGCGTCACACCATCCACATTGCGCCTCAGACCACATTTTCAGATCAAACATAAATTGGCTCTTAGTCCCATGCCAGCTTCTTTAGCCTAACTAACTCACATTTTGTGAAGAAAGCAAGATACACAAACTAATATTATAATAGAGAAAACATGGATTCATGTTTAGAAGCAACGTGGAAAGTGGTAGCCTGCTGTTGCATGCTGAGAGAAACAGGAACTGTCTGTGTGCCTGTTGATTGACAGGGGCGGGGCTTCAGACTGTTTGGAATATTGTCACGCATTGAATTTTTTTTATTGGAATCGTTTTTTTTTTTTTATAAAACTTCAAGTTGCACAGAAAAATATTTGGTGGTGCTTTAGATGACTGTATGTCTATCTATCTAACTCCATGTATAAGAGCAACTGCTCTCCCTGCTCTACCATATGCTCCTCTCAATCAATCAATCAATCACATGTATTTATAAAGCCCTTTTTACATTAGCAGATGTCACAAAGTGGTATACAGAAACCCAGTTGAAACCCCAAAGAGCAGGCAATGCAGATGCAGAAGCATGGTGGCCAGGAAAAACTCTTCCTCTCTCCCTGTCTGTGCTGTGACCTCTCCGAGCCTCAGTCTGATTATTTTAAATACCTTAATCCTGCTCATTGACATGGACACAAAAGCCCACTGACATCTAATAGATGCCTCTTCACTTTCCCCTTTTCCTCTGCTTCAGACGGGCTTCAGTTCAGATCAGCCTTCCCCCCACTCTCCCACCCACCCTCCTCCTCCCCACTCTCCCACCCACCCTCCTCCTCCCCCCACTCTCCCATCCACCCTCCTCCTCCCCACTCTCCCCATCCACCCTCCTCCTCCCCACTCTCCCCACCCACCCTCCTCCTCCCCACTCTCCCCATCCACCCTCCTCCTCCCCCACTCTCCCCATCCACCCTCCTCCTCCCCCCCCACTCTCCCCATCCACCCTCCTCCTCCCCCACTCTCCCATCCACCCTCCTCCTCCCCCCACTCTCCCCATCCACCCTCCTCCTCCCCCCCACTCTCCCATCCACCCTCCTCCTCCCCCACTCTCCCATCCACCTCCTCCTCCCCCCACTCTCCCCATCCACCCTCCTCCTCCCCCACTCTCCCCATCCCCTCCTCCTCCTCCCCCCACTCTCCCATCCACCCTCCTCCTCCCCCACTCTCCCATCCACCCTCCTCCTCCCCACTCTCCCCATCCACCCTCCTCCTCCCCACTCTCCCCATCCACCCTCCTTCTCCTCCCTCCAATCTACCCATCCACCACCCCTCCTCCCTCATCCCTCCAATCTCCCATCCACCCTCCTCCACCCACTCTCCCCATCCACCCTCCCTCCTCTCCCCACTCCCCCATCCAACCTCCCCTCCTGTCCCCACTCCCCCCATCCACCTCCACCCACCTCCCCCACTCAACCCCACAGAGAGACCTCTATTGTATACTGCCTCAAACCACTCCCCCCTCCCTTCACTTGTTTTTCTGTTTGGAGAAAGCCTTCAGATGTGGATAAATACTTGTGTCCCAAAGTGAGCTTTGATGGAACAATTTCAAAAATAATATTTATTGTGTGTGTGTCTGGTGTGTGTGTGGTGTGTGTGTGTGTCTGGTTTGTGTTTGTGTGTGTGTGTTTGTTTGTCTGGTGTGTGTGTGTGTGTCTGGTGTGTGTCTGGTGTGCGTGTGTGCTTGCGTCCGTGTGTGTGTGTACTCTATCTACTGTGCTATCTACTGTGCTATCTACTATCTACTGTCTTATCTGGTCTGAAGGATGGCATGTTATCAGTACATCACAAGCACAGTTCCTGTTACCTCATTAGAAACATCTCAGTTTACACACAGTCCATTATTCCCCAGTCTGGAGATCCTCCGGTCAGGAGGGTGTCTGTGTGTATGTGTGCATTTGGGTGTGTGTGATTGGTTGTGTGTGTCTATCTCAACTCTAAAGATCCCTGTCAATGGGCCTCAACCGTCACCCTTTCACCTAGGTGTGGTTACACTATATGCAAAAGAAGTGAGACATTTGTACGTCACAAGCTAGATACTACCTAAGCATGTTCCCTAGCCCTTCTAAATAACTCCTCTGTCCCAACACTGGGAGCTCATGTCCTGAGCAACGAACATGTGTTTGGGCAGGACGGGGCCCCTGAGTGTGTCCAAGGCTTGTTTTATCACCGAGGTCAGACGTTTCTTGTAGTTGGCCACCAGGTTTGCACACATCTCAGGAGGAATTTTGTCCCACTCCTCTTTGCAGATCTTCTCCAAGTCATTAAGGTTTCGAGGCTGATGTTTGGCAACTCGAACCTTCAGCTCCCTCCACAGATTTGCTATGGGATTAATGTCTGGAGACTGGCTAGGCCACTCCAGGACCTTAATGTTCTTCTTGAGCCACTCCTTTGTTGCCTTGGCCGTGTGTTTTGGGTCATTGTCATGCTGGAATACCCATCCACGACCCATTTTCAATGCCCTGGCTGAGGGAAGGAGGTTCTCACTCAAGATTTGACGGTACATGGCCCCGTCCATCGTCCCTTTGATGTGGTGAATTTGTCCTGTCCCCTTAGCAGAATAACACCCCCAAAGCATAATGTTTCCACCTCCATGTTTGACGGTGGGGATGGTGTTCTTGGGGTCATATGCAGCATTCCTCCTCCTCCAAACACGGCAAGTTTAGTTGATGCCAAAGAGCTCCATTTTGGTCTCATCTGACCACAACACTTTCACCCAGTTGTCCTCTGAATCATTCAGATGTTAATTGGCAAACTTTAGACGGGCATGTATATGTGCTTTCTTGAGCAGGGAACCCTTGCGGGCGCTGCAGGATTTCAGTTCTTCACGGCGTAGTGTGTTACCAATTGTTTTCTTGGTGACTATGGTCCCAGCTGCCTTGAGATTATTGGCAAGATCCTCCCGTGTAGTTCTGGGCTGATTCCTCACCGTTCTCATGATCATTGCAACTCCACGAGGTGAGATCTTGCATGGAGCCCCAGGTCGAAGGAGATTGACAGTTATTTTGTGTTTCTTCCATTTGCGAATAATCGCACCAACTGTTGTCACCTTCTCACCAAGCTGCTTGGCGATGGTTTTGTAGCCCATTCCAGCCTTGTGTAGGTCTACAATCTTGTCCCTGACATCCTTGGAGAGCTCTTTGGTCTTGGCCATGGTGGAGAGTTTGGAATCTGATTGATTGATTGCTTCTGTGGACAGGTGTCTTTTATACAGGTAACAAGCTGAGATTAGGAGCACTCCCTTTAAGCACTCCCTTTCTAATCTCAGCTCGTTACCTGTATAAAATTCACCTGGGAGCCATGTAGTCCCAGCTACAGTCCCATGTAGTCCCAGCTACAGCCCCAGTCCCATGTAGCCCCAGTCCCATGTAGTCCCAGCCCCATGTAGTCCCAGCCCCATGTATTCCCAGCCCCATGTAGCCCCAGTCCCATGTAGTCCCAGCTACAGCCCAAGTCCCATGTAGCCCCAGTCCCATGTAGTCCCAGCCCCATGTAGTCCCAGTCCCATGTAGCCCCAGTCCCATGGTGTCCCAGCTACAGCCCCAGTCCCATGTAGTCCCAGTCCCATGTAGTCCCAGCTACAGCCCCAGTCCCATGTAGCCCCAGTCCCATGTAGCCCCAGTCCCATGTAGTCCCAGTCCCATGTAGCCCCAGTCCCATGTAGTCCCAGCCCCATGTAGTCCCAGTCCCATGTAGCCCCAGTCCCATGTAGCCCCAGTCCCATGTAGCCCCAGTCCCATGTAGTCCCAGCTACAGCCCCAGTCCCATGTAGCCCCAGTCCCATGTAATCCCAGCCCCATGTAGCCCCAGTCCCATGTAGTCCCAGTCCCATGTAGTCCCAGTCCCATGTAGCCCCAGTCCCATGGTGTCCCAGCTACAGCCCCAGTCCCATGTATCCCCAGTCCCATGTATCCCCAGTCCCATGTAGTCCCAGCTACAGCCTCAGTCCCATGTAGTCCCAGTCCCATGTAGCCCCAGCCCCATGTAGCCCTAGCTACAGGCCCAGTCCCATGTAGTCCCAGCCCCATGTAGCCTCAGTCCCATGTAGTCCCAGCTACAGCCCCAGTCCCATGTAGTCCCAGCTACAGCCCCAGTCCCATGTACTCCCAGCTACAGCCTCAGTCCCATGTAGTTCCAGTCCCATGTAGCCCCAGCTACAGCCCCAGTCCCATGTAGCCCCAGCCCCATGTAGTCCCAGCTACAGCCCCAGTCCCATGTAGTTCCAGTCCCATGTAGCCCCAGTCCCATGTAGTCCCAGCCCCATGTAGCCTCAGTCCCATGTAGTCCCAGCTACAGCCACAGTCCCATGTAGTCCCAGCTACAGCCCCAGTCCCATGTACTCCCAGCTACAGCCCCAGACCCATGTAGTCCCAGCCCCATGTAGCCCCAGCCCCATGTAGCCCCAGCTCCATGTAGCCTCAGCCCCATGTAGCCTCAGCCCCATGTAGCCCCAGCCCCATGTAGCCCCAGCCCCATGTAGCCCCAGCCCCATGTAGCCTCAGCCCCATGTAGCCCCAGCCCCATGTAGCCCCAGCCCCATGTAGCCTCAGCCCCATGTAGCCCCAGCCCCATGTAGCCCCAGCCCCATGTAGCCCCAGCCCCATGTAGCCTCAGCCCCATGTAGCCCCAGCCCCAGCCGCAGCCTCAAAGGGGTGGCAGGTAGCCTAGTGGTTAGAGCGTTGGGCCAGTAACCGAAAGGTTGGTGGATTGAATCCCCGAGCTGACAAGGTAGAAACCTGTCGTTCTGCCCCTGAACAAGGCAGTTAACCCACTGTTCCCTGGTAGGCCGTCATTGTAAATAAGAATTTGTTATTAACTGATTTGCCCAGTAAAATAAAGGTGAAATAATACAAATATAAAAAATAAAAAGGAGGAATTGCTGCTCTGTCTGCTCTGCTCCGTGCAGGCAGTGATGGTGGAGGCTCAGCTCAGTGAGCATGCTGGGAGATGTCAAGGCTGTCAGGGAGCCTGCGGAAGATGGAATGTGAGAGTTCCCGTGAATACCGTGGGACTTCCTGTCCCCCTCCAACCCTTCCAGAAGCGTTCTCAGCACCTTTGGCTGATCTCCACTCAGGGACCAACATCTGGATTTATGCACTCAAAGTCAAAAGTCAAAGTCACCATTATTAGTCAGTTGTACAACCGAATGCCTTCAACCGAAATGTGTCTTCCGCATTTAACCCAACCCCTCTGAATCAGAGAGGTGCGGGGGCTGCCTTTTAATCGACATCCACGTCTTGGCGCCTCGGGGAACAGTGGGTTAACTGCCTTGTTCAGGGGCAGAACGACAGATTTTTACCTTGTCAGCTCGGGGATTTGAACTTGCAGCCCTCCGGTTACAAGTCCAACGCTCTAACCACTAGGCTACCTGCCGCCCCACTCTAACCAGAGAGAGAGAGAGTTTGGTCTAGAACAGGGTTAAGCAACCCTGTTTCTGGAGAGCTACCCTCCTGTAGGTTTTCACTCCAACCCTGTTCCTGGAGAGCTACCCTTCTGTAGCCCCAGCCCCATGTAGCCCCAGCCCCATGTAGCCTCAACCCCATGTAGCCTCAGCCCCATGTAGCCCCAGCCCCATGTAGCCCCAGCTACATGGGGCTGGGAGCTCTCCAGGAACAGGGTTGGAGTGAAAACCTACTGGAGGGTAGCTCTCCAGGAACAGGGCTGGTTGGTACAATTGGTACAAAATATATAGAGTACTGCACACACTACAATTACTTAAGTTTAAAAATAAGCTCAACTGGACACCTTAATGAGGCAGTGAATGAACTGAGAGAGAAAGCACACAGGGCATTCTACGCCATTAAAAAATGAATTTTAATTGAAATAACTATAAATATTTGGCTAAAACTAATTGAATGAGTCATTGAACCAATTGCACTTTATGGCAGTGAGGTGTGGGGTCCACTTGCAAAACAAGATTTCACCAAATGGGAAAAACACCCCATTGAAACCCTGCATGCAGACTTCTGCAAGATTATTCTACATGTCCAGAGGAAAACTACAAACAATGCATGCAGGGCAGAATTAGGCCAATATCCACTAATAATAAAATCTAAAAAAGAGCAATTCAGTTTTGGAAATATCTAAAATACAGTGACCCCCTCTCATATCATTACCAAGCCCTGCAATGCCAAGAGCTGAGCAAAGAAAAGAGTCCCCTCATCCAGCTGGTCCTGGGGCAGAGTTCACAAACCTGTTCTACTAACACACTGAAGCCTCAGGACCAGAACATCCAATCAATCAGAATAAAACAAATTACAACACAATCAAAACAAAACTATATTGCTTATTGGGAAACACAAGCACAAGCACAAAGCAAAATGCAGTGCTATCTGGCCTTAAATCGACAGTACACCGTGGCTAACTATTTGACCATGGTTACTGATCAAAACCTTAGAAAAACCTTGACAAAGTAGAGGCTCAGTGAGCACAGCCTTTGCCTTTGAGAAGGGTCGACACAGGAAAACCTGGCTCCCTGTAGAGGAAAGGCTGTGCAACCACTGCATCACAGCAGAACCTGAGACAGAGCGGCATTTCCAGACAAAATGTAAAAAATATAAAACAATTAGAGAGTGTAATTTCCCCAAATTTGAAACTCTTATTCAAGGTTTCAAAGACCTCTCTGATGAGAGTAGGCTGCCCGCCCTGTTGGGGGAGGACACAGAGAGCTGTGGGTTGGCAGCGCACTACATTGCTGCCTGCCATAAGATGAGGGACAGTGTCTGACAGACCAATCAACCTGCACATGTCCTCTACTGTATGCTTATTGTTATTGTTCAATGTGTGGTTATTTTGACCCTTGGTTATTGTTGTTACTGTTGTCCTGTTGACAATTTTGATTCTTATTATGTTAGTATTGTAAATATCCGAAGTCAGCTTTGGCAATATGTACATTGTTACGTCATGCCAATAAATCAAATTGAATTGAATTGAATGAGAAAAAGAGTGAGAGAATGAGAGAAATAGAGAGTGAATGAGAGAAAGAGAGAGAATGGGGGAAAGAGAGAGAGAATGAGAGAAAGAGAGAGAATAAGAGAAAGAGAGAGAATGAAAGAAAGAGTGATAGAACGAGAGAGAGAATGAGAGAAAGAGAGAGAGAATGAGAGAAAGTGAGAGAGAATGGGGGAAAGAGAGAGAGAATGAGAGAAAGAGAGAGAAGGAAAGAAAGAGAGAGAGAATGAGAGAGAAAATGAGAGAAATAGAGAGAATGAGAGAAAGAAATAGAAAATGAAAGAAAGAGAGAGAGAATGAGAAAGAGAGAGAGTGAGAGAAAGAGAGAGAGTGAGAGAGTGAGAGAATGAGAGAAAGAGAGAGTAAATGAGAGAAAGAGAGAGAGAATGAGAGAAAGAGAGAGAGAAAGAGAGAATGAGAGAAAGAGAGAGAGAATGAGTCCCCACCCTCCTTGTGGCTCTGTGTCAGTCTCAGTCTCTACACGCGCTGCTTTCTCCTGGGTGACAAATAGGTTTTGTGTGTGTCTGTGTGTGGCCCTCTTCATCCCACTCAGAATAGGGGATAATAACAAACCATCAACCTCTATATCAAAATATATATATGTCGTTTAGCAAACACCTTTATCCACGCTCTTACAGTCACGCTTTCATATATTTAACATATGGATGGTCCCCCAGCGGGACTCGAACAGCACGATCCTTGGTGTTGCATGAGCCGTGCTCTACCGACTAAGTCACACGGGACCTCTCCAAGTTAATATAGGGTTACCGATAGACAGTGCGCTGTCCACAATCCTATCATGCGCCTGGTTGCCTCCAAAAGAGGTGTACCCATTAGTCCGTGCCACATGTGTGTGTTTGTGAGCCTTCCTCTCTCTCTCTCTCTCTCTCTCTCTCTCTCTCTCTCTCTCTCTCTCTCTCTCGCTCTCTCTCTCTCGCTCTCTCTCTCTCTCGCTCTGCGGCCCCTCTTTTCTCAGTCTCACTCAGCCTCTCTCCATCACTGTCCCTTTTCACTCTGTCGCTGCTAGTTTTAATTTCGTTTTTTCACTTTTGTGAAACCTTCATTTACACTTCCAGTTATGAGGGTTAATATGCACAGACAGCAGCTCCCTCCCTCTCTCTCTCTCTCTCTCTCTCTCTCTCTCTCTCTCTCCCTCTCTCTCCCTCAACTTCCCTCCTCTCTCGCTCTCTCTCCCTCTCTCTCAATTCAATTTCAATTTAAGGGCTTTATTGGCATGGGAAACACATGTTAACATTGCCAAAGCAAGTGAAATAGATAATAAACAAAAGTGAAATAAACAACAGTTAACTTGACAGTCACAAAAGTTCCAAAAGAATAAAGACATTTCAAATGTCATATTATGTCTATATACAGTGTTGTAACGATGTGCAAATAGTTAAAGTACAAAAGGGAAAATAAATAAACATAAATATGGGTTATATTTACAGTGGTGTTTGTTCTTTACTTTTGCCATTTTCTTGTGGCTAAAGGTCACACATCTTTCTGCTGTGATGGCACATGGTGGTATTTCACCCAATAGATATGGGAGTTCATCAAAATTGGATTGATTTTTACAAATGTTTGTTGGTCTGTGTAATCTGAGGGAAATATGTGTCTCTAATATGGCCATACATTTGGCAGGAGGTTAGGAAGTGCAGCTCAGTTTCCACCTCATTTTGTGGGCAGTGCACATAGCCTGTCTTCTCTTGAGAGCCAGGTCTGCCTACGGCGGCTTCTCTCAATAGCAAAGCTATGCTCACTGAGTCTGTACATAGTCAAAGCTTTTCTTAATTTTGGGCCAGTCACAGTGGTCAGGTATTCTGCCACTGTGTACTCTCTGTTTAGGGACAAATAGCATTCTAGTTTGCTCAGTTTTTTTGTTAATTCTTTCCAATGTGTCAAGTAATGATATTTTTGTTTTCTCATTATTTGGTTGGTTCTAATTGTATTGCTGTCCTGGGGCTCTGTGGGGTCTGTTTGTGTTTGTGAACAGAGCCTCAGGGTCAGCTTGCTTAGGGGACTCTTCTCCAGGTTAATTTCTCTGTAGGTGATGGCTTTATTTTGGAAGGTTTGGGAATCGCTTCCTTTTAGGTGGTTGTAGAATTTAACGTCTCTTTTCTGGATTTGGATAATTAGCGGGTAACGGCCTAATTCTTCTACGTTGTACACAGAGGATATTTTTGCTGAATTCTGCATGCAGAGTCTCAATTTGGTGTTTGTCCCATTTTGTGAATTCTTGGTTGGTGAGTGGACCCCAGACGTCAGCCTCCCTCTCCCTCTCCCTCTCCCTCTCTCTCTCTCTCTCTCTCTCTCTCTCTCTCTCTCTCTCTCTCTCTCTCTCTCTCTCTCTCTCTCTCTCTCTCTCTCTCTCTCTCTCTCTCTCTCTCTCTCTCTCTCCTCTCCACCTCTTTCCTTCTGTCCGTGGCCCTGAGGGGGTAGGATAGAGATACTACCTACCACACAGCTCAGCTCAGGCTGTGCTAGGCTTCAAGGCTGAGGGGCTCAGAGGTTCAGACAGCAGTGTGTCTGGGGCTCAGTTCTGGTGTACTAGGGGGTTGCTGGGGCTGCTTGTGTGTGTCATCCTTGGGTGGGGGTTGCCCCTGGCCCCTCCATAGGAGCCCGCGGGAGACCTTTCAGCTTTCGCCCATGGCTTGTAGAGCTTAGATGGGGAGTACCATTGGGGAGGGGTGGGGGGTTGCAGAGGAAGCTATCTCCTGTTACGGAGATAAGGTCCAGTGTGGGGCGGGAGATTGGGGAGTCCCGTCAATCAAAGTCAGGCAGACAGGTGGAGAGAAAGGGGGAACCCGGGCTGTCAATCACACATCAACTGGGGGTTCCAGTGTTTTTCTCTTTAAAAACAGACACAGCCTGTCGTGTGCAGCAGGTTCTGGTGGCCTTTGATATTTCAGTGGACATGTATTGAATTTCACTCACTATCACACACACCCTTCTCCTCTAGGAATGAATGGTAAAGACGGGGTTAAGGTGAATGGTAAAGACGGGGTTAGGGTGAATGGTAAAGACGGGGTTAGGGTGAATGGTAAAGACGGGGTTAGGGTGAATGGTAAAGACGGGGTTAGGGTGAATGGTAAAGACGGGGTTAGGGTGAATGGTAAAGACGGGGTTAAGGTGAATGGTAAAGACGGGGTTAGGGTGAATGGTAAAGACGGGTTAGGAGTGAATGGTAAAGACGGGTTAGGGTGAATGGTAAAGACGGGTTAGGGTGAATGGTAAAGACGGGTTAGGGTGAATGGTAAAGACAGGAGTTAAGGTGAATGGTAAAAGCAGGGTTAGGGTGAATGGTAAAGGCAGGGTTAGGGTGAATGGTAAAGACGGGAGTTAAGGTGAATGGTAAAGACGGGTTAGGGTGAATGGTAAAGACGGGTTAGGAGTGAATGGTAAAGACGGGGTTAGGGTGAATGGTAAAAGCAGGGTTAAGGTGAATGGTAAAACAGGGTTAGGGTGAATGGTAAAGACGGGTTAGGGTGAATGGTAAAGACGGGAGTTAAGGTGAATGGTAAAAGCAGGGGTTAGGGTGAATGGTAAAGACAGGAGTTAGGAGTGAATGGTAAAGACGGGTTAGGGTGAATGGTAAAGACGAGTTAGGGTGAATGGTAAAGACGGGTTAAGGTGAATGGTAAAAAGCAGGGTTAGGAGTGAATGGTAAAGCAGGGTTAGGGTGAATGGTAAAGACGGAGTTAAGGTGAATGGTAAAGACGGGGTTAGGGTGAATGGTAAAGCAGGGTTAGGAGTGAATGGTAAAAACAGGGGTTAAGGTGAATGGTAAAAGAGGGGTTAGGGTGAATGGGAAAAACGGGGTTAGGAGTGAATGGTAAAAGCAGGGTTAGGGTGAATGGTAAAGCGGGGTTAGGGTGAATGGTAAAGACAGGGTTAGGGTGAATGGTAAAGACAGGGTTAGGGTGAATGGTAAAGACGGGGTTAGGGTGAATGGTAAAGACGGGGTTAGGGTGAATGGTAAAGACGGGGTTAGGGTGAATGGTAAAGACGGGGTTAGGGTGAATGGGAAAGACGGGGTTAGGGTGAATGGTAAAGACGGGGTTAGGGTGAATGGTAAAGACGGGGTTAGGGTGAATGGGAAAGGCGCCCCGAGGTACACAGACAAGGGGTTCATTTGAAATGGAAAGGGTCATGATGTTATTCATTCGTCTATCTTCACCCTATTTTCACCAATTGTTTATTGTCCTCTGATTGGTCTCCCTCTGATTGGTCTCCCTCTGATAGGTCTCCCTCTGATAGGTCTCCCTCTGATAGGTCTTCCTCTGATAGGTCTCCCTCTTATAGGTCTCCCTCTGGGCCAGACATCTGCAAAACACAGACCTCCACAAACAGCTGAAATTAAAGTCAACTTAAAGTACAGAATATTCTACAACAAGACTCCTTTGTTACATGTCTCCTTTACAGTGGCTTCAGTAAGTATGCATACAGCACCCCTTGACTTAGTCCACATGTTGTTGTGTTACAGCCTGAACTCAAAATGGATTAAATCAATCTACTCACAATACCCCATAATGACGAAGTGAAACATGATTTTAGAAATGTTTGTACGCTTATGGAAAATTAAATACATAAATATCTAATTTACATAAGTATTTACACTTCTTAGTCAAAACATGTTAGAATCACCTTCGGCAGCGATTACAGCTGTGAGTCTTGTTGCGTAAGTCTCTAAGAGTTTTAACTCAAAGAAAGTAAGTCTCACCTGGATTGTACAATATTTGCACATTATTCTTTAAAAAATTCTTCAAGCTCTGTCAAGTTGGTTGTTGATCATTCCTAGACAGCCATTTTCAAGTCTTGCCATAGATTTTCAAGGCGATTTAATTTAACTAGGCCACTCAAAAAAACTGTAACTAGGCCACTCAGGAACATTCAATGTCGTCTTGGTAAGCAACTCCAGTGTATATTTGGCCTAGTGTTTTAGGTCAGCCTTTCCCAAGGGGTGCTCATTTGGGTTGTTGCCCTAATGCTACACAGCTGATTCAAATGATCAAAGCTGGATGATGAGTGGATTATTTGAATCAGCTGTGTAGTGCTGGGGGTCCCGATGACTGAGTCTGGGAAACACTGTTTTAGGTTATTGTCCTGCTGAAAGGTGAATTTGTCTCCCAGTATCTGTTGGAAAGCAGACTGAACCAGGTTTTCCTCTAGGATTTTGGCTATGCTTAATGTAGCTCTATTCAATTTCTGGCAATGACAAGCATACACATAACATGATGAAGCCACCACCATGCTTGAAAATATGAAGTGGTACTTAGTGATGTGTTGTGTTTCACCCCAAAATAATACTTTGTATTCAGGACAAAATGTTCATTTATTTGCCACATTTTTTGCAGTATTACGTTAGCGCCTTGTTGCAAACACACCCCGGACTCCTGCACCTGTATATAGCCCATCTATAAATAGCCCAACCAACTACCTCATCCCCTACCGTATTGATTTATTTATCTTGCTCCTTTGCACCCCAGTTTTTCTACATTGCACATTCATCTACTGCACATCTACCATTCCAGTGTTTAAATGCTATATTGTAATTACTTTGCCACCATGGCCTATTTATTGCCTTACCTTCCTTATCCTACCTCATTTGCACACATTGTATATAGATGTGTTTTTCTACTGTATTATTGACTGTATGTTTGTTTTACTCCATGTGTAACTATGTGTTGTTGTATGTCGAACTGCTCTGCTTTATCTTGGCCAGGTCGCAGTTGTAAATGAGAACTGGTTCTCAACTTGCCTACCTGGTTAAATAAAGGGGAAATAAAATAAAAATTAAAAAAACAGGATGCATGTTTTTTAAATATTTTTGTTCTGTGGAGGCTTCCTTCTTTTCACTATTTTCACAAATCTCCGTTTTGATATCTAAATGGTTGGGATCAAGTCTTTTAAAAATAGATGCCGGTGTTTTCTTATATAAACATCTACCTAAACGTGTATGTGTGTGTGTTTGTGTGTGTGTTGCAGTGTGGTTAGGTGTGGAGAGGATGTTGGAAGTGATCTGATGGTTTCCTGCTGATCGCTGTGTTTTTTTTCGTCTCCAGCGAAGAATGGCAGACAGGAAGCGCTCCTCCCTGGGAGCTGATGTCACTTCCTGTCCAGTGCTGGCCCGTTGTGTGGGTGCCTGACAGAGGTGACATGGCCCTGCCCTGACAGATGTGCAGGTCGCACAGTTCACACGTTTCATCTGATTTATGGCAACCAAAGGCTTTCTTTGAGTTAAAGCTTGTAAAATGCAAAGAAATTATGAGGAAATTCCACCTTTGTTTGGTCTCTCTACTCAGTGTGACTGATATGAAACTTATTCAAATTCTAGCTCAGATTGACATCCATCAGGAGTTCTGGGGCTACCAGTAGAGAAGCTGTGCTGCAGAGATGGATGAAGTGAATGTATAACAGAGAGGGAGATGGTTTCAAGTCATTCTGCTTCAAGTTCACGTTCTGCCAAGAGGGTGTCATATTTTAACTCTAATTTCTATTGGCTCAGAAAGGAAAAATGTCAGACTAGAAAATCTAATGAGGTATCCCATATTTTTCTATGTAGGCCACTACCTAATTTGTCTTGAATAATAGTTGGCTACACACACACATTAACATGAACACACACACACACACACACACACACACACACACACACACACACACACACACACACACACACACACACACACACACACACACACACACACACACACACACACACACACACACACACACACACACACACACACACACACACACACACACACACACACACACACCTGGGTCCTCACTAATCTCATTAGCTCTCATCAGCAGGCTGAGATCACAGAGCTTGGCGCCTCACTGACTGCTGTGTTCACAACAACAACCGCATCACATTAGCCATCATCCCTACTCCCGCACCCCTGTCTGTACTACTTCCCAAAATACTCCTACCTACCTGGCATCACATCACACACACACACACGCACACACACACACACACACACACTAGACTGCTAGAATGGATCCCTAATGACATTCATATACATTAGAGTTTATATTTTCCCGGTATAAATCACCTTTCTCCCCAGTATTCAAAAGCATTATAAAGCATAGAAATATGTCTGGATTTGATTAGAGCTTTGATCAGCATTAATGAGCCGGCAGGTAGCCTAGTGGTTTGAGCACTGGGCCAGTAACCAAAAGGTTTCTGGATCGAATCCCCGAGCTGACAAGGTAAAAATCTGTTGTTCTGCCCTTGAACTAGGCAGTTAACCCACTGTTCCCTGGTAGGCCGTCATTGTAAATAAGAACTTGTTCCTAACTGACTTGCCCAGTGAAATAAAGGTGAAATTAGAAAGTCAAACCTGAGCCATATATTTAATGAGCCCAAGCCCAAAAAGGCTGTTATCAAATACATATATGATGAAGGCTACTGCACATTACACACAACAGAAAAACAGAAATGCCCATAGATGTAGCTTATTATATGCTCTCTTGGGTAAATAAATGAAACTAGCTCCAGTAGGCTAATCTTTTTAGATGTGAACTGTATTACTGTACTGTATTGTGTTATACTGTATTAGATGGACTGGAATTATGCACATAGTTCAAACCATGATAAAGCACTGAGAGAACATGCGATTCTGGTGCAAAACATGCGGCCTACAGTTACAAGAATAGGCTCGCAAATTTGATTCTAATTTTTAAATATAATAGGGCCTATTTGTCTAATTAGTAGTTATTAGCCTTCCTCCTCTTTCTCTCTCTATTGTTCCTTCATCACTTTCAACAGTTCAATGAAATATTTTTCGGTGTCCTTATGTTTTAATCCTTCTAATGACATCCTTGAATAAAATAGGACTAGAATTAGATGCAGAAGGCTTTCACTTCTCTTCACCAAGATTGAATGGTTCTGGGTCTGAATAAATACAGTAACTGCTATAGCCTACCGCCATTACACATTCGCTCTTCTTTCCAACTATCCGTGAGTTCTATTGGCTGCTATTGGTATAAGAAATGCTAAAAAAAAAAAAATTGTCCAGCAAGATATACTAGTTTAGCTTTTCCTGCATGGGACTTCAAGAGCTAAGGATCGTTTTTTTAAGGAGAGGCCAGTGGAGCACAGGTGCTTGTGTACAAGAGACAGAGGCTATAAGCTAGATGTTTATTATGCATAATCCATCATAAATTAGCTAAATATAAGCCTAATACTGCATTGCGTTTATTACCTGAAAGAGGAAAGCTAGGACATCTGTATATAGGGCTATTTCTCAATATAGAACAGGATTATCTATTTTGGATGCAATTTAAATGGAATTGATGGAGAGAGAGACTGCGAGAGAGTGCTCTGATTTAATGCAATGATATTCAAGTACTAGGCGATTTTAAAACTCTACAGCTGCAATTAAAAAAATATATAATTGTAAAATCTTTACAAAAAATAAGTTGACCCCCTGTAAGTCTGATGGAGATGGATAAATTAGGCGAGCATTGGGTCTTTATATTATTGTAGCATAGGCTATGCTGCAGCAGATGGAGGCCTACCTGACTAGAAAAACAGTTAACATGATGAGATATGATCTACATGCATTGTGAACTGCGCTCCATACTGAGATGGGTCTGTCCCCACCCTGAGTGTTGATGATTCATCATGCGGAGGCCGTAGAGAAGACACATTTAGACATCTCATATCTTTGAACAGTTCCATTTCACGCCATGTTGTTCATATAAATAATTTATTATAATTTACCGGTTTCTCGCAGTTATTTATCCTGGGAAAGGGAGTGGTTTTGGGCGGTAAATCCTGGTAAATCATTCAACCCTAATATACATCCATATAATACTACAGTATGGGAAGACATGACAGGGGCTCCATCACTAGTGGTTTCCTGTGGGAAGTGGGGATGTTTTGTAAACATTATGTGATATAAAAGAATATGGAAGAGATTCAGTATAGGCATGTGTTGAGTCATGCATGATAGAGCATGAGATATAAGAACACTTGGTGGTTGTTGGTTATAGATTTCTATATTCATTCTGAGGTTCTATTTCTAATGAACTGAGCGTTTACAGAAAGACAGCTGTAGGTGAGGTATATGAGTTTTAGCCATGATTGGAGTATTCTGTTTTATGGTCCTTACTTCGAACCAGCTCCAGGCCCATTGTTGTGTTTCGATTCCACTTCCTGCGGGGAAAGGTCAGCCGTGTTTCGGAGAAAGGGAGGGCTGTGAATTATTCATGCCATTGACTTTGTGTCAGCTCTCACAGCTCTCTCGCTGTGTGTGTGTGCATGCATGCGTGCGTGTGTGTGTGTGTTTGTGTGTGAGATATAGGGTAGTAAGAGAGAGAGAGAGAGAGAGAGAGAAAGAGAGAGAAAGAGAGAGAGACAGAGACAGAGACAGAGAGAGAGAGAGAGAGAGATATGTTTTATTCATTTATCTCATTTAGGGTCTCTGACTGCACCTGTTCTGCCATTAAGTAGCCAGACATTTACATTCAATGCTAATTCGGTTTAACTGCGAGCCACACATCGATTCATGGTTAATTCGGTCTGAATAGAGAGCCTTTCCTTTCTCTGGGCCAAATCTCCCTGGCTGGCTGCTGTATGAAAGTTGAGCTGGTTTGTGAGGTCCTGCAGGCTACAATATGATGGTTAGAGTCTGTTATATGAGTAAAGGTGACTGTACCTCCCATTGGCCCGGCTCTTTACAAAGGATCAGGATTGGGGCTGGGAGGGAGGGCAGGAGGCCAGGGCGGTGAATGTTGGGGGGAAACGGCATTGCCACAGGACATGTTCCACACAGATGTGCCTCTCTCCACCCCCTTCTCCCCCTCTCCTCACCCCCTGCCCTGACACCCTCCACCCTGGCCAACCTCTGCCGTCTGCCCCCCTTCCCTTCCTCAGCCTCCCGGCAGAGATCACCTTACGCTAAAAGCAACAAACAGGGCCAGGCCTTGGATCCCCGTCCCCCATCTGTCCCTCCACACACAGGCAGGACGGGCATACATACACATGGCTTATCTATCTGTGAAAAGACAACAACTCTCCCTCAGCGGATGTATCATTCTGAGCCCTTCCTCCAGTTTATACTGACCAGCCCCCATCACACACACACACACACTAGTGTCACACACACACACACTAGTGTCACACACACACACACACACACACACACACACACACACACACACACACACACACACACACACACACACACACACACACACACACACACACACACACACACACACACACACACACACACTCTGGAGTGTCTCACACACACACACACTCTAGTGTCTCTCACTCACACACACACACACACATACTCTAGTTTCTCACACACCAGGTCTCTCACTCTCTCACTGAGTCAAGGGTGACTTCAAACATTCTCCCTTGACTTCGTACAGTCTCAACAAGAAACATGCCCAATGATGACAGGATGTGATGTCATAAGGCAGTGCCTGTTTTCTTCTAATCATGTTTACAAAGAGGGGTCTATCTGGTCCAGTGGTGGAGGAGTCTGTGTGGTGCCCCCCTCCAGACCAGCCTACCTCCACCAGCCTCCTTAGGTGCCCCCCCCCTCTCCGGGCCGGGCCAAGCTAGGCCGGCCTCCCTGCTGCCAACTGGTGGGGATGGGTAAAGTAGCCTCTTGGTCCGTTATGGAGCTGTGGTTTTGGGAGGCCTCTGGCCCCTGGGTGCCTGTAGCACAGAGGCCCTCTCACTCCCCGGGCCATTAGTGTGTCTCAGCCACACACCCCTCCATCCACAGGCCTGACCCCAGAGCCTGCCTGCCATGAATGAGCTGCTGTGTACCACACTGCCTGTAGCCTGCCAGGCCTGGACAGACACAGACACACAGACACAGACACAGACACACACACACACACACACACACTGCCCCCCAAACCACCCAGCCAGGCAGTGAGTGCTGTGCAGTGTGTGTTTCATTAGCACTGTCGTTAAAAAGATAACAGGCGGTGTTCACCTGGTAACTCCCACAGACTCTCAATAGAAACATTCTGATCATTTGGGTGTGTGAGTGCATTGAGTGTGTTTGTGTATGCATGTGTGTATAATTTTATTAAGAGAGGAACTTAACATACCACGTTGTTTCCTCTTACCTCAAGCCTAACGTAATTTATTTCTCTGCATACACACATTCTGCTGGTGCTCTGATGTTGCAGGGAGCGCTGTTGGAAACCCAGGCTTTAAGATTCTTTGTTTTTCATGCTCACCTCACATACAGCCGGGCTTCAAAAGCCCTCTGGAGAGACGTTTAGATGGCTACTGCCCATCAATGTACTGTTTAAATCCACCCTGCCTCCCTGTCTGCCTCCCTGCCTGCGAGCCTGTCAGCCTCTCAGGTTTTAAACTGGTACAGCCACAGGCTCATCAAATCAGGGCCGGCTAGGGAGGAGCAGCCAGCTGTCTCACCGTCCACAACGCGATGACTGTCTCAGACTCAGTGCTTTGGCTGAACATGCAGAGCCCCTCAGACCGATGGCGGTCCTGTCCCGGTCCACTAGTCACAGGGTCAGGGTGGTCACATGGCCTGGCCTAAATGGACTGACCAGGCTGTGAGTGACAGCGTGGGCCAGGGGATGGCTGGACCTCTGGGAATATGAGGGCAGCCTGGCCTGTCTGTGTCGAAGCAGACATAGTGTGACAGGGGATGGGGGGATGAGGGGGGCTGTCACTGTCTGTCTGCCACTCACCACCACACAATGGAGGCCCACATATCACTCCTGGAAATGAAGACGAGGAATAAACAGACAAAGTAAAACAAAGAACCCAGGAAAAAGACAGATTTGATTGGTTTGGTGTATTTCTTTCTGGAAGAAAAGTAGTGGAATCTCTTTGCAACAAACACAAGTGGTTTTACTAACCAGTATGGTGGTTGTACTAACCAGTATGGTGGTTGTACTGTACAGTATGGTGATTGTACTAACCAGTATGGTGATTGTACTAACCAGTATGGGGGTTGTACTAACCAGTATGGTGGTTCTACTGTACAGTATGGTGGTTGTACTAACCAGTATGGTGGTTGTACTAACCAGTATGGTGGTTGTACTAACCAGTATGGTGGCTGTACTAACCAGTATGGTGGTTGTACTAACCAGTATGGTGGCTGTACTAACCAGTATGGTGGTTGTACTAACCAGTATGGTGGTTGTACTAACCAGTATGGTGGCTGTACTAACCAGTATGGTGGATGTACTAACCAGTATGGTGGCTGTACTAACCAGTATGGTGGCTGTACTAACCGGTATGGTGGCTGTACTAACCAGTATGGTGGTTGTACTGTACAGTATGGTGGTTGTACTAACCAGTATGGTGGTTGTACTAACCAGTATGGTGGCTGTACTAACCAGTATGGTGGCTGTACTAACCAGTATGGTGGTTGTACTAACCAGTATGGTGGCTGTACTAACCAGTATGGTGGCTGTACTAACCAGTATGGTGGTTGTACTAACCACTATGGTGGCTGTACTAACCAGTATGGTGGCTGTACTAACCACTATGGTGGTTGTACTAACCAGTATGGTGGCTGTACTAACCCCTATGGTGGTTGTACTAACCAGTATGGTGGTTGTACTAACCAGTATGGTGGCTGTACTAACCAGTATGGTGGCTGTACTAACCAGTATGGTGGCTGTACTAACCCCTATGGTGGTTGTACTAACCAGTATGGTGGTTGTACTAACCAGTATGGTGGCTGTACTAACCAGTATGGTGGCTGTACTAACCAGTATGGTGGTTGTACTAACCAGTATGGTGGTTGTACTGTACAGTATGGTGGTTCTACTGTTCAGTATGGTGGCTGTACTAACCAGTATGGTGGCTGTACTAACCAGTATGGTGGTTGTACTGTACAGTATGGTGGCTGTACTAACCAGTATGGTGGCTGTACTAACCAGTATGGTGGTTGTACTGTACAGTATGGTGGCTGTACTAACCCCTATGGTGGTTGTACTAACCAGTATGGTGGTTGTACTGTACAGTATGGTGGTTCTACTGTACAGTATGGTGGCTGTACTAACCACTATGGTGGTTGTACTAACCAGTATGGTGGTTGTACTAACCAGTATGGTGGCTGTACTAACCAGTATGGTGGTTGTACTGTACAGTATGGTGGTTCTACTGTTCAGTATGGTGGCTGTACTAACCAGTATGGTGGTTGTACTAACCAGTATGGTGGCTGTACTAACCACTATGGTGGCTGTACTAACCAGTATGGTGGTTGTACTAACCAGTATGGTGGTTGTACTAACCAGTATGGTGGCTGTACTAACCAGTATGGTGGCTGTACTAACCAGTATGGTGGTTGTACTAACCAGTATGGTGGTTGTACTGTACAGTATGGTGGTTGTACTAACCAGTATGGTGGTTGTACTAACCAGTATGGTGGCTGTACTAACCAGTATGGTGGTTGTACTAACCAGTATGGTGGTTGTACTAACCACTATGGTGGTTGTACTAACCAGTATGGTGATTGTACTAACCAGTATGGTGGTTGTACTAACCAGTATGGTGGCTGTACTAACCCCTATGGTGGTTGTACTAACCAGTATGGTGGTTGTACTAACCAGTATGGTGGCTGTACTAACCAGTATGGTGGCTGTACTAACCAGTATGGTGGCTGTACTAACCCCTATGGTGGTTGTACTAACCAGTATGGTGGTTGTACTAACCAGTATGGTGGCTGTACTAACCAGTATGGTGGCTGTACTAACCAGTATGGTGGTTGTACTAACCAGTATGGTGGTTGTACTGTACAGTATGGTGGTTCTACTGTTCAGTATGGTGGCTGTACTAACCAGTATGGTGGCTGTACTAACCAGTATGGTGGTTGTACTGTACAGTATGGTGGCTGTACTAACCAGTATGGTGGCTGTACTAACCAGTATGGTGGTTGTACTGTACAGTATGGTGGCTGTACTAACCCCTATGGTGGTTGTACTAACCAGTATGGTGGTTGTACTGTACAGTATGGTGGTTCTACTGTACAGTATGGTGGCTGTACTAACCACTATGGTGGTTGTACTAACCAGTATGGTGGTTGTACTAACCAGTATGGTGGCTGTACTAACCAGTATGGTGGTTGTACTGTACAGTATGGTGGTTCTACTGTTCAGTATGGTGGCTGTACTAACCAGTATGGTGGTTGTACTAACCAGTATGGTGGCTGTACTAACCACTATGGTGGCTGTACTAACCAGTATGGTGGTTGTACTAACCAGTATGGTGGTTGTACTAACCAGTATGGTGGCTGTACTAACCAGTATGGTGGCTGTACTAACCAGTATGGTGGTTGTACTAACCAGTATGGTGGTTGTACTGTACAGTATGGTGGTTGTACTAACCAGTATGGTGGTTGTACTAACCAGTATGGTGGCTGTACTAACCAGTATGGTGGTTGTACTAACCAGTATGGTGGTTGTACTAACCACTATGGTGGTTGTACTAACCAGTATGGTGATTGTACTAACCAGTATGGTGGTTGTACTAACCAGTATGGTGTATAGTGATCTTATAACATGTAGTGTTTAAACCCAGTGTTAGTAAGGGCTGTATTGCTCCTGTTGGAGAGCTGGTTACTGTGTGTCTGAATGAGTACTGAGTGTTTGGTGGTGAGGAGACGAGAGGACAGTTGGAGCCAGTGTGCAGGGCTGCTGACATGGCCCTGGTGTTGGTGTTAGTGCTCAGTCAGGCCTCAGGTGTTACTGAGTACAGAGCATCAGATTCAGAACAGGGCCTGGAGCCCCCTCTCTCTCACCCCCTCTCTCTCCCTCTCTCTCTCTCTCTCTGCTTTCTCTCACTCTCCATCTTTCTCTCTCTCTCTCTCTCTCTCTCTCTCTCTCTCTCTCTCTCTCTCTCTCTCTCTCTCTCTCTCTCTCTCTCTCTCTCTCTCTCTCTCTCTATATATATATATATATATATTTCTATCTATCTCTCTGCTTTCTCTCTTTCTCTCTCTTTTTGTTCCCTCACTTTTCTGGAGGAGGGAATACCCTGGGGGGTTTGTGGGTAACTATGATTGACTAGCTGAATATTTGGCTGGTTTCAAACTGCCAGTCCTCGCTCTACTACTCTCTCTCTCTCTCTCTCTCTCTCTCTCTCTCTCTCTCTCTCTCTCTCTCTCTCTCTCTCTCTCTGTCTCTCTGTCTCTCTCTCTCTCTCTCTCTCTCTGTCTCTCTCTCTCTCTCTCTCTCTCTGTCTCTCTCTCTCTCTCTCTCTCTCTCTCTCTGTCTCTCTCTCTCTCTGTCTCTCTCTCTCTCTCTCTCTCTCTCTCTGTCTCTCTCTCTCTCTCTCTCTCTCTCTCTCTCTCTCTCTCTCTCTCTCTCTCTCTCTCTCTCTCTCTCTCTCTCTCTGTCTCTCTCTCTCTCTCTCTCTCTCTGTCTCTCTCTCTCTCTCTCTCTCTCTCTCTCTCTCTCTCTCTCTCTCTCTCTCTCTCTCTCTCTCTCTCTCTGTGACAGTCTTCTCCCCCCCATTTTTGGTTCTTTGGACAAGATGAAGAACCATTTATTAAAAAAGGTTCTAAAGGTTAGAAATCAACGCTAACAAAAACATTCCCTTTTAATTTGTTTATATCCATATTAACGATGCTTCTACATGATTTCGCCTGGTCAGAAAAATGTCTCGCTGA
This sequence comes from Brachymystax lenok tsinlingensis, assembly GCA_030435695.1. NCBI lineage: Eukaryota > Metazoa > Chordata > Actinopteri > Salmoniformes > Salmonidae > Brachymystax > Brachymystax lenok. The sequence goes on along the minus strand of CM059792.1, from coordinate 44,443,201 downwards.
CGTCCGACACCGTTAGCGCTCTTTGGCAAGAGGAAGATTGAATTCATATTTCGCAACATTGTTGCCGAGGTCTGAGTGGCAAACAGCAATGTTAATACAAACCTGTGCTGTTACAAACTAAATGCTAGCTAGAAACAAGAGGAAATACTGTGTTTAATAAAAGCATACAGTCTTAGATAAAAATGGGTTATATATAGAACCTTTTGGTCAATTCAAAATGTAACTGCCAGTCCGATTCAAAAAGCAACTGCCAATCCATTCCAGCATTTATTTTGAATTTTTTTATTTAACCTTTATTTATCTAGGCAAGTCAGTTCAGAACAAATTCTTATTTTCATCAACGGGCTAAGAACAGTGGGATAACAGCCTTGTTCAGGGGCAGAACGACAAATTCTTTACCTTGTCAGCCAAGGGATTTGATCTAGCAACCCTTTTGGTTACTAGTCCAAGGCTTTAACCGCTAGGCTACCTGCCACCCAGTGGTGACAATGGAAGAGGAAGGTGGTTGAACGTAAAGTAGCCTACCAATAAGCACATTCTTTCTCAATGTATTAAGGTAGGCAAAGTTGACAATTTAATTGAATATATGAATTCATAGTCATATGATAAACTATAGGCTAGATAAATAAAGTATTTTGAGCATGTTTGTGAGCTAGCTAGAAAATGCTAGGCTACTTTAATTTGCCACTACAAGCTCTTTAAAATAAAAGTTATTTTTTATTATGGGATATGCCAAATAGAACTACAGACCCTGCCTGACATTGGCAATTGGCTAATTGTTTATTTTATATCAGTATGTCAGTGTGGAGTCAATTGAGGGGACTAGCCTCTGTTTCATGGTGTTAGAAGACTTGCTGACTAAAGGAAGGGAATCTCTTCTATAGTATAAGCTAGTCCAAATATTGTCATATCCGATATAATCGTTTTGCACCGTTAATGACTAGTTTTCTTTTGCGTTTTTACGATATTTAAGTCACATTCTGATTAAATAATCTTAGTATGGCGAAAAAATAAGGTGATGTTAATTCATGCAGACTTCATTTAACATGTTGATACATCCTTACTGATGAAACTGTACAGTTTTGATTTGTAAAGTTCAAATAGAGTATAGTCTTGCACGTCACGATATATCATTAATGACAGATTCTCCCTCCAGTTACTGCTGGTGTGCTGAGCACTGTGCTCCACAATGACTGTAGTTCTACCTCCAGTTACTGCTGGTGTGCTGAGCACTGTGCTCCACAATGACTGTAGTTCTACCTCCAGTTACTGCTGGTGTGCTGAGCACTGTGCTCCACAATGACTGTAGTTCTACCTCCAGTTACTGCTGGTGTGCTGAGCACTGTGCTCCACAATGACTGTAGTTCTACCTCCAGTTACTGCTGGTGTGCTGAGCACTGTGCTCCACAATGACTGTAGTTCTACCTCCAGTTACTGCTGGTGTGCTGAGCACAGGAGGTGGGAGGAGGTGAGAGAGGAGGTGGGAGGAGGTGAGAGAGGAGGAGGGAGGAGGGGAAGGGAGAGAGAAGGAGGGAGGAGGTGAGAGAAGAGGAGGGAGGAGGTGAGAAAGGAGGTGGGAGGAGGTGGGAGGAGGTGAGAGGAGGTGAGAGGAGGTGAGAGAGGAGGTGGGAGGAGGTGAGAGAGGAGGAGGGAGGAGGGAGGAGGGAGAGAAATATGCCAGCAATGCATCACTTAATTATTAATAGCAGCATCCAAATAAAAAGGCAAACCTTTTGGTGGTTGAATTAACGGATGGCTGAGTCCAAGCCGCCCGCACCAGGTCCCAGGGAGCCACGGGCACTGGAGGAGAGAGTGTCACTACGCCACACCGCTGCACTCAAAACACTCCACACAGCCTGGTTTCACTTCCTGAGTGTGTGTATGTGTGTGTGTGTGTTTTAGGGGGCATTGAGTTCACCTCGTCCGAACACAGGAAGATTGGTGAAAGGTGTCCTGGTTGTTTTTCTCAACACTGTGCTTCCCACCTGAGCCTGGTGAATTGCCTGTTAAATAGAACCTAAATGCTTCTGTCATTGTCACTGTGCTGCTTCTCCAGACCAATTTAGTCTGGTAGGGCTGTTAGTCTGATAGGGTTGTTAGACTGGTAGGGCTGTTAGTCTGGTAGGGCTGTTAGACTGGTAGGGCTGTTAGTCTGGTAGGGCTGTTAGTCTGATAGGGTTGTTAGACTGGTAGGGCTGTTAGTCTGATAGGGCTGTTAGTCTGATAGGGCTGTTAGTCTGGTAGGGCTGTTAGTCTGGTAGGGTTGTTAGTCTGGTAGGGCTGTTAGTCTGGTAGGGTTGTTAGTCTGGTAGGGCTGTTAGTCTGGTAGGGCTGTTAGTCTGGTAGGGTTGTTAGTCTGGTAGGGCTGTTAGTCTGGTAGGGTTGTTAGTCTGGTAGGGCTGTTAGTCTGTTAGGGTTTTTAGTCTGATAGGGTTTTTAGTCTGTTAGGGCTGTTAGACTGGTAGGGCTGTTAGTCTGATAGGGTTTTTAGTCTGATAGGGTTTTTAGTCTGATAGGGTTTTTAGTCTGATAGGGCTGTTAGACTGGTAGGGTTTTTAGTCTGATAGGGCTGTTAGACTGGTAGGGCTGTTAGTCTGATAGGGTTTTTAGTCTGATAGGGTTTTTAGTCTGTTAGGGCTGTTAGACTGGTAGGGCTGTTAGACTGGTAGGGCTGTTAGTCTGATAGGGTTTTTAGTCTGATAGGGTTTTTAGTCTGATAGGGCTGTTAGACTGGTAGGGTTTTTGTTTTCTAAGTACTCTGGTATCAGATGATGGAAGTGTTGACAGAAGCCAGGAATGACTATAACATAAATTACACATCCCAGTAATGTACACATATCTCTCTGGAAGCAACACCTCTTGTATGCAGTGATATTTTCCTCTCTCCTTCTGGGTGCGTAGCTGGGATTCCTGAGGTTGGGTGGAAGGAGGTTTAGTTAGTGTATTTCAGGCCTCCAGCCAGCCGCTAAAATGTTCCTCGGCTTTAACAGTCTCTTACCGTGTTGAATGATTCATTTCTCCTCTCCAATCCCACCGTTCAGGTTCACAGCAGAGACGTGCCATAACCCACTGGGGGCAACGTGTGTGTGTGTTCGTGTGTGTGAATGTGCATGGGAGTGTGGGGTGGCTTGAGGCTTGTGGCTGGGAGGTTAAGGTGCTGGGGCCTGGGGTGATTTGAAGGAGGCAGCCCTCTCTAAGACACCTCTCACTAGAGCCTGCTCAACAACATCTCTATTCTATGTCTGAAACCCATTCTTACTCTCACTCCAGCTTATTTCAAATCAAAACATTTTGTTCGCTCTTTTCAATTAGTGGTGTCAAACTACCTTGATATTTGAATATCTGCATCTGTGCATTAATTGAGTGCTAATTTGTAGGCTTGCAAGTAGAATGCTGTGATCAGTGTGTGCAGGTTAACAAGGACCTGTCCTCTCCTTCCTTGCCTAGTTAAATAAAGGTTACATTTTAAATAAATACAAATCCTGCCTCCCTCCCTCCCTGACTAGTGGTCTCCCTCCCTCCCTGACTAGTGGTCTCCCTCCCTCCCTGACTAGTGGTCTCCCTCCCTCCCTGACTAGTGGCTTCCCTCCCTCCCTAGTGGCCTCCCTGCCTAGTGGCTTCCCTCCCTCCCTGACTAGTGGTCTCCCTGCCTCCCTGCCTAGTGGTCTCCCTCCCTCCCTGACTAGTGGTCTCCCTCACTCCCTGACTAGTGGCTTCCCTCCCTCCCTAGTGGTCTCCCTGCCTCCCTGCCTAGTGGTCTCCCTCCCTCCCTGACTAGTGGTCTCCCTCACTCCCTGACTAGTGGTCTCCCTCCCTCCCTGACTAGTGGTCTCCCTCCCTCCCTGACTAGTGGTCTCCCTCCCTCCCTGACTAGTGGTCTCCCTCCCTCCCTGACTAGTGGTCTCCCTCCCTCCCTAGTGGCCTCCCTGCCTAGTGGCTTCCCTCCCTGAAGCCTGCCTAGTGACCTTCCTCCCTGCCTGCCTAGTGACCTTCCTTCCTCCCTGCCTAGTGGTCTCCCTCCCTGTCTAGTGACCTTCCTTCCTCCCTGCCTGCCTAGTGGTCTCCCTCCCTGCCTGCCTAGTGACCTTCCTTCCTCCCTGCCTGCCTAGTGACCTTCCTTCCTCCCTCCCTGACTAGTGGTCTCCCTCCCTCCCTGACTAGTGGTCTCCCTCCCTCCCTGCCTAGTGGTCTCCCTCCCTCCCTGACTAGTGGCTTCCCTCCCTCCCTAGTGGTCTCCCTGCCTCCCTGCCTAGTGGTCTCCCTCCCTCCCTGACTAGTGGTCTCCCTCCCTCCCTGACTAGTGGTCTCCCTCCCTCCCTGACTAGTGGTCTCCCTCCCTCCCTGACTAGTGGTCTCCCTCCCTCCCTAGTGGCCTCCCTGCCTAGTGGCTTCCCTCCCTGAAGCCTGCCTAGTGACCTTCCTCCCTGCCTGCCTAGTGACCTTCCTTCCTCCCTGCCTAGTGGTCTCCCTCCCTGTCTAGTGACCTTCCTTCCTCCCTGCCTGCCTAGTGGTCTCCCTCCCTGCCTGCCTAGTGACCTTCCTTCCTCCCTGCCTGCCTAGTGGTCTCCCTCCCTGCCTGTCTAGTGGTCTCCCCCCCTGCCTGCCTAGTGACCTTCCTTCCTCCCTGCCTGCCTAGTGGTCTCCCTCCCTGCCTAGTGGTCTCCCTCCCTCCCTGCCTAGTAGTCTCCCTCCCTGCCTGCCTAGTGACCTTCCTTCCTCCCTGCCTGCCTAGTGGTCTCCCTCCCTGCCTAGTGGTCTCCCTCCCTCCCTGCCTAGTAGTCTCCCTCCCTGCCTGCCTAGTGACCTTCCTTCCTCCCTGCCTGCCTAGTGGTCTCCCTCCCTGCCTAGTGGTCTCCCTGCCTGCCTGCCTAGGGACCTTCCTTCCTCCCTGACTGCCTAGTGGTCTCCCTCCATGTGTTATGTATAGCCCTAACGTTCACACCACTGATTTCCTCCGGCAGCTGGCAGCTCTTAAACAGGTTTGGCTATGGTGCAGCCAGCTGCTGGGGAACAGATCCTAGAGCTTTCCTCCCTCTCTCCTCTCTCCTCTCTCCTCTCTCTCTCTCCTCTCTCTCTCCTCTCTCCTCTCTTCTCTCTCCTCTCTCCTCTCTCTCCTCTCTCCTTTCTCCCAGCTCCACAGCAGCTCTCTCTGTGGTAACGACAGGTTATGAAGCCAGCCAGCTAGGGAGATAACTACCAAAGAAACACTCTTTCATTTCCCTTTTCTTTATGCCCTTTGTTTTGCTCTGGGTTTCTGGGTAGGGGAGTTGCAGCAATACCACAGGAGACACAGTGACCCAAATCAATAGCCTCATCCAGTCTGACTGTTTGGGATGCATTTCTGTAGATATGGGCAGGCACAGGGACAGAGACAATGATTACAGAGAGACAGAGAGAGAGAGATACAGGACATACAGAGAGAGATAGCTACAGCATCAGAGATAGATACAGGGACAGGGATAGGGACTGGGATTGAGATAGGGACAGCAATATAGACACGGACAGGGATGGCTACAGAGACAGGGACAGGGACAGGGATAGAGACAGGGACAGGGATAGAGACCGGGACAGGGATAGAGACAGGGACAGCAATAAAGACAGGGACAGGGATAGAGACAGGGACAGCAATAGAGACAGGGACAGGAATGGCTACAGAGACAGGGATAGGGACAGGGACAGGGATGGCTACAGAGACAGGGATAGAGACAGGGACAGGGATGGCTACAGAGACAGGGATAGAGACAGGGACAGCAATAGAGACAGGGACATGGATGGCTACAGAGACAGGGATAGAGACAGGGACAGGGATGGCTACAGAGACAGGGATAGAGACAGGGACAGGGATGGCTACAGAGACAGGGATAGAGACAGGGACAGGGATAGAGACAGGGATAGAGACAGGGACAGGGATAGAGACAGAGATAGAGACAGGGATAGAGACAGGGATAGAGACAGGGACAGGGATAGAGACAGAGACAGGGATAGAGACAGAGACAGGGACAGGGATAGAGACAGAGACAGAGATATAGACAGGGAATAGAGACAGAGATAGAGACAGGGACAGGGATAGAGACAGGGACAGGGATAGAGACAGGGACAGCAATAGAGACAGGGACAGGGATAGAGACAGGGATAGAGACAGGGACAGCAATAGAGACAGAGACAGGGATAGAGACAGGGACAGGGATAGAGACAGAGATAGAGACAGGGACAGCAATAGAGACAGGGACAGGGACAGGGATAGAGACAGGGACAGGGATAGAGACAGAGATAGGGACAGCAATAGAGACAGGGACAGGGACAGGCATAGAGACAAGGACAGGGATAGAGACAGAGACAGCGATAGAGACAGGGACAGAGACAAGGACATAGGAAGCATGGACAGGGTGCCCTCATCTTGGAGCCTGGGGCTGTGTGTCAGGATAGCCTGTCCTCCAGGTCACAGTGTCAGGATAGCCTGCCCTCTAGGTCACAGTGTCAGGATAGCCTGTCCTGCAGGTCACAGTGTCAGGATAGCCTGCCCTCTAGGTCACAGTGTCAGGATAGCCTGTCCTGCAGGTCACAGTGTCAGGATAGCCTGCCCTCTAGGTCACAGTGTCAGGATAGCCTGTCCTCCAGGTCACAGTGTCAGGATAGCCTCCCTCTAGGTCACAGTGTCAGGATAGCCTGCCCTCTAGGTCACAGTGTCAGGATAGCCTGTCCTCCAGGTCACAGTGTCAGGATAGCCTGCCCTCTAGGTCACAGTGTCAGGATAGCCTCCCTCTTGGTCACAGTGTCAGGATAGCCTGTCTTCCAGGTCACAGTGTCAGGATAGCCTGTCCTCCAGGTCACAGTGTCAGGATAGTCTGTCCTCCAGGTCACAGTGTCAGGATGGCCTGTCCTCTAGGTCAGAGTGTCAGGAAATCCTGTCCTCTAGGGTTTCAGAACAGCCCGTTTGTAGTCCTGTAATGTGGTGGTGACATCATGGTTGCGATTGATGTCATCTCTGAGATTGTCTGTCTGTGTGTGTGGAGGGAGCAGCTGGGAGTTCCTGTTGGACATCCCCCCCAGCGCTCCAGGAAGAGAGCGCTAGCGTCCCGCCGAGCGGATCATTGTTATTCACCCTTTGCCTGGCCGGCCTGTTCGATGGCCACACACACAGTCTGCATCGCCCCCAGCAACGCACAGCAGAAGCCCTAACAACAACAAACAAGGCCTGGAGCTGCCTCATGCATACAGAACAACACACTCAGAACAACACACTCAGAACAACACACTCAGAACAACACACACAGAACAACACACAGAGAACAACACACACAGAACAACACACAGAGAACAACACACACAGAACAGCACACTCAGAACAACACACTCAGAACAACACACTCAGAACAACATACACAGACAAACACACAGAGAACAACACACACAGAACAACACACTCAGAACAACACACTCAAACACAAACAGAACAACTTACTCAGACAAACACACACAGAACAACACACTCAAACACAAACAGAACAACACACTCAGAACAACACACTCAGAACAACACACTCAGACAAACATACACAGACAAACACACAGAGAACAACACACACAGAACAACACACTCAGAACAACACACTCAAACACAAACAGAACAACACACTCAGACAAACACACACAGAACAACACACTCAAACACAAACAGAACAACACACTCAGAACAACACACTCAGAACAACACACTCAGAACAACACACTCAGACAAACATACACAGACAAACACACAGAGAACAACACACACAGAACAACACACTCAGAACAACACACTCAAACACAAACAGAACAACACACTCAGACAAACACACACAGAACAACACACTCAGAACAACACACCCAGAACAACACACTCAGAACAACACACTCAGAACAACACACTCAAACACAAACAGAACAACACACTCAGACAAACACACACAGAACAACACACTCAGAACAACACACTCAGAACAACACACCCAGAACAACACACTCAGAACAACACACTCAGAACAAAACAGTCAGAACAACACACTCAGAACAACACACTCAGAACAACAGAGACGTCAGTAGCAACCGTGCAACAATAACCCCAGCTAGCAGAGACTACTCTATACAAAGCAAAGCACATTCAGGGCTTGGCCCTTTCATAAAAATGTACAGCAGAGGCATTAAAGAAAGGAAACCAAAGTTTGTGTTTTCAAGAAACCAAAGCAAATGAACACCAACCAGATGTCGAGGTAGTGTTGTGGTTGCGCTCAGTGGTTCTCTCTCAGGGAGAGCAGTCCCGGTGACGGGAGGTCGCTGTGCTGACACGTTTCTCTACAGTTTGGGAGGAGTGTTACCCTACCTACCTCGACAAGGCAAATATGTGCTCCCCAGTGGTGCACTGGTCTAAGACACTGCATCTCAGTGCAAGAGGCGTCACTACAGTCCCTGGTTTGAATCCAGGCTGCATCACATCTGGCTGTGATTGGGCGGTGCACAATTGGCCCAGCGTTGTCCGGGTTTGGCTGGGCTAGGCTGTCATTGTAAATAAGAATTTGTTCTTAACTGATTTGCCTAGTTAAATAAAGGTGAAATAAAAAATGACAAGTCTAGTTGCTTTGTGGGAGACAGTAGGAGACTAACACACTGTAATTTGTATCTTTGTCTAAGTAGATGTTTCCCTGTCAGTCTGTTACACCAGGTGATAAACATGTGTGTCTAGTCTCAGCAGGGTGTGAAGATGTGTGTTTTTAGCAGTTGTGTTGTATGGACAAGATGATATGTCTATGACTTGAGGCTGCCCTCTTACCCTTTTAAAAGAGGAACATGGTTAGGACATGCCCTCCTGGGAGTCTAGCTAGCTAACGAGAGAGTAGCAGAGCAGATCCGTCCATCCGGTTGTCTGTGTTAGCGCTGAGTTACTGTTAGCCCCAGGCTAATTCTCCTCCTCAGACTGACTGAGGTGTGTGGAACACAGCACCTGAACTCTGACCCCATGTCACTGCTGATAATATCATTCTGACACTTATTATGCACGTCTGACCAGTGATGCAATACACAATTCCTTCCCAGAAGTGTGATTAAATCATTGGCATAAGCTTGTGCCATTATTATTTCTGTGATGATTGGTTTCTAATTACATATTAAAATGAGGGTAGAATCGATCTTTCAGCAATCGGGCTGGAATTCAACACGATGACAGCGATATTGTGCATCTCTTTGTAACAGCGCTGTTTATTTCAGGACATGTAGGTTTATAGGCTTCAGTGAAGACCACCTCTGCTCTCACTATCACTCCCTCTCCCCTCAGAGAGATGCTGCACAGTCACGGTGCACACGCACACCATAGCGACACATGCTTCACTGCATCACGACACAATGTATGGCTGTACTTGTTATTGTCTTCTCCTTTCTCCACCTCCTCCACTCTCTCCTCCTCCTCCTCCTCCTCTCCTACTCTCCTCCACCACCTCCTCCTCCCTCTCCTCCTCCCTCTCCTCCACCTCCTCCTCCCTCCTGCCTCCTCCTCCTCTCCCCCCACATCCTCGTCCTCCTCCCTCTCATCCTCCACCTCCTCCTTCTCTCTTCCTCTCGTCCTCATCCACCTCCTCCTCCTCCCCCTCCTCCCTCTCCTCCTCCTCTCCTCTCTGCCACCTACTCCTCCTCCTCCCTTTCCTCCCCCCCTCCTCTGCTCCACCTCCCCCTCCTCTCCTCCACCTCCTCCACCACCTCCTCCTCTACTCCTCCACCTCCTCCACATCCTCCTCCTCCCCCTCCTCCCTCTCTCCTCCTCCTCCTCCTCTCCGCCACCTACTCCTCCTCCCTTTCCTCCTCCTCTACTCCTCCACCTCCTCCTCCCTCTATTCCTCCACCTTCTCCACCTCCTCCTCTCCTCTACCTCCTCCACCTCCTCCTCCTCTCCTCCTCTCCTCTTCCACCTCCTCCTCCCTGTCTTCCTCCTCCTCCTCTCTTCCACCTCCTCCTCCTCTTCTTGTCCTCCTCCTCCCCCTCGTCCTCCTCCTCCCGCTCCTCTTCCTCTTCTTTTTATGTGTAAACTTGATATTAGGGTTTGAGGATATGTATTCTTTACAACATTAACTAGAACCTTCTCAGGGGATGCAAATTGTGTGGTGAGAAATGTTCTAAACCAAACTACAACTCTTCAGACATAGGAAAACTGGTGTTGAACCCTCTCGCTCCCTCTCCATCTGTCTGCTCAACCATAGTCTTATGTTTGGGGGATATTTGTAAAATCCATTTTTGGGGACAGTTTGAAGCTGATTAGGGTTGCAAAAGCTACTGGTAATCTACCAAAATTACTGCAATCTTCTGTCATTTTAGTAATTAACAGTTACTCTATGGCAACCGATGGTAACATTGGTAATTTATACTTTACACAGAAAGTATTAATATATAGCAAGAGTTTCTAGTAGATAGACCATATGGATCAAGAGTTTCTAATAGATAGACCATATGGATCAAGAGTTTCTAGTAGACAGACCATATGGTTCATGAGTTTCTAGTAGATAGACCATATGGTTAATGAGTTTCTAATAGATAGACCATATGGATCAAGAGTTTCTAGTAGATAGACAATATGGTTAATGAGTTTCTAATAGATAGACCATATGGTTAATGAGTTTCTAATAGATAGACCATATGGTTCATGAGTTTCTAGTAGATAGACCATATGGTTCATGAGTTTCTAGTAGATAAACCATATGGTTCATGAGTTTCTAGTAGACAGACAATATGGTTAATGAGTTTCTAGTAGATAGACCATATGGTTCATGAGTTTCTAGTAGATAGACCACATGGTTCATGAGTTTCTAGTAGATAGACCATATGGTTAATGAGTTTCTTGTAGATAGAACATATGGTTCATGAGTTTCTAGTAGATAGACCATATAGTTCATGAGTTTCTAGTGGATAGACCATATGGTTCATGAGTTTCTAGTAGATAGACCATATGGTTCATGAGTTTCTAGTGGATAGACCATATGGTTCATGAGTTTCTAGTGGATAGACTATATGATTAATGAGTTTCTAGTAGATAGACCATATGGATCATGAATTTCTAGTAGATAGACCATATGGTTCATGAGTTTCTAGTAGATAGACCATATGGTTCATGAGTTTCTAGTAGATAGACCATATAGTTCATGAGTTTCTAGTAGATAGACCATATGGTTCATGAGTTTCTAGTGGATAGACCATATGGATCAAGAGTTTCTAGTAGATAGACCATATGGTTCATGAGTTTCTAGTGGATAGACCATATGGTTCATGAGTTTCTAGTAGATATACAATATGGTTCATGAGTTTCTAGTGGATAGACCATATGGATCAAGAGTTTCTAGTGGATAGACCATATGGTTCAAGAGTCTCTAGTGCATAGACCATACGGTTCAAGAGTTTCTAGTGGATAGACCATATGGTTCATGAGTTTCTAGTAGATAGACCACATGGCTCATGAGTTTCTAGTGGATAGACCATATGGTTCATGAGTTTCTAGTAGATAGACAATATGGTTCATGAGTTTCTAATAGATAGACCATATGGTTAATGAGTTTCTAGTAGATAGACCATATGGTTCATGAGTTTCTAGTAGATAGACCATATGGTTCATGAGTTTCTAGTAGATACACCATATGGTTAATGAGTTTCTAGTAGATAGACCATATGGTTCAAGAGTTTCTAGTGGATAAACAATATGGTTCATGAGTTTCTAGTAGATAGACCATATGGTTAATGAGTTTCTAGTAGATAGACCATATGGTTAATGAGTTTCTAATAGATAGACCATATGGTTCATGAGTTTCTAGTAGATAGACCATATAGTTAATGAGTTTCTAGTAGGTAGACCATATGGGTAATGAGTTTCTAGTAGATAGACCATATGGTTCATGGGTTTCTAGTAGATAGACCATATGGTTCATGAGTTTCTAGTAGATAGACCATATGGGTCATGGGTTTCTAGTAGATAGACCATATAGTTAATGAGTTTCTAGTAGACAGACCATATGGTTCATGAGTTTCTAGTAGATAGACCATATGGTTAATGAGTTTCTAGTAGATAGACCATATGGTTCATGAGTTTCTAGTAGATAGACCATATGGTTCATGAGTTTCTAGTAGACAGACAATATGGTTAATGAGTTTCTAGTAGATAGACCATATGGTTAATGAGTTTCTAGTAGATAGACCATATGGTTCATGAGTTTCTAGTAGATAGACCATATGGTTCATGAGTTTCTAGTAGACAGACAATATGGTTAATGAGTTTCTAGTAGATAGACCATATGGTTCATGAGTTTCTAGTAGATAGACCATATGGTTCATGAGTTTCTTGTAGATAGACCATATGGTTAATGAGTTTCTTGTAGATAGAACATATGGTTCATGAGTTTCTAGTAGATAGACCATATGGTTCATGAGTTTCTAGTCGATAGACCATATGGTTCATGAGTTTCTAGTAGATAGACCATATAAGGCTCAAGGGTTTCTAGTAGACAGACCATACGGTTCATGAGTTTCTAGTAGATAGACCATATGGTTAATCAGTTTCTAGTAGATAGACCATATGGATCATGAGTTTCTAGTAGATAGACCATATGGTTCATGAGTTTCTAGTAGATAGACTATATGGTTCATGAGTTTCTAGTAGATAGACCATATGGTTAATGAGTTTCTAATAGATAGACCATATGGTTAATGAGTTTCTAATAGATAGACCATATGGTTCATGAGTTTCTAGTAGATAGACCATATTGTTCATGAGTTTCTAGTAGATAGACCATATGGTTAATGAGTTTCTAATAGATAGACCATATGGTTCATGCGTTTCTAGTAGATAGACCATATGGTTAATGAGTTTCTAATAGATAGACCATATGGTTCATGAGTTTCTAGTAGATAGACCATATTGTTCATGAGTTTCTAGTAGATAGACCATATGGTTAATGAGTTTCTAATAGATAGACCATATGGTTCATGCGTTTCTAGTAGATAGACCATATGGTTCATGAGTTTCTAGTAGATAGACCATATGGTTCATGCGTTTCTAGTAGATAGACCATATGGTTCATGAGTTTCTAGTAGATAGACCATATGGTTCATGAGTTTCTAGTGGATAGACCATATGGTTCATGAGTTTCTAGTAGATAGACCATATGATTAATGAGTTTCTAGTAGATAGACCATATGGATCATGAATTTCTAGTAGATAGACCATATGGTTCATGAGTTTCTAGTAGATAGACCATATGGTTCATGAGTTTCTAGTAGATAGACCATATAGTTCATGAGTTTCTAGTAGATAGACCATATGGTTCATGAGTTTCTAGTGGATAGACCATATGGTTCATGAGTTTCTAGTAGATATACCATATGGATCATGAGTTTCTAGTAGATAGACCATATGGTTCATGAGTTTCTAGTAGATAGACCATATGGTTCATGAGTTTCTAGTAGATAGACCATATGGTTCATGAGTTTCTAGTGGATAGACCATATGGTTCATGAGTTTCTAGTGGATAGACCATATGATTAATGAGTTTCTAGTAGATAGACCATATGGTTAATGAGTTTCTAGTAGATAGACCATATGGTTCATGAGTTTCTAGTAGATAGACCATATGGTTAATGAGTTTCTAGTAGATAGACCATATGGTTCATGAGTTTCTAGTGGATAGACCATACGGTCCATGAGAAAATAGTCTAATTATTGAAAAAAGCATCTAATCGACAATGGTATTATTTTCAATTATTATTTTCGCTTCACAATATTGACTTTTCCAACCGTTTTCTGCCACCAGTTTGGCACCAAAACATTGACAGCAAAGACATATTGACACATTAAAAACAACAAAAGTGTGTAAAAAATATATAAAGTGTATTTCATGCGGAAACCCTCATAATACAAACCAATGGTATTCACTAAGTTGATGGTTTATATTTAGGATAATGTTTTTTAAATAATTTGAATATTTCATATTCTACATGTGATAAGGCCACACAGAGGGACAGAGATAATTACAGACACCTGTGATAAGGCCACACAGAGGGACAGAGATAATTACAGACACCTGTGATAAGGCCACACAGAGGGACAGAGATAATTACAGCCACCTGTGATAAGGCCACACAGAGGGACAGAGATAATTACAGAGACCTGTGATAAGGCCACACAGAGGGACAGAGATAATTACAGACACCTGTGATAACCTGAAGTACCCAAAAAGGCCACTAGTAGTTTACTGGTAAACTTCAAAAGTTTATTGTAATATATATATATATATTTACCTTTATTTAACTAGGCAAGTCAGTCAAGAACAAATTCTTATTTTCAATGATGGCCTAGAAATAGTGGGTTAACTGCCTTGTTCAGGGGCAGAACGACAGACTTTTACCATGTCAGCTCAGGGTTTCAATCTTGCAATCTTTCAATTACTAGTCCAACACTCTAACCACTAGGCTACCTGCTGACCAAGACCACAACATAGCATGGCAGTATACCCTACCTTTGAAACATCAACACTGATATTTGATAAATCCCCAGAAGGAGTTTATGCAAATCAAAATGAAAGATTAAATATTAGACTAGATGCCTTAAACCAATTGGAAAACACAATGTTGTGTTTCCTACAGCTGTGTTATTGTAAGTGAGGCCCCATGTCTGGAGCTGAGGAGAACAATGGAGAAACAGAAGATGTTCTCTCTGTTCTCTCTGACCTTCTGTCTATTCCATCAGTCTTGTATGAAAGCTAAAACATATCTCTATCATCCCTGAGGAGATCAGGTCACCTCAAACACTCACATGTGTTGTTATAATCCAGAAGTCACAGCGAGCGACTGACCGGGCGGGTACGGAAGGTACGGTGGACTGCTTCAAACGCCAGGGATCAATTAAGATGCAATGACACTGCCACCTTTGTTTTACAACGGCCACTTCTCTGTGTCCTCTCGACATTGTGAAAACCAACAAATTACCCACCCACCCACTACACCCTACTCCTCCCCATCCTCTTGTGGTGGTGTGGGTAGCAGAGCAGAGAGAAAAGCCTGAAGCACTGCAGTTTTGTAATTCAGTCAAATAAAGCACTCCTCCTGTCAGCTGTCAGACAGGGAGCTTACCGGCAGGGTCAGGGGGCATGCCGCTGCTTTCATGGGAGCAGTAATCGATTAGCCGTCAATGCGCCGCCGCTGCGCCCAAGTGGGAAGAGTGATGGAGGGCCACCTGGGTCCCATCTCAATAATTGCTTGCCTCCTCCGTGTGTGTGTGTGTTTGTGTGTGTGCGTGCGTGTTTGTGTGTGTGTGTGTGGGGGTTGTAATGAAAGTGATAAATAAATAATAATGAAAGCCCAGAGCCCCCCCCCCCTACTGGAGTGGGGCTCTGCAGGTGCATGTATTGCCGAATGGTATCGATTAGCTGGTACGGGCGAAATAATTTAGTCTGAATTAATCGTGTGACCCCGGAGAGCTTAAGCACAACGTCTCTGACTCTCTGGTCTGGTCCTCATTTAGTCCCTGGTCTCCCTGTAAGCCAGGACACAGCCAGGGAACAGCCAGGGCACAGCTAGTCAGCCTGGGGGGTCAAACGGAAACACTTGAACCTTGTGCTACACACAGCTCTGCTCTGCTTTTGGTCACTTTGTTCCAGTTCCACCTCCAGGTGTCTCAGTCCACATACTGTAGTACTGTACCAACGCTTTCCATTGAATCCTGTGTACTGAGTCCATATTACACTATAGACAGTACGTACAGCATGGTGAACTATGCTCTCCATATCTGCTTAGTTTCGACTCACTCTCTTAATTTTCTACGAGTACTGAGGATTAGTATAAGAAGATGAGCCCCAATTCAAACAATGAGAATGTTCAAAGAGTCCCATAACACACGTCTGTCTGGGCTCTGGGCTCTGGGCTCTGGGCTCTGGGCTCTGGGGCAGGAAACGGCTACATTTCCCCTGCTGACACAAGCTAGGGCCTTCAGTAATAATATGAGGAAGTTGATGTGAACCTAACAACACACATCTCCCTGCCCATTTCTGTCTGTCTGGACTGGACTGTTTTGATCTGGTCTGGGATAGACTGGGCTGTTCTGGACTGGGCTGTTCTGGACTGGGCTGTTCTGGACTAGGCTGGACTGGGCTGTTCTGGACTAGGCTGGACTGTTCTGGACTAGGCTTTGGAACTGGTCTGGTTTCACACGGGTGGAAGGCTGGAGAGGATTTATTTCCCCCCAGTGCTGCTGTTTTGTTAGTGTGTGTTCATCCATGTTTTGTTAGTGTGTGTCCATCCCATCATTATCTCCAGGAAGCTGGGGCTGAAGCCCCAGGGACCGGTGGACTGGGAGGTGGGGTATCTCTGAGGCTGGCCCCCTCGTTATCCGCTAGCTTGGTGTCTGCTGTTTTAATGCACTGTGAGCCTAGCTGGATTTATTTCAGTCCAATTGGGAATCATTGCATTTTGACCCCTGACCCCTTATCTGACATTGATGTATGCGTGATTAGTGGAGGAGGTATGGACTATTAACCAACCTTTCCCTCTCTCCATACCAAACACACACACACTCTCTCTCTCTCTCTCTCTCTCTCTCTCTCTCTCTCTCTCTCTCTCTCTCTCTCTCTCTCTCTCTCTCTCTCTCTATCTCTCTCCCCCTCTCTCTCCCTCTATCTCTCTCTCTCCCCCTCTCATTGTGTGGATGGGATGGAATGCTACTTATAACATAACGAGACATTTATTGTCATTCCTGCCTCTATTTTAGGCCACTTTATTGTAGCCCCTCGTTGCCCTGCCTACTGCATTACAGGTTCAGCCATTTTATTACACTGACAGTTAAAACTTAACAGCAGCATTGTTTTGGTTGGCACTTGCTTTCAGCAGCTCTGGTTTATGACTGGGCTTCTGATAGCTCTCATTATTTAACATTTAGAGTAGAAGACTGGGCTGCCTATGAGTACTATTATAAGTCTTATTGGCCTAGGCATGGTCCACAGTCTGCCCTGGCCACAGTCTGCCCCTGGCCACAGTCTGCCCTGGCCACAGTTATCACATCACAATAGAGATCTGTATTGTAGATTTCTGAAGATGGCACAAATTGAACACCACAGTGACGCACTAGAAATATTTTCAATATGAAAGGAAATGAGAGCTCATATATGCACATTCTCCTGATTGTTGTATTTTTATCTTTAATTGAAATCAATTGACTTGGAACGTTCTGCTGATGGGCTTTAGTTTTCCTGTAGATTTGTGTCATGAATGTGTTTCTCTTTACGAATGAAATCACATCAAAATCCATGTGGAAGGGAGGGAGGTTGTATAGCGGTTGTTAGCGGTGGCTGGCGTTATTAAACGCTGATAGATAGCTCAGTCAGGCACCGTAGCTTAGGCTGCCATTAGCGCTACATCGTTGATGTCACACGGTCCATTGGAGATCAAGCAGGGCCCATCCGTCATCCCTTTACTACAGTTATCATTCACCTGTATTATCAGCACTACCGCACCGCAACGCTCCTCTCTGCACCACAACGCTCCTCTCCGCACCGCTCCGCTCCGTACCACAACACTCCTCTCCGCACCGCTTCGTACCACAACACTCCTCTCCCCACCGCTCCGCTCTGTACCACAACACTCCTCTCCGCACCGCTCCGTACCACAACACTCCTCTCCGCACCGCACCGCTCCGTACCACAACACTCCTCTCCGCACCGCTCCGTACTGTACCACAACACTCCTCTCCGCACCGCACCGCTCCGTACCACAACACTCCTCTCCGCACCGCTCCGTACCACAACACTCCTCTCCGCACCGCACCGCTTGTACCACAACACTCCTCTCCGCACCGCTCCGTACCACAACACTCCTCTCCGCACCGCACCGCTCTGTACCACAACACTCCTCTCCGCACCGCTCCGCTCTGTACCACAACACTCCTCTCCACACCGCACCGCTCTGTACCACAACACTCCTCTCCGCACCGCTCCGTACCACAACACTCCTCTCCGCAACGCACCGCTCTGTACCACAACACTCCTCTCCGCACCACACCGCTCTGTACCACAACACTCCTCTCCGCACCGCTCCGCTCTGTACCACAACACTCCTCTCCGCACCGCTCCGTACCACAACACTCCTCTCCGCACCGCACCGCTCTGTACCACAACACTCCTCTCCGCACCTCTCCGTACCACAACACTCCTCTCCGCACCGCTCCGTACCACAACACTCCTCTCCGCACCGCTCCGCTCTGTACCACAACACTCCTCTCCGCACCACTCCGTACCACAACACTCCTCTCCGCTCCGCTCTGTACCACAACACTCCTCTCCGCACCGCCCGCTCTGTACCACAACACTCCTTCTCCGCACCGCACCGCTCCGCACTCACAACACTCTTCTCCAGACCGCTTCCGCTTGTACCACAACACTCCTCTCCGCACCGCCTGCACCACAACACTCCTCTCCGCACCGCACCGCTCTGTACCACAACACTCCTCTCCGCACCTCTCCGCATTACAACACTCTCCGCACCGCCCGCACCACAACACTCCTTCTCCGCACCGCTCCGCTCTGTACCACAACACTCCTCTCCGCACCACTCCGTACCACAACACTCCTCTCCGCTCCGCTCTGTACCACAACACTCCTCTCCGCACCGCTCCGCTCTGTACCACAACACTCCTCTCCGCACCGCACCGCTCCGTACCACAACACTCCTCTCCGCACCGCACCGCTCCGTACCACAACACTCCTCTCCGCACCGCTCTGTACCACAACACTCCTCTCCGCACCGCACCGCTCCGTACTCACAACACTCCTCGCACCGCACCGCTCCGTACCACAACACTCCTCTCCGCACCGCACCGCTCCGTACCACAACACTCCTCTCCGCACCGCTCCATACCACAACACTCCTCTCCGCACCGCTCCGTACCACAACACTCCTCTCCGCACCGCTCCTCTCCGCACCGCTCCTCTCTGCTCTGCACCGCACCACACTGCACCACTCCTCTCCGCACCACTCCTCTCCGCACCGCTCCGCTCTGTACCACAACACTCCTCTCCGCACCACACTGCACCGCTCCTCTCCGCACCACTCCTCTCCGCACCACTCCTCTCCGCACCACTCCTCTCCGCACCGCACCACACCGCTCTGTTCCGCACCACACTGCACCGCTCCTCTCTGCATCGCTCCGATCTGCACCACACCACTCTGCACCGCTCCGCACCGTTTTTCTCTGCACCACACCAGATGGCCCCAGTAAGATAACACAACAGGGACAAGAGGAGAGAGAGAGAGAGAGAGAGAGAGAGAGAGAGAGAGAGAGAGAGAGAGAGAGAGAGAGAGAGAGAGAGAGAGAGAGAGAGAGAGACGTTTCCAGCAGAGGGAGGCTGTCTGTCGACTGGGATTTACAGATTTATTCTCATGGAATTACAAATGAACGGCTGTAAAAAATTTTCTCCTAGTTCTATTAGTTGTAATTTAGGTGCCACCCAACACTGCAATGCTAATTGGCAAAATCACTATGTGGGTACACGGGATGCTCACCTACCGATTTATGCTCACCTAACGAGCACTGGGGTTTCAGACTGGTTCGCTCTCCTCAAATGCAGCACCCCCAAAAAAACGAGGAGAGGAGCGAGGGAGGGAGCGTGGGAGGGCGGGAGCACGAGTTGGAGGAACCTAGCTAGAGACAGAGTTGGGCTGGGTGATCTACAGCAGGCCTGATGTCCTGGTACACTGAAAGCGCAGGGTTACGAATGCTGGATCTCCTCCGTAGCGAGATCATAAATTCAGATCATGTATTGGAGCTCTCCCTTTTCCACCTCCTCCCTCACATCCCTCCCTCCTCCACCTCCCCTCTCACATCCCTCCACCCTCACATCCCTCCCTCCTCCACCTCCCCTCTCACATCCCTCCCTCCTCCACCTCCCCTCTCACATCCCTCCCTCCTCCACCTCCCCTCTCACATCCCTCCCTCCTCCACCTCCCCTCTCACATCCCTCCCTCCTCACATCCCTCCCTCCTCCACCTCCCCTCTCACATCCCTCCACCCTTACATCCCTCCCTCCTCCAACTCCCCTCTTACATCCCTCCCTCCTCCACCTCCCCCCTCACATCCCTCCCTCCTCCATCTCCCCTCTCACATCCCTCCACCCTCACATCCCTCCCTCCTCCACCTCCCCTCTCACATCCCTCCCTCCTCCACCTCCCCCCCTCACATCCCTCCCTCCTCCACCTCCTCCCTCACATCCCTCCCTCCTCCACCTTCACCCTCACATCCCTCTCTCCTCCACCTCCCCCCTCACATCCCTCTCTCCTCCACCTCCCTCTCACATCCCTCCCTCCTCCAACTCCCTC
This sequence comes from Brachymystax lenok tsinlingensis, assembly GCA_030435695.1. Taxonomy (NCBI): domain Eukaryota; kingdom Metazoa; phylum Chordata; class Actinopteri; order Salmoniformes; family Salmonidae; genus Brachymystax; species Brachymystax lenok. Next base: position 44,422,837 of record CM059792.1, on the reverse strand, counting down.
TCACATCCCTCCCTCCTCCACCTCCCCCTCACATCCCTCCCTCCTCCACCTCCCCCTCACATCCCTCCCTCCTCCACCTCCCCTCTCTCTCCTCCACCTCCCCTCTCACATCCCTCCACCCTTACATCCCTCCCTCCTCCACCTCCCCCTCACATCCCTCCCTCCTCCACCTCCCCGCTCACATCCCTCCCTCCTCCACCTCCCCTCTTCCACCTCCCTCCCTCTTCCACCTCCCCTCTCACATCCCTCCCTCCTCCACCTCCCCTCACATCCCTCCCTCCTCCACCTCCCCCTCACATCCCTCTCTCCTCCACCTCCCCCTCACATCCCTCTCTCCTCCACCTCCCCCCTCACATCCCTCCCTCCTCCACCTCCCCCCTCACATCCCTCCCTCCTCCACCTCCTGCTCCCTCCCTCCTCCACCTCCTGCTCCCTCCCTCCTTACAACATGGTACTCCTGACACATACCTCCTTTACGTAGGTGTTGTGGTAAGGTAGTGTTATTAGGCTTTGGGCTGTTAAGAGTCTGATCAAGGAGAGAGCAGTGAAGAGTTGTGAGCCTGTAGAGAGTGGTTGATCTGATTCTGAGGTTGTTTGCCCGTGGGAAGATCAGTTTTCTTCCATAATAAGGCAGAGGAGATCTATGAGGCTCCAATCACCACAGCCGCTGGTTTGTTTGTTTCCTCACCTACTGTAGGTGCTCTAGTTGGTAATTACAGTATGTAGTCAAATCAGTGTCTCCACGCAAACACAGACACTCATTCTTCTTTCTTTCTCTCTTTCTCTCTCTTTCCCTCTCTCTCCCTCTCCCCTCACTCCTCTCTCTCTCTCTCTCACTCCTTCCCTCGCACAGCGGTCTGTAATTTAGCAGTCTAAGAATCTGTGGTGGGGAGGAGAGAAGAAGAGTCCACACTGTCTAGTCAGAGTGCAGAGAGAGTGCTAGCTAGCGCTGGCTGGCGGGGCCAGAGGCTCACGCCACCCGGATTTAAAAATAACCAGCCCATCTCTGAAGTGGTGTTTGTGTGCTCAGCGCGTGGTGAGTCTTTGTTCCGTGAACAGTTCAATAACAAACGTCCTATTAATGCAAGTCATTGTGAAATAATGACAGAGCGAGAGAGAATACTCCCCCTGAACAGAACAAAACAGAAACGGGGCCCTGAGACAAAGAGGCTGTATGTATGCTTGTTGCAGGTGACAATAGATGGGGATAGAAATAGATTGGGAGAACGAAAAGGTAGGACCCCGCAGTAGGTACGCTGATGTCGTTAAAGGTAGGACCCCGCAGTAGGTACGCTGATGTCGTTAAAGGTAGGACCCCGCAGTAGGTACGCTGATGTCGTTAAAGGGGGTCTCCACACAACCATCATCCCCACTACGCCCTGAGTAAACAGCTTGATGGGACTGTCATCACTGGATGATATAGCAACCTACACCCACAGAGTGACAGAGGTCTTCAGCATACACTGCTCTAACACAAACACTAACACGGGATGCAGCCTAGCAGTGGGCCGTGTGGGAGTGGTTGGGTGGGTTTCTGTTGATGAGTGTGTGTGTGTGTGTCGAGGGGGGAGGGTCCTGTGTGTCCCACCAGCAGGCTCAGACCGCGTGTGACCGGGCTCTCTCGACCCTGCCTCTGCCCAGCTCGTCTGCCTCGCAGATGAGATTTCCACTTGGACAGGAAGCTGATTCTCCTGCCACTTCCTGTGCAGAACACAAGCCTTCCACCTTCCACATTCCACCCACCATGCCATGTATAGCTTACACAGTCCTACATCCACCCATCTAATCAGTCACTTACAGCATTACATACACTACATACAGAAAGCATTCCTCATGAAGCTGTTTGACAGAATGACCAGAGTGTGCAAAGCTGTCATCAAGCAAAGGGTGGCTACTTTGAAGAATCTCAAATATAAATAGAGATTTTTGGGTTACTACATGATTCCATATGTGTTATTTCATAGTTTTGATGTCTTCACTATTATTCTACAATGTAGAAAATAGTAAAAATAAAGAAAAACCCTTGAATGAGTAGGTGTGTCCAACCTGTTGACTGGTCCTGGATGTGTATAAATACAGGGTCATCTCACTTCCTTTTTCTTAGTGTTTCATTACCCAAATCAAATCAAATTGTATTTATCACATGCGCCGAATACAACAAATGTAGACTTTACCGTGAAATGCTTACTTACAAACCCTTAGCCGACAGTGCAGTTCAAGAAGAGTTAAGAAAATATTTACTAAAATAAAAAGTAATAAATAAAGTAACACAATAACAATAACAGTAACCAGGCTTTATGCAGGGGGAACCGGTACCGAGTCAGTGTGCGGAGGTACAGGCTAGTTGAGGTAATCTGTACATGTAGGTGGGGGTGAAGTGACTATGCATAGGTAACAAACGAACAGTGAGTGTACAAAAGGGAGGTAGGGGGGTCAATGTAAATTGTCCGGTGGCGATTTTATGAATTGTTCAGCAGTCTTATGGCTTGGGGGTAGAAGCTGTTTAGAAGCCTCTAGGACCTAGACTTGGTGCTCCGCTTGCCGTGCGGTAGCAGAGAGAACAGTCTATGACTAGGGTGACTGGAGTCTCTGACAATTTTATGAGCTTTCCTCTGACACCGCCTAGTATATAGGTCCTGGATGTCAGGAAGCTTGGCCCCAGTGATGTACTGGGCCGTTCGCACTACCCTCTGTAGCACTTTACGGTCAGATGCCGAGCAGTTGCCATACCAGGCGGTGATGCTGGTCAGGATGCTCTCGATGGTGCAGCTGTAGAATCGTTTGAGGATCTGGGGACCCATGCCAAATCTTTTCAGTCTCTCTGTGAGAGAGCAGTAGCTGTCTGGGAGCAGGGGTCAGGGGTCAGGCCCATAGCCAGATTACACATAGTGTGTTCATACTGCCTGGACAGGGGACAGGGGACTCGTGTGTTTATACTGCCTGGACAGGGGACAGGGGACTAGTGTGTTTATACTGCCTGGACAGGGGACAGGGGACTAGTGTGTTCATGCTGTCTGGACATGGGACAGGGGATAGGGGACTAGTGTGTTCGTATTGTCTGGACATGGGACAGGGGACTAGTGTGTTCATGCTGTCTGGACATGGGACAGGGGATAGGGGACTAGTGTGTTCATGCTGTCTGGACATGGGACAGGGGATAGGGGACTAGTGTGTTGATACTGCCTGGACAGGGACAGGGACAGGGGACAGGGGACTAGTGTGTTCGTATTGTCTGGACAGGGGACAGGGGACTAGTGTGTTCGTATTGTCTGGACATGGGACAGGGGACTAGTGTGTTCAAACTGCCTGGACAGGGGACAGGGGACTAGTGTGTTCAAACTGCCTGGACAGGGGACAGGGGACTAGTGTGTTCATACTGCCTGGACAGGGGACAGGGGACTAGTGTGTTCGTATTGTCTGGAAAGGGGACAGGGGACTAGTGTGTTCATACTGCCTGGACAGGGGACTAGTGTGTTCATACTGCCTGGACAGGGACAGGGACTAGTGTGTTCAAACTGCCTGGACAGGGACAGGGACTAGTGTGTTCAAACTGCCTGGACAGGGACAGGGGACTAGTGTGTTCATACTGCCTGGACAGGGGACAGGGGACTAGTGTGTTCGTATTGTCTGGAAAGGGGACAGGGGACTAGTGTGTTCATACTGCCTGGACAGGGGACTAGTGTGTTCATACTGCCTGGACAGGGGACTAGTGTGTTCATACTGCCTGGACAGGGGACAGGGGACTAGTGTGTTCATACTGCCTGGACAGGGGACTAGTGTGTTCATACTGCCTGGACAGGGGACAGGGGACTAGTGTGTTCATACTGCCTGGACAGGGGACAGGGGACTAGTGTGTTCATACTGCCTGGACAGGGGACAGGGGACTAGTGTGTTTATAATTCCACTGCCAGAGGACAGGGGACTTGTGTGTTCATACTGCCTGGACAAGGGACAGTATTTTCAAATACATGCCAATCACAATTTTTCCAAATACATTCCAATATTCAACTACTTGTTTTTTCAAAGTCAACCAGTCAGTCAGCCAGCCAGCCAGTCTGTGGATTGCTTCCTGTTCTGGAGGGCCGTTGGAGGGCCATAGCTCACCAGGTTGCCTCTGGCCACACAGCCCAGTGCAGCAGAGCACAGGGGCCAGGACCCACAGGAAACAGGCTCTCATCTCAACTAATGGACAGGAATGTAGGGGGGGTGTTCCAAACCTCCCAACCAAACACACTGGCTTTCTCTTTAGGGGAGTGGAGGGAGGGGGTTAGTGGGGAGAGGAGAGAAAGGAGAGGAGAGAGGGGAGTGGAGAGAGAGGAGAGGTGAGAGGAGAGGAGAAAGGAGAGAGGAGAGGAGAGAGGAGAGGAGAGGAGAGAAGAGGAGAGAGGGGAGAGGAGAGAGGGGAGTGGAGAGAGAGGAGAGGCGAGAGGAGAGGAGAAAGGAGAGAGGAGAGGAGAGAGGAGAAGAGAGGAGAGAGGAGAGAAGAGAAGAGAAGAGAGGGGAGAGGAGAGGAGAGGAGAGGAGAGGAGAGAGAAAAAAAGGAGAGAGGGGAGAGGAGACTCAGTGCCATGGGTAGTGTTCTGTCTAGACTCAGTGCCATGGATAGTGTTCTGTCTAGACTCAGTGCCATGGATAGTGTTCTGTCTAGACTCAGTGCCATGGATAGTGTTCTGTCTAGACTCAGTGCCATGGATAGTGTTCTGTCTAGACTCAGTGCCATGGGTAGTGTTCTGTCTAGACTCAGTGCCATGGATAGTGTTCTGTCTAGACTCAGTGCCATGGATAGTGTTCTGCCTAGACTCAGTGCCATGGATAGTGTTCTGTCTAGACTCAGTGCCATGGATAGTGTTCTGTCTAGACTCAGTGCCATGGATAGTGTTCTGTCTAGACTCAGTGCCATGGGTAGTGTTCTGTCTAGACTCAGTGCCATGGATAGTGTTCTGTCTAGACTCAGTGCCATGGATAGTGTTCTGCCTAGACTCAGTGCCATGGATAGTGTTCTGTCTAGACTCAGTGCCATGGATAGTGTTCTGTCTAGACTCAGTGCCATGGATAGTGTTCTGTCTAGACTCAGTGCCATGGATAGTGTTCTGTCTAGACTCAGTGCCATGGATAGTGTTCTGTCTAGACTCAGTGCCATGGATAGTGTTCTGTCTAGACTCAGTGCCATGGGTAGTGTTCTGTCTAGACTCAGTGCCATGTATAGTGTTCTGTCTAGACTCAGTGCCATGGGTAGTGTTCTGTCTAGACTCAGTGCCATGGATAGTGTTCTGTCTAGACTCAGTGCCATGGATAGTGTTCTGCCTAGACTCAGTGCCATGGATAGTGTTCTGTCTAGACTCAGTGCCATGGATAGTGTTCTGTCTAGACTCAGTGCCATGGATAGTGTTCTGTCTAGACTCAGTGCCATGGGTAGTGTTCTGTCTAGACTCAGTGCCATGGATAGTGTTCTGTCTAGACTCAGTGCCATGGATAGTGTTCTGCCTAGATTCAGTGCCATGGATAGTGTTCTGTCTAGACTCAGTGCCATGGATAGTGTTCTGTCTAGACTCAGTGCCATGGATAGTGTTCTGTCTAGACTCAGTGCCATGGATAGTGTTCTGTCTAGACTCAGTGCCATGGATAGTGTTCTGTCTAGACTCAGTGCCATGGGTAGTGTTCTGTCTAGACTCAGTGCCATGGTAGTGTTCTGTCTAGACTCAGTGCCATGGATAGTGTTCTGTCTAGACTCAGTGCCATGGATAGTGTTCTGTCTAGACTCAGTGCCATGGATAGTGTTCTGCCTAGACTCAGTGCCATGGATAGTGTTCTGTCTAGACTCAGTGCCATGGATAGTGTTCTGTCTAGACTCAGTGCCATGGATAGTGTTCTGTCTAGACTCAGTGCCATGGATAGTGTTCTGTCTAGACTCAGTGCCATGGATAGTGTTCTGTCTAGACTCAGTGCTACGGAGGAATGCTGTCTTGAAACATTGACGTACCTGTCATGTATCATGTTTTACTAGGTTGATTTGCTTTACGGATGGCAGATCATTCAGTGTTGAATATCAGTTACGAAAACACACATATCATGATTCCTCTATGGAGGACACAAACACATGACATATGCAGTGCTATCCCCTTACACAAAGCCAAGATAAGGAAGTAGCAGGGAAGGATCTGATCCAATCAGGATGCAGAGTAAGAGTGATTAGGCTATCAGTGTGCTAGCTAGCGTGTGAGTAGGAGGGATGATATACAACAGACCTGTCAATGGACCCACTAACCATCATACCTACCAACCCCAGTCCCAGCAACCCAGTCCCAAACCATCAGGGCCCAGTCGCACCTCTGCCCCCCCCTCTGGTACTACGCCAGACCCCCTGAGGAAGGAAGGCAGTACTGGGAGCTGCGGGTAGTGACATGAGAGGGTTCTGGACAAGCTCTGCTCAGGTTAGTGTGATATTACCTAGCTGGAGCTATATCAATGGGTCTGTGGAGGGCAGTCTGTGGAGGTCAGTCTGTGGAGGCAGTCTGTGGAGGCAGTCTGTGGAGGGCAGTCTGTGGAGGGCAGTCTGTGGAGGGCAGTCTGTGGAGGACAGTCTGTGGAGGGCAGTCTGTGGAGGGCAGTCTGTGGAGGACAGTCTGTGGAGGCAGTCTGTGGAGGGCAGTCTGTGGAGGGCAGTCTGTGGAGGGCAGTCTGTGGAGGGCAGTCTGTGGAGGGCAGTCTGTGGAGGACAGTCTGTGGAGGTACATTCTCTACAGCAAGGGTCTCCAACCTTTTCTAGCAGGAGACTACTTTTAAAACATGTAACATGTCGTGTGCTACTCATTTGTTCTAGCTTTCAAATAGGCACATTCCTCTCTTCTCCCCTCCCCTGTAACTCTTCCCCGGGTTCCAGATAGACAGACAGGCAGACAGGCAGACAGGCAGAGAGACAGATAGAAAGACAGGCAGACAGGCAGAAAGACAGACAGACAGAAAGACAGGCAGACAGACAGAAAGACAGACAGACAGAAAGACAGGCAGACAGACAGGCAGACTGACAGACAGACAGAAAGACAGGCAGGCAGAAAGACAGGCAGAAAGACAGACAGACAGAAAGACAGGCAGGCAGGCAGACAGGTAGACAGGGCCTCTCTCTGTACTAAAGAAAGGAATGCTACTGGAGAGGTGATGTCATAGGGACAGGGATAGGGTCCAATAGAAGAAAGGACAGGGGCGTAAATTGGATGAAGAAAATGTGTCATGTTGAAAAGAAATGTCACAAAATTGCTAGAGGGGAATTGGGAAAGCATTGGGCTTTTTTCCCCGTTTTCGTTCAAAGATTTTTTATTTCTCTCTGCCAACATTCTTCTCTTTGGAAAAAAAAGCAAACGATAAAAACAACAGGTTGTTTTGCGGAGTTACCGAAGGATTTATTTTGTTGCTTTTCATAATTTTCATAATTTTCATAATTCCCGGAAAAAGCCGACTGGCTGTAATGAGCTGTGTTATCAATCTCCTCGATGACAATACTAGGAAAGAGTGTGCTGTGTGTCGGCCTGGACAGACAGCATTCCCCCCAAACCTCCACATTGACCTTCACTGTTTTGCATTCCCAATGGAGGTGTGTGTGAGTGCATGTGTCTGTGTTCTGTTTAGTTCTGGGTCACGGGCGGAACCTGCTGAGTAGGTCTTTATTCATTTCCACAGTAAAGGAGAGAGGAGTCAAACACAAGCTCACTCAGTCTCTCTGGTCGTTCAGCTCTCAAATCAACTGTTTACTGTGGTCTGTGCCATGCTCCCAGCTCCCAGCTCCCAGCTCCCAGCTCCCAGCTCCCAGCTCCCAGCTCCCAGCTCCTAGCTCCCTCCCTCCCTGTGTTGCTGTTCCAATCCCAGCGGACACCACCAAGAGTCGTGGTCAAATCAAATCAAATTTGATTGGTATACACATATTTAGCAGATGTTATTGCAGGTGTAGCAAAATGCTTGTGTTCCTAGCTCCAACAGTGCAGTAATATCTAACAGTTCACAACAATACACACAAATCAAAAAGTAAAAGAATGGAATTAAGAAATATATAAATATTAGATCGAGCAATGTCAGAGTGGCATAGACTAAATACAGTAGAATAGAATACAGTATATACATATGAGATGAGTAAAGCAGTATGTAAACATTATTAAAGGGACTAGTGTTACATTATTAAAGTGGCCAGTGATTTCAAGTCTACGTATATAGGGCAGCAGCCTCTAAGGTGCAGGGTTACGTAACCGGGTGGTAGCCGGCTAGTGATGGCTATTTAACAGTCTGATGGCCTTGAGTTAGAAGTTGTTTTTCAGTCTCTCGGTCCCAGCTTTGATGCACCTGTACTGAAATCGCCTTCTGGACAATAGCGGGGTGAACAGGCAGTGGCTCGGGTGGTTGATGTCCTTGATGATCTTTTTGGCCTTCCTGTGACATCGGGTGCTGTAGGTGTCCTGGAGAGCAGGTAGTTTGCCCTCCGGTGATGCGTTGGGCAGACCGCAAAACCCTCTGGAGAGCCCTGCGGTTGCAGGCGGTGCAGTTGCCATACCAGGCCGTGTTACAGCCCGACAGGATGCTCTCAATTGTGCATCTGTAAAAGTTTGTCAGGGTTTTAGGGGCCAAGCCAAATGACTTCAGCCTCCTGAGGTTGAAGAAGTGCTGTTGCGCCTTCTTCACCACACTGTCTGTGTGGGTGGACCATTTCAGATTGTCAGTGACGTGTACGCCTAGGAACTTGAAGCTTTCCACCTTCTCCACTACTGTCCCGTCTGTGGATGGGGGGATGCTCCCTCTGCTGTTTCCTGAAGTCCATGATCAGCTCCTTTGTTTTGTTGATGTTGAGTGAGAGGTTATTTTCCTGGCACCACACTCCCAGGGCCCTCACCTCCTCCCAGTAGGCTGTCTCGTCATTGTTGGTAATCAGGCCTACTACTGTTGTGTCGTCTGCAAACTTGATGATTGAGTTGGAGGCGTGCGTGGCCAAGCAGTCATGGGTGAACAGGGAGTACAGGAGGGGGCTGAGCAAGTGCCCTTGTGGAGCCCCTGTGTTGAGGATCAGAGAAGTGGAGGTGTTGTTTTCTACCTTCACCACCTGGGGGCGGCCCGTCAGGAAGTCCAGGACCAAGCTGCACAGGGCTGGGTTCAGACTCAGGGCCTCAAGCCTAATGATGAGCTTGGAGGGTACTATGGTGTTGAATACTGAGCTATAGTCAATGAACAGCATTCATACATAGGTATTCCTCTTGTCCAGATGGGATCGGGCAGTGTGCAGTGCGATGGCGATTGCGTTGTCTGTGGATCTATTTGGGTGGTAAGCAAATTGAATTGGGTCTAGGGTGTCAGGTAAGGTAGAGGTGATATGATCCTTGTCTCTCAAAGCACTTCATGATGACAGAAGTGAGTGCTATGGGGCAATGGTCATTTAGTTCAGTTATCTTTGTTTTCTTGGGTACAGGAATAATAGTGGACATCTTTAAGCAAGTGGGGACAGTAGACTGGGATAGGGAGAGATTGAATATGTCCGTGAACACTCCATCCAGCTGGTCTGCACATGCTCTGAGGATGGGGCTAGGGATGCCGACTGGGCCGGCTGCCTTGTGAGTGTTAACACCCTTAAATGTCTTACTCATGTCGACCACGGAGAAAGAGAGCCCACAGTCCTTGGTAGCGGGCCGTGTCAGTGGCACTGTGTTACCCTCAAAGCGGGCGAAGCAAGACGTCAGTGTCCGCGACGTGGCTGGTTTTCCCTTTGTAGTCCGTGATTGTCTGTAGACCCTGCCACATTCATCTCGTGTCTGAGCCGTTGAATTGCGACTCCACTTTGTCTCTGTACTGATGTTTTGCGTGTTTGATTGCCTTATGGAGGGAATAACTACACTGTTTGTATTCGGCCATATTCCCAGTCACCTTGCCATGGTTAAATGCGGTGGTTCGCTCTTTCAGTTTTGAGCGAATGCTGCCATCTATCCACGGTTTCTGGTTTGCGTGGATTTTAATTGTCACAGTGGGTACAGAATCTCCTTTATGCTTCCTGATGAACTCAGTCACTGTGTCATATCCGTGTATTTGTCAATGTTATTTTCAGAGGCTACCCGGAACAAATCCCAGTCCGCGTGATCAAAACAGTCTTGAAGTATGGATTCCGATTGGTCAGACTAGCGTTGAATAGACCTTAGCACAGGTACTTTGTGTTTGAGTGATCACATATGCCGAAGGGAAGGCGGGGGAGGGCCTTCAAGACATTTCAAAAAGTTGAGTAGCAGTGGTCCATTGTTTTTCCAGAGCGAGTACTACAGTCAATGTGTTGGTAGAACTTCGGTAGCGTTTTCCTCAGATTAGGTTTGTTAAAATCCCGAGCTACAATAAATGCTGCCTCAGGATATGTGGTTTCCAGTTTGCATAAAGTCCAGTGTAGTTCTTTTAGGGCCGTCGTGGTATCAGCTTGAGGGAGAATATACACGACTGTGACTATAACTGAAGAAAATTATCTTGGGAGGTAATATGTTCGGCATTTGATTGTGAGGTATTCAAGGTCGGGTGAACAAAAAGACATGCGTAGTTAATCATGAAACATACACCCCCGCCTTTCTTCGTCCCGGTGAGTTCTTTATTCCTGTCTGCACGATTGTATTGAGAACCCAGCTGGTTCCGGGTAGCCTCTGAAAATAACATTGACAAGTCGTATTCCTGGTCATAATGCTGGTGAGTTACCACCGCTCTGATATCTAAAAGTTATTTCCGGCTGTATGTAACACAAACAATTGTTCTGGGCTATAATGTAAGAAATAACACACCAAAAAAATACTGCAAAGCTGCTTAGAAGTTAGAAGCAGAGCTGCCATATCTGTCGGCGCCATCCCCGACCACGGTCAAACAGCCCTTGTTTCTTTTTCCAATCCCAGCGGACACCACCGAGAGTCATGGTCACGGTCAAACCGGCGGGGAATGTTATTCTGTTGGGTTTTCATGATGAATAATTTACTTACAAAATCTATTGTACAAATATACAGAAATGAAATTGTTGTGAAAATGTGTATTTGAAGTAAACAGGGAAAAGATGGGTTGAATAAACAGTATGGCGATGAAGAGACAACTTCCTGCTTATTGCTGGCTGCTGTTTGTTTGTGTTTGTCTCTGAAGTTTGTTGCCGCCAGCGGTGTCTGCTTATGAGAGGAGAAACACACACACACACACACACACACACACACACACACACACACACACACACACACACACACACACACACACACACACACACACACACACACACACACACACACACACACACACACACACACAGGCCTCAGACTAAAGTGAGTCGGTATGGTTTGGTAGCTAAAATCTCTCTGTCCTTCTCCCCACCACTATCTTTTCCACCCCCTCTCTCTCTCAGCCCCCTCTCTTTCAGCCCCCCTCTCTCTCAGCCCCTCTCTCTCAGCCCCCTCTCTTTCACCCTCTCTCTCAGCCCCCTCTCTTCAGCCCCCTCTCTCAGCCCTCTCTCTCAGCCCCCTCTCTCAGCCCCCTCTCTTTCAGCCCCTCTCTCTCAGCCCTCTCTCTCAGCCCCCTCTCTTTCAGCCCCCTCTCTCTCAGCCCTCTCTCTCTTCAGCCCTCTCTCTCTCTCAGCCCTCTCTCTCAGCCCCCTCTCTCTCACCCCCTCTCTCTCAGCCCCCTCTCTCTCAGCCCCCTCTCTCTCAGCACCCCCTCTCTCTCAGCCCTCTCTCTCAGCCCCCTCTCTTTCACCCCTCTCTCTCAGCCCCCTCTCTTTCAGCCCCCTCTCTCTCAGCCCCCTCTCTCTCAGCCCCTCTCTCTCAGCCCCTCTCTTTCCCCCTCTCTCTCAGCCCCCTCTCTCTCAGCCCCTCTCTCTCAGCCCCCTCTCTTTCCCCCTCTCTCTCAGCCCCCTCTCTTTCACCTCTCTCTCAGCACCCTCTCTCTCAGCCCCTCTCTCTCAGCCCCCTCTCTTTCACCCCCTCTCTCTCAGCCCCCTCTCTCTCACCTCTCTCTCAGCCCCTCTCTCTCAGCCCCCTCTCTTTCAGCCCCCTCTCTCTCAGCCCCCTCTCTCTCAGCCCCCTCTCTTTCAGCCCTCTCTCTCAGCCCCCCCTCTCTTTCAGCCCTCTCTCTCAGCCCCCTCTCTCAGCCCCCTCTCTTTCAGCCCCCTCTCTCTCAGCCCTCTCTCTCAGCCCCTCTCTCTCAGCCCCCTCTCTTTCAGCCCCCTCTCTCTCAGCCCTCTCTCTCAGCCCCCTCTCTTTCACCCTCTCTCTCAGCCCCCTCTCTTTCAGCCCCCTCTCTCTCAGCCCCTCTCTCTCAGCCCCCTCTCTTTCACCCCCTCTCTCTCAGCCCCCTCTCTCTCAGCCCCTCTCTCTCAGCCCCCTCTCTTTCAGCCCCCTCTCTCTCAGCCCCTCTCTCTCAGCCCCCTCTCTTTCAGCCCCCTCTCTCTCAGCCCCCTCTCTCTCAGCCCCCTCTCTTTCAGCCCCCTCTCTCTCAGCCCCCTCTCTTTCAGCCCCCTCTCTCAGCCCCCTTTCTCTCAGCCCCACTCTCTCTCAGCCCCCTCTCTCTCAGCCCCCTCTCTCTCAGCCCCCTTTCTTTCACTCCACCCACCCCCACCCACACCTCTCTTTCTCTCTTTCTCTCTTTCTCTCTCTCCGGGTTCTAACCTCCTCCTGGGCATAGCTCTCGTCGACTGTGTAGTCAATAAATTATAACTTGAATTTTTTTTATTACGTTACCACAGCAGTTGTTACAATTTCACTAAAACCTTAGAGGAGCCAATGCAGCCTGTGCCTGTGTGTGTGTCGTTGCAGCCAGTGCCTGTGTGTGTGTCGTTGCAGCCAGTGCCTGTGTGTGTGTGTTGTTGTAGCCAGGGCCTGCGTGTGTGCCGCTGCAGCCAGTGCCTGTGTGTGTGTTGTTGCAGCCAGTGCCTGTGTGTGTGTTGTTGTAGTCAGGGCCTGTGTGTGTGTTGTTATAGCCAGTGCCTGTGTGTGTGCTGTTGCAGCCAATGCCTGTGTGTGTGCCGTTACAGCCAGTGCCTGTGTGTGTATTGTTCCAGCCAGTGCCTGTGTGTGTGTCGTTGCAGCCAGTGCCTGTGTGTGTGTCGTTGCAGCCAGTGCCTGTGTGTGTGTCGTTGCAGCCAGTGCCTGTGTGTGTGCCGCTGCAGCCTCTGCCTGTGTGTGTGCCGTTGCAGCCAGTGCCTGTGTGTGTGTTGTTGCAGCCAGTGCCTGTCTGTGTGTGCCGTTGCAGCCAGTGCCTGTGTGTGTGTCGTTGCAGCCAGTGCCTGTGTGTGTGTCGTTGCAGCCAGTGCCTGTGTGTGTGTCGTTGCAGCCAGTGCCTGTGTGTGTGTGTTGTTGTAGCCAGGGCCTGCGTGTGTGCCGCTGCAGCCAGTGCCTGTGTGTGTGTTATTTGCAGCCAGTGCCTGTGTGTGTGTTGTTGTAGTCAGGGCCTGTGTGTGCTGTTATAGCCAGTGCCTGTGTGTGTGCTGTTGCAGCCAATGCCTGTGTGTGTGCCGTTACAGCCAGTGCCTGTGTGTGTGTTGTTGCAGCCAGTGCCTGTGTGTGTGTCGTTGCAGCCAGTGCCTGTGTGTGTGTCGTTGCAGCCAGTGCCTGTGTGTGTCGTTGCAGCCAGTGCCTGTGTGTGCCGCTGCAGCCTCTGCCTGTGTGTGTGGTTGCAGCCAGTGCCTGTGTGTGTGTTGTTGCAGCCAGTGCCTGTCTGTGTGTGCCGTTGCAGCCAGTGCCTGTGTGTGTGTCGTTGCAGCCAGTGCCTGTGTGTGTGTCGTTGCAGCCAGTGCCTGTGTGTGTGCCGCTGCAGCCACTGCCTGTGTGTGTGCCGTTGCAGCCAGTGCCTGTGTGTGTGTGCCGTTGCAGCCAGTGCCTGTGTGTGTGTTGTTGCAGCCAGTGCCTGTGTGTGTGTTGTTGCAGCCAGTGCCTGTGTGTGTGTTGTTGCAGCCAGTGCCTGTGTGTGTGCCGTCGCAGCCAGTTCCTGTGTGTGTGTGTTGCAGCCAGTGCCTGTGTGTGTGTGCCGTTGCAGCCAGTGCCTGTGTGTGTGTGCGCTGCAGCCAGTGCCTGTGTGTGTGTTGTTGCAGCCAGTGCCTGTGTGTGTGTTGTTGCAGCCAGTGCCTGTGTGTGTGCCGTCGCAGCCAGTTCCTGTGTGTGTGTTGTTGTAGCCAGGGCCTGTGTGTGTGTCGTTGCAGCCAGTGCCTGTGTGTGTGTCGTTGCAGCCAGTGCCTGTGTGTGTGTCGTTGCAGCCAATGCCTGTGTGTGTGCCGCTGCAGCCTCTGTCTGTGTGTGTGCCGTTGCAGCCAGTGCCTGTGTGTGTGTCGTTGCAGCCAGTGCCTGTGTGTGTGCCGCTGCAGCCTCTGCCTGTGTGTGTGCCGTTGCAGCCAGTGCCTGTGTGTGTGTTGTTGCAGCCAGTGCCTGTGTGTGTGTTGTTGTAACCAGGGCCTGTGTGTGTGTTGTTGCAGCCAGTGCCTGTGTGTGTTGTTGCAGCCAGTGCCTGTGTGTGTGTTGTTGCAGCCAGTGCCTGTGTGTGTGTTGTTGCAGCCAGTGCCTGTGTGTGTGTTGTTGCAGCCAGTGCCTGTGTGTGTGTTGTTGCAGCCAGTGCCTGTGTGTGTGCTGTCGCAGCCAGTGCCTGTGTGTGTGTCGTTGCAGCCAGTGCCTGTGTGTGTGTCGTTGCAGCCAGTGCCTGTGTGTGTGTCGTTGCAGCCAGTGCCTGTGTGTGTGTTGTTGCAGCCAGTGCCTGTGTGTGTGTTGTTGCAGCCAGTGCCTGTGTGTGTGTTGTTGCAGCCAGTGCCTGTGTGTGTGTTGTTGCAGCCAGGGCCTGTGTGTGTGTTGTTGCAGCCAGTGCCTGTGTGTGTTGTTGCAGCCAGTGCCTGTGTGTGTGTTGTTGCAGCCAGTGCCTGTGTGTGTGTTGTTGCAGCCAGTGCCTGTGTGTGTGCCGTCGCAGCCAGTTGCCTGTGTGTGTGTCGTTGCAGCCAGTGCCTGTGTGTGTGTCGTTGCAGCCAGTGCCTGTGTGTGTGTCGTTGCAGCCAGTGCCTGTGTGTGTGTCGTTGCAGCCAGTGCCTGTGTGTGTGTTGTTGCAGCCAGTGCCTGTGTGTGTGTCGTTGCAGCCAGTGCCTGTGTGTGTGTCGTTGCAGCCTCTGCCTGTGTGTGTGTCGTTGCAGCCAGTGCCTGTGTGTGTGTCGTTGCAGTTAATCCCGGGTCTAGCAGGCAGAGTGGTGGTTTCTGGGTATCCTAGAGCTGAAAGCACGACAACAAACAGTCAAATCCAGTTAGAAATCCAGAGGCGTGAAAACAAAAGGAGGCAGTAGATGAATTGCTTGTCTAATTCAACATGTCTTTGTGGTGACGGTCAGTACACACTACTACACCGCTCTCATCTCCATGGGGAGACACCAAAACAACAACTGAAGGTGGAGGGATTCGCCACGAGCTGATGTGGAATATTTGCGTTGGTCTTCCTTGGTTGTCTTGACAGCTCCGAGGCCCCCCACCCATCTTAGCAAATGCACATTAATTCACAAAATTATATATTTTTTGTGTAAAAAAGAAATGACTTGGCTACGTATGGCTACTGCCGTTGCTAACAGAACTATTTTCACCCACTCACTTTACCCCCTAGTGCTGCCCTTCACATTTTTTTATTGACTACCCAGAATTCTAAATGTTATACACATTTTATAGCTTATTAAGGTTCTACAGGAAGGGGGAAAGTTGTGTTTTATTGGTTCATTTGAAAAGAAAAGCTTCCTTGCTGCATTAGCACTATGTTCCCCTCAACAACATGTTTGGCTGGTGAGGAAGTCAAACGTTTTCCTCCCTGCTTTCTGCTGAAGCGGGAGAGAAAGGTTGTGTGTGCGTGCGCGCGTGTGCGTGTGTGTGTCAAACTGCTACTTTCATTAGAGAGGAGAGGTGAATAAATGAAAGGAGGAGAGATCACCTGGATATTCCTTCAGTCAAAACAAAAAAGAGATTGTCTTTCTTCCCTCTCGCTCTCTCTCTACCCATCCCTCTTCTCTCTCGCCCCCTTTCTCTCCCTTCCCCTCTCTCTACCCCTCTCTCTCTCTCTCTCTCTCTCTCTCTCTCTCTCTCTCTCTCTCTCTCTCTCTCTCTCTCTCTCTCTCTCTCTCTCTCTCTCTCTCTCTCTCTCTCTCTCTCTCTCCCCTCTCTCTCATTTTCTCTCCCTGTCTCGCTCCCCCTCTCTCTCTTTCTCTCTCTCTCCACCACAAACGAGCACGCCCATCCTCCATTTGGGCTGGAGAAAAAACAACAATGGTACTATGTATTGTGCTGTTTTGCGGCGGACTGGTTTAAATAATGTTTTGGTCTCTCTGCACCCCTCTCATCTCTCTCTCTCTCTCTCTCTCTCTCTCTCTCTCTCTCTCTCTCTCTCTCTCTCTCTCTCTCTCTGTCTCCCTCTCTTTCTCTCCCCCTCTCACTCTCTCTCTCTCTCTCTCTTGCTCTCTCTCTCCCCCTCTCCCTTTCTCTATCCCCTCTCTCTCTATCTTGTTCCCTCTCTTGCCCTCACTAATGGCACACAGTTAAAATGCAATTCTGAAATGTTTGTTTTCTTGGCTCCACAAAAAATAGTTTGTAGATGACAAACGTCAACTTCTGCCAAGCATTATCTTCCTTTTGGACTCCTGCTTTAATTTTTCACAGTGTTGACTTGCTCTGCAAAAAAGGCCCTTGTGCGGGGTTGTCTTTTCAGTTTGTGTATGGGCATTGTGTTGTTGAGGGTTTCAGAGCATGGGGTACGGAACACATGCATTTATACTAAACCAACGGCGTCTTCAGTACCTCATGGACCGTGTGGGTTATAGTTTATACTAAATCATGGCTTCAGTAAATTGACTGGTGGAGTTATTCTCTTTTCTTTATTTATTTTTCAAGCTGAATGGAAGTAACTTGTGAGGCAGCACAGCAGACCCAGAGCAGGCCCAGAGCAGACCCAGAGCAGACCTAGAGCAGGCCCAGAGCAGACCCAGAGCAGACCCAGAGCAGGCCCAGAGCAGACCCAGAGCAGACCCAGAGCAGACCCAGAGCAGACCCAGAGCAGGCCCAGAGCAGACCCAGAGCAGACCTAGAGCAGGCTCAGAGCAGACCCAGAGCAGGCCCAGAGCAGGCCCAGAGCAGGCAGAGCAGACCCAGAGCAGGCCCAGAGCAGACCCAGAGCAGACCCAGAGCAGGCCCAGAGCAGGCCCAGAGCAGACCCAGAGCAGACCTAGAGCAGGCCCAGAGCAGACCCAGAGCAGACCCAGAGCAGGCCCAGAGCAGACCCAGAGCAGACCCAGAGCAGACCCAGAGCAGACCCAGAGCAGGCCCAGAGCAGACCCAGAGCAGACCTAGAGCAGGCCCAGAGCAGACCCAGAGCAGACCCAGAGCAGGCCCAGAGCAGGCCCAGAGCAGGCAGAGCAGACCCAGAGCAGGCCCAGAGCAGACCCAGAGCAGACCCAGAGCAGGCCCAGAGCAGGCCCAGAGCAGACCCAGAGCAGACCTAGAGCAGGCCCAGAGCAGACCCAGAGCAGACCCAGAGCAGGCCCAGAGCAGACCCAGAGCAGACCCAGAGCAGACCCAGAGCAGACCCAGAGCAGGCCCAGAGCAGACCCAGAGCAGACCTAGAGCAGGCCCAGAGCAGACCCAGAGCAGACCCAGAGCAGGCCCAGAGCAGGCCCAGAGCAGGCAGAGCAGACCCAGAG